>JAANDH010000148.1:394042-448113 GCA_011799765.1 Nymphaea thermarum | reverse complement strand
AGCCGGTTTCAACCAAGGGGGCCGCGTTTAGTTGCTGGTTTCCAGAAGGCATCAATAAACCTTCAGCGTCATTTGATCTATGGCATCGGCGGCTTGGTCATGCAAACAAGAAGATTGTTAGCTTTCTAAACTCTAGTCAGTTTATTTCAATAAATTCTCCTATTGTGAAAGGAGTTTGTCAGTCTTGTCTTATGGGAAATGCACATAAACAACCTTTTCCAATTTCTGATTTTCAAGCATCACGTCCTCTTGAACTGCTTCATATGGACGTATGGGGACCTGCCCCAATTCTCTCTCGGGAAGGCTTTAAGTTTTTTCTTCTTATTGTTGACAACTATTCCAGATTTTCATGGTTGTTTCCTCTTAAAGCTAAGTCTGAAGTTGTTGCATGTTTCAAGAACTTCAAAACCTTGGTTGAGAAGCAATTAAATGCCCAAATATGTTCCGTTCAGTCCGATAATGGAAAGGAATTTGTCAATTCTGACTTAGCCTTGTTTTGTGAAGAAAATGGCATATTTCATCAGTTCTCTTGTCCTTACACTCCCGAACAAAATGGCATCGTTGAACGAAAAAATCGTCATGTTGTTGAAACAGGATTAAGCATGCTCTATGATACTGGTTTATCATATACTTACTGGGTTGATTCTTTTCGAACTGCTATTTATCTTATCAATAGATTACCAACACTAAAATTGCAGCGAAAATCACCCTTTTATATGATCTTTCAACAAGATCCAGAGTATACACATCTTCGAGTTTTTGGAACCACTTGTTATCCATTATTGACACCCATGAATGATTCCAAGTTTCAGCCCAAGACTACTCCATGCATCTTTTTGGGTTATGCTAGTCATCATAAGGGGTATTTATGCTATGACAAGAGTCATCGCCGTCTTTTTATATCTCGGCATGTTATTTTTGATGAAACTCGTCCGAGCAAGTCCGATCAACATCCGACTATTGCAGAAGATATTGTATCTCATTGGCTGCCACACACAACCAGCTCTCCTTTAAGTAGTCCTGTTGCTTCATTACAGCCAGCATCGTCGTCATCATATACTGTTCTGCCACCACCAATGATTGGTTCTTCATCATCTGCTATGGTTTCTTCTTCTGAGTGTATCAGCCTGCCGGTCCATGAGTCTGCTCAGCCCACATCAGGGGAGCCTATCGAGGATCTTACACCCACCATGACTTTGACGTCATCCTCACTGGAGGCTCCTTCGTCGGACATAGTTATTGACGTCGCAGCCACTCAAGATGCTCTGCATCCTTCTCATCCAATGATCACTCGTTCCATGACTGGCTCGTTAAAACCCAAAGTTTTTTTCTGCCATCCATGAACAAGAAGAACCAAGAACGTTTAAAGAGGCTATTCGCTCCACGTGTTGGCACCAAGCTATGCAATTAGAGTTTTCAGCATTGCAGAAAAACAATACATGGCATCTCGTTCCGCCTCAACCTGACTTCAACGTTATCAGTTCAAAATGGGTATATAAAATCAAGCGTCATCCTGACGGCTCCATCACATGGCACAAAGCACGCCTTGTCGCCCGGGGTTTTCTTCAAACGGCTGGTATTGACTATCAAGAAACTTTCAGTCCTACTGTCAAACCAACTACTATCCGAGTACTACTCTCTTTAGCGCAAGTCAAACTGACCAGAAATGCTGTTGAACTAAAACTATTACGAAAGGAATTACCCAAAGAAAGACTTCTACAGATATACCGTCAACCAGAGGGGTTTCAAGATGCCACCTATCCTCATCATGTATGCAAGTTAGACAAAGCTTTGTATGGGCTCAAGCAGGCTCCACGTGCCTGGTATCATCGCTTGAGTTGTTTCATTCGCGACATTGGGTTTGTTGCCTCTCAGTCTGATGCATCTCTGTTTAGTTATTCTCGCGATGGCAATCACATGTTTCTTCTTGTGTACGTTGATGATTTGATCATCACCGGATCTACGCCGTCTCTCATTTCTCATATTATTAAACAGCTTGGCTCTGCATTCTCGGTAAAGGATCTTGGTCCCCTTACCTATTTTCTAGGTATTGAAGTCAAGCGAAAGCCTGGGGAGATATATCTGAGTCAACGTCGTTACATTATTGACATCCTTCACAAAGCTCAAATGGACAATGTCAAACCCACAACATCCCCCATGGTGGTCGCTAAATCTGTTACAGCCACTGAGGATTTCTTTTGGGATCCCACGATGTACCGAAGTATAATAGGTGCACTACAGTATGTTACTCTCACACGTCCAGATATCGCATTTGCTGTAAATCGTGCTTGTCAATTCATGCACTCGCCAAAGACTGTCCATTGGACGATGGTCAAAAGAATACTTCGGTATTTAAAAGGAACCAGTCATTATGCCCTTCGCTTGACTCGATCATCATCTTTGCAGTTGAGTATTTTTGCCGATGCAGACTGGGCTGGCAGTCCAG
This sequence comes from Nymphaea thermarum, assembly GCA_011799765.1. Classification (NCBI taxonomy): domain Eukaryota; kingdom Viridiplantae; phylum Streptophyta; class Magnoliopsida; order Nymphaeales; family Nymphaeaceae; genus Nymphaea; species Nymphaea thermarum. The sequence continues at coordinate 445,667 of JAANDH010000148.1, read as the reverse complement.
AAGATCGAAAGTCGACTGGAGGTTTTGTTGCTTTTCTAGGCAATAATGTTGTCTCATGGGCCTCTAGAAAACAAAGAACAGTTGCTCGGTCCAGCACTGAAGCTGAGTACAAGTCCCTAGCCTGTGCTGCTGCAGAAATACTATGGTTAAAATCTCTCCTGAAAGAGCTACAGTTTCCATTATCAGATGCACCAACTTTATGGTGTGATAATATAGGAGCTCTATATTTAGCCTCAAACCCTATGTTTCATGCTCGCACCAAGCATGTTGAAATTGATTTTCATTTCATTAGAGATCATGTCAATAAAGGAGAGATCCAAGTGAACTTCATTCGTACTAAAGAACAATTAGCGGATGGAATGACGAAAGCCCTAGGAGGAACAGTGTTCACAGATTTTAGAAACAACCTCAACGTCATAGAACCGCCGTTCAGTTTGCGGGAGGCTGTTAAGGAAAGATCTTGAATCAGGAAAGAGCTCCTGTCAAGGAAAGGTCGTGGAATCAGGAAGGAGCTTGAATTGGGGAATGATTTCAGCAAATCGTATCAATCACTATCAATTAAGGATCTGATTACACGATTTTATTTCTTGCCTTATTTGTTGTAACGTCATCTTTCTTATACTCTATAAATACCCTGTATAATCAATAGCAATACAGACAAGTGATTCATTTTCTGAATCTTCCTTTCCTCTCTCGTTCTTTGCTCTCTCTCTCTCAATCCTAAGGGATCTTCACAGTGTTCAATCCCGTTTCACTTGAAAGAACCATAAAAATTACTTATCCAGTAGCCATTTGCTTATTTATATAGTATTGGCATCCCTCAACAGTTGGTTTTTTAAGCGAAGTGGGTCATGTATGTCATAGTGGGGAATGAAATATTTTGTAGGGGAACAAAAATGAAAAAATTAAAGATTAAAAAAGACATCTCTTTATAATTTTCAAAATATCCCCACTCCTTACATTTTCTTCTTTGATATATATAACACAGAGCGGCGCACGCAACTTCCAATGTTTTGAAGTGTTTGTCCTTTGTTATAAATCTGGTCACTAAGGTCTATTAAATTTGTTGATACAAGCAGTTCTTTTATTCTCTAATAATTAGAAAAAGAATGGTGACACTAACAAAAGACAAGCATATCATAGGAATACCACACAACGCCGGCATTGGTTTTCTCAACTGCCTATAAAAGACGGAGATGAATATGTAAAGAAGAAAACGCCTTCTGCTAACTCAACCCAAACCTGTGGCTGCATAAAACTGAACGAAAGCAAAAGAGGAAAATAGGATCACGAGATCAGTGCATACGGCATACCTTGATTCTTTGGTCGATCCAAAGTCGATTCTCTTGAAGGTCACAAGCGATAATGATCCATTGCCAGGTGAGTATATACCCTCGTAGGGCCGAAGTTCCAAACCTGATATAAAAGGCGTGCTGTTGCCTGTCTTAAGTAAACATACAGATAGGGAAGCTGAGGTTGCAATCTCGATTATCTCGGTTCGTAAAACATGAGTCGCATTATCCAACTGAATTGTGTTCCAGAGGTCCAACCCCATGTACAGTTCGAAACTTGGAACCAACCTCAACCCGTCGTAGTTCCCATACATGAAGGAAGCTCGTACTATATATCTGGATCCCGAAGTCAATGGGCCTAAAATGTAACAGTTCCCTTGTGTATTGTGGGAAGCTTCTTACTGTTTGGTAGATCCGTGGACTGCTAGCCAAATAGTCGGAAGAGATTTGCTTGGGAACTCCACTGGAAATGTATGAACTGTCGGAGGTGTAAAACAGACCAATATCGCTTTTGTAGCTTGTGCCATCTGGGGCGCCACAGTCCAGACTTATGAAACCTGCGGGATGTTTGGTGAATCAGAATAATGAGGTACTTGTCTCAAATATTTCATTTAAGCCTCCGTTTGGAAGTCTTGAATCCTCAAGGAAATATGCTTCCTACGTATTGGAAAAATACGATTTACAAATTACTGACATTGGGAGAGGAAAAGAATCTATATATGGAGTCAGAACTGAAATAAGGGATTGTCCAGGTTGAGGAGATTGGCAGAAAATTAAAGTATCACAAGGTAAAGTTTACATGTATATTGAAATCAAGCACCTTTTATGTGCTTCTTGTTTTCTCACGCAATAGAACCTAAGTTACCTAACACCCTGTTCTGTAATGGGCCTGTTCAATAAAGCCTCCTCTTTAAGGGTGGAGAGTGCGCTTACCTTCTTGTGCTCCTCCTACTCGAAGATAGAAGGCAGCACAAAGTAGCAGAAAGACGCAGTCCCATGTACTCATCACGGTCCAGTACTGTGGCCTCTCTTTGATTAGATGGATGAAATGAAAAGGATTTTCATGAAGGGAAAGAAAAGAAACGACATATTAGCTCCTTGCAGCTATGAGATACCAAACATGTCTCTTCGCCTCCCCACACCAGTATATCAGAGGCGCAGACATCGGTGGAATATATACCCATTGCAAGTCAAGGTGGTCATTAGCTGTTAGGTTTACGTGACAGGCAGTATAATCAAGCTAGCGTTTACCAAGTTGCAAACTAAGTCTTCAATTTTCCGATAACTGAGAACAAGTTTTGACATTTAAATATGAATAGGTGACTTCGATTTACTCACGGCGTGGCGGCCATGGTTTGCTTATTCCTTACATGGGCCTGCCAGTACAGATTAAAATTAGTACATTATTGAAAGGCTGTTATAGTATTTGATCGGACATTAACATCATCTAAAGGCATATATAGACTATTTTTAAATGGTAGTTAGAGAAGTCGTTCAAACATGGCAGGTTATTCATAATTACTAGTCAACGAAGTCTTTCAGCCATAGCTAGTGAGGTTTTCCCGAGTTAGGAAAAACAAAATGCTCTGGGCTTTAATTTGCATATCGCAATCTTACGCGAGAACCATCTTCATTCAATTAATCTCCTTAAGGAGTCATAACCAATATGATCCAATTTTTTGGATCCAGGGCTTCGATCTGGAACACACTTCAACACAACGATCCAGATCGGGATGGTTAAGAGAACAGTCTTTGATGAAGATTTTCAACCTCCACTGTTAGTCTCCTCGCCTAATTGGAGCCAGAAATTTAAGTTGGGAAAGCACGTTATATATTAAAAAGAGAAAATAAAAATTACATAATTATCTAGGAGTCGGTATCGGCCCGGGAAGGCCTGGTAAAATCGGCTTTGGGTCAGCCCGATGGGTCCGTAAATCGGATTCAGGCCCAGCCCAATACCCGAAACCCGGGGTACAACCTGTCCAAAGTTGACATTTGAATCTGGTTAGAACTATTGCACGTCAGTTTATTTATGTCTGGGATATATGTGGGCTTGTGTAGGCTTGCAGTTGCCTAGCCAATCCCATAAATTGTATTTATTTACATCTTGGTTGTTTCCAGCTATTTGCTTATGTGTTGTATATCGGTGCCTCTCATTTGCTTAATGCCCCTCAAACGTTTCATTATTTATTTGAAGGGCCTCAAATTTCCTTCAACTAGTGTCATATACCCAAAGTGCCTCTCATTTGCTTAATGCCCCTCAAACGTTTCATTATTTATTTGAACATTATTTATTTGAAGGGCCTCAAATCTTCTTCAACTAGTGCCATATACCCAAAATCCACTGGACACACCATTTGTATAGGCGTAGAGTCATACAAGCATTTATTTCTTGAATCTACCGAAACACAGCGTATTCAATGCCACCAAAATTTTGGAATGAATGACTTGTCGATCTCATGTATGACTTATCCCAAGTAATCTCTTGGTACATTCCTCAAATAAACCCAATTCCTGTCTATAACTAACGGTCACATCTTGATGGAATTGTCACATATGAAATTGAGCACAATTTTGCAAAGAAATATCCCACTTGTTTCTCAAGAAAACTGTGCTTAAAAATCTTTCGCTCCATGAAAAAATATGGCAAGGCAAACTCGCTGGCAGTTGGGGCCTCCCAACCCTTTAGTCAAAAGGAATGAATATAAGAAATAATAGAACATTCCTTTGAAATCGTTGTAAAGTTCCGTATAAATATGAGGGGCTTGAACAATGGAGTCTAAGGCTTATGGTGTCCTTCCGTGAACATGCATCCTTTAACTATTCTCTTTATTTTTCAACGTTAGCAAGAGTCAAATTTCCTGCTTCCTGTAGTAAATGCGTTCACACATCTCTCTATAAATGCGTTCACAGATCTCCAGCACACTCAAGTAGTATAATTTCTAATTGTTTATTCAATTTTCTAATTTTCTTTCCCCTACGAGAGGAATGCTTAGTGGTTTACTTGAGATCATACCTTGCAGCAATTGAAGCTCTTCGTTTACTTCCAATCATCATTCAGAAAGCCATTTTCTAATAGTTGAGAGTTGATGCCTCAGAGTCACTTATGTTTCTCTCTTCGTTATCATCAAGGATGGGATCAAGATGTTCCTCCTTTAGGCTGCGTTTGATGCAGCGGGAGACAGTAGATTTTTTGGAAAAATTCATACGGGCGGGTGAAATTTCACCCGCCCGACGAAAACACCATCAAACGGGGTGAAATTCACCCAGTTTTTTGCAAAAAATAGTGGGTGGAATTCCACCCGCTCGACACCCTCCCCCGACGGACAAGACCCTCGCAGCTCGCCTTCTCACCCTCGCAGCTTCCCTTCCCACCCTCGCACCAGCACCAGTTCTCACCGTCTCGACACCCTCCCCCGACGGACGAGACCCTCGCAGCTCGCCTTCTCACCCTCGCAGCTCCCCTTCCCACGCTCGCACCAGCACCAGTTCTCACCGTCGCACCAGCTTCTCACTGTCCGACCAGCTTCTCACCGTCGCCTTCTGGAATCCGTGAGGATGACTTGCCGAAGGATCTAAGCGAATCGAGAGCCGTTTGGAGGACGATCGAGCCTTCTTTGGAGCATTCGGTTGAAACAGGCCTACCACAGCCAGTCTCAGTCCGAGCTTAAATCGAGGGGTCAATCGGCCATAACTTTTGAGGGTTTTAATACTGTTCGCTTTCCACCGAGTCAAGCTGTCGATAGGAAGTGGAATCACGTCAATCCGTTCAGTATCTGAGTGAGTTATGAGCTTGAGAAGTTGGGGTAGGTTCTGTCAAGCATTTCTACCGACCAGTCCCTGTTTCCGGCGACTTTTCCGGCGATCCCACCGTCGGATCTTTACGATTCCGGTGCCATTCGATTCCCAACATCTTTGTGATCATCTCCACCAAGTTTGACGTCGATCGGACCGTAGATGACGTTTCTGGAGGTGACGGTCGGAATCTGGCGGGAATAGGCGGTGATCGTCATTGTTTCTCCGCCACAGGCGCTGCAACCCAATCTTCGCTTAGAACATAGGGAATACAGCTTCACCGGGTGATTTATTAACTCTAGTTTGTCCCAAATTTGATTATCTATCAATTGGCATAGGTTTCATGTCTTGATGTGATTGCATTGAGGTGGAGTGGCGATTTGAAGACCCGTGGCTGCTCTTCTGAAGAGGGCGTAAGACATACAGCAACTTGGGGGCTCAACGAGTGGGGTCTACACATCTTGGATTGAGCCCAAAATTGGAGCGTCTACTTCTGGGGATGCTGGCTTGATTTCCACCAATTTTGGTGATTTTTGGAGGTGTCTATGAATTGTTATGATTTTTTGACTGAAGGCCTCTTTGTCAGACCCGAAGCTGCTGTTGTATATCAAACATCAGGTTAAATTCTTCGAGTGCATCAAACGCACCCTTAAAAATTCTTCGAGTGCATCAAACGCACCCTTAAATAGAAGAGGGTTAAATTTCAACCTATTTTTTTTACCAAGTAAAATTTGCCAGAAACCATGTTAAATTTCACCCGGTGCATCAAACGCACCTAAAGGTGCGTTTGATGCACCGAGTGAATTCACATTTTTCGGAAAAAGATGTACAGGAGGGCCTTCACATTTTTCGGAAAAAGATGTACAGGAGGGTGGAATTCCACCCGCCCGCCGAAACATGGGTGAAATTCACCCCGTTTAACGCATAATACGAGCGGGTGGAATTCCACCCGCTCGACGCCCTCCCCCCACGCTCGACGCCCTCCCCGCTCGAACAGAAGACGGCTTCTCAGTGTTGCGCCTTCGCTGTTTCGTCTGTGCCCCATCACGTCCTCCTTCGCAGGTTCTCCCTTTCACCATCCTCCTCTTCACTCGCGTCTCTGCTTCCATCTACTGCCACAGAGGTTTCGTCGACCAGGACCTGTAGGGCAAATCGATGGGTCTTCCTGGCGAGCAGAGGACCTGGAAAGCCATCTCTATTTCGATTTTCTGAAGCGGTGTTTCTCGCGGGTCTCTGCAACTGCCTTCCGAGGTATGTCGAATGGCGATCCCAATGAATGCCCCAATGTAAGTATAGTTTGAATAAATGAAATACCTTGCCTTGACAGGATCACCAATCATTTCATTTCTTTAGTTTACTCCCCTTGTTGATGTTCTTTGCGATCCCTCTAACAGGGTAGGTATAGATGCTAGAATTTGAGACAGCTTATTTCGCCCATTTGAATTTGTTTCTAAGTTAACTTGGTTTTCAGAGCACGAACGAGAGTTTCAGAGAAATTTCTTGTATGCTTTCGGTTGGGTTTCATGTGTTTCTTTTTAGTGGCCTTTTTCTGGTTTAGGTTCATTATCTTGGAAGAAAGGGCTATGCTTGTAATTGCTATCATGGGTTTCTTTTGCTGACTCCCGTTTCTGGGGATACAAATGGAGTATTTGTTTTCCCCTCTTGAAATTCTGTTCCAGCAAGTTCTGTTGCTCATTGATTTCTGAGATTTTGACTGCTTGTAGGAGACAACAACTTCGTTTAGTAGGAGATTGCTAATGCCCTGATGTGCTTGGCCTTTCGTTTATTGCAGTCCTCTCCCAGCAAGTTCTGTTGCTCATCAATTTCTCAGATTCTCTGTCGTGAGATGAATGGATTATCCTTTTGGAGATTTCACCAATAAATGGTTTTGTTCAAGCAGTGGCAGCGAGAAAAGTGAACAGAGGGTCATCAAACTCACCCTTGTTTAACCACAAATTCTCTGGCCGCATGACCCTTGGTGAACATATTTCTATTGTATTTGGAAACTGATACTTCCATTTACTTCTTGCAGGTTGTCTATGCTAAAGGCCATTTGACAGGATGGCAACTGGGCAACTGTTCTCCAAAAATTGCGATTCCCGTTCATGGATTCAGAAAGCTATTCTCAACAGTGTTGTTGTTTGTACTCAACTGCTGATGTTTTCATCAACTTTGCATCCTTTAGAAGGTTAGTGTTGGGTTTATGCATAAAATTGTTGATTTTGATGTGGGATTTCTGCTCTGCTATTGCATAACTTGTTGGATGAACATGTTGATTTTGATGTGGGATTTCTGCTTGCTATTGATTAAGTGCGTAACTTGTTTGATGAAATGTGTATAAACTTGATGATTTTTAAATGAGATTGTGCAAAGGGCAGATGCTCATCTAGGCGTCAAACCTCGCAACATCCTAAACAAACTCCATTATGAGTTTCACATGAAATTGTGCAAAGAACTAGATGTATGTCTGCTTGTGCATCAAACATGGTTAAAATTACCAGGTTAAATTCTCTTTGTGCATCAAACATGACCTCAAATCGGAAGAGGGTTAAATTTCAACCTGAAAAATTTACCAGGTTAAATTTATCAAAAAAATTTACCACGTTAAATTCTTTCCTGTGCATCAAACGCACCCTTAATGACTGGTTGCTGCTTAGAAAATTTTGGATGAAGTGCCAGGTGATGTATTCAAAGGAAAGCTCATCAATTTGGAAGCTTTGTCATGAAAGTGATGGGCTAAAGATGCTTTTTCGCCACTCAAGGTAGCATTGTCAACAATCTGAAAGCATGCCTCTGCAGCCGCGGAGAGAACATCAATATGCATCAATCTGCAAGCATACCTCTCGTATATATATGATCACCATTTATCACTAGGTTCTATTTTTTTGTCGTTTGAATTCCCTTTTTATTCAGCTTAATAGAAGTGTTTTTGATGCCCTTAGTCGGCAGCCTTTATAAGAAATTGTCTCTCTTATCATCAAAATTGTAAAAAAACATAGAGCAAGAAATTCCCAAATTAAGTAATCATAATGGGCTCCCAACTTTATTTTCACGTTAATTGTAAACTGAGACTATCATGCACACCGGACGTCACATAATGTCCAAACTTGGTGTACTGGTATCTGGTGCCCATTCAAGCTGTTCAAAGGCCTCACCGCCAGCGGAACTAAGGTAGGGCTCGCTTGGGCCTTAGCCCCTCCTCAAAAAAGAAATAATATATATATTTATATGTAAATTTTAAGAAATTTCACTTGTTTGATATAAAAGTTTTAAAAAATGATATTTCAGCTCTAGTCAAAATTTAGAAATTTTAATCTGGCCCCCTCATAAAAAATTTCTAGCTCCGCCTATGTTCACAGCTACTCGTAATGTGAAAATCAATGCATTGAATTGATTCAATATTGAAACACGCCATGTGGATGGTCGTAATATTATATGCATGTATGAGAATGGCAAGTCACACTCCATCTCAGATTGACCCTTTGTTGGCAACTTAAGGCTCTTGGCCCCATGCACATCCTTCCTACCTACCAAAAAGTGGAAACATTCGTTTACACTTTACCGTCAAGAGAGTTGAAGTGGACCATTTATGTGCATTTAATAACGTCTAACAACCTAAGCGATGCAAAAAATTCTCTGTCGTCATTCATACTGTAATTAAGCTTGTCCGGAATCCAGGTCGGTTCTTCTGGCAAAAGTAATTTTCTGATGTTACTTGTCACAATGCATTAGAAAGGTGTTGGACCCCTTGAATGAAAACAGTACGACGCCTTTCTAAAATCTAAATAAATTTGTGCCTTAAAGAAATGTGGTAGAAGATGAGCACAGATTGATGATTTCGCTTGGTTATGGAGATGAGAAAAGAAGACTTCAAAAACTTAGTGTTCTAGCAGCTTGTAAGTCTAGACAAGTGTATTATTTTTATTATATTTTGCTATGTTGCTGCAAATCAAATGGTAATTCTAGTACAGATAAATGGCTTTACTTCCTTATATTACCATAGATGATAAACACAAAATAAATCGCTGCATTAACTTCTATTACAATGATGAACTCTCATCATCATTTCACATTGGCTACTTGCCACACCTTGTTCCTGCAACTATTTTTGGGGTCTTACAATATATCAGTGTCATCCAGTTGCAACATGAAACTAATTAGGACTTATGAGTCAATGTTAACGTTCTTGTTAGCTTCAAATCATTTTTATTTTTTGTATGCACGTAATATTGGATCACTTCATATGATAACGCTCGTTTAAAGTGGTACTCTTAACCTCTCCTAGTGGTGGAAGATCTAACAGCAAAGAAGACGCTCAATTTTTAATTCTTATCTGACGGTTCCAATAACATTTACATTAATGAAATGTCCCGACATCATTATTTCATTATCAGAATTAATTGTCTTGAACAAATGTTAAAAAGAAATAAAAAAGGATTTAAATTAGAAAAGGTAAATCCAATGTGGGCTTAATGCCCCAAAAGGGGGCCTGGAATTTAGCGAAAGTCATGCGTCATAAGCTGGTTATAGGCCCATGTGCATGACATATACCTTTAAGAGTGGGTTCCGTCCCTATAAAAGGTGGGACAAAATGCGGTGCCTTTATAGTAACAAGAAAAGGTAAAAGTACGTCTATTGTTATAATTTCAATCAAGGTGTGGCAAGTAGTTCAAACAAAAGTTCTTTCTTCATTTTCTCTTGTTATAATTTCAACCAAAAGTTCTTTCTTCATTTTCTTTTGTATCGGTTGCTTTATATAAGAATAACATGCAAAATGATATGCTAAGAATGGTGCCTTTATAGTAACAAGAAAAGCTAAAAGTATGCCTATTTCACAGGTAGGTATTCTTCCACGACTACAGTACCTAACATTTGTCAAAACCGAGCATCAAGAAGAAAAATCATTAAGAAGAAAAGCAATTTTATGTGGTTTGGCATGAAAGCCTACATCCACGGAGAGTAAGACTGGTGCTTTTTTACTATTGGCTGCACAGTATACAATATCGAGAGATGGTTCCCATTCTTAATATTTTGTCACAATGAAAAAAGAAAGGACTAGAAATGAATGAGATGATTTTGTTAAGAGATAAAGCAAATCTTCAACGTAACAGTCTCCATCTCCAGCTTAATCTTCAGCAGTTCCTTTCTCGATATTTTGCTGAACCAGATCTCTCAGAAATGGAAGTAATAATCTCCTTCTCAAGAAAGAAATATTTGCTTTAAAGTTAAAGTTGATTTATGAAACACTTGAAAAGTGTCTCATAAATCTACTTTAATTTTGAGGTCCATTCATGGAACACTTAGATGGTGTTCTTAAAACCAAACAGTCCTAAAGTGTATTTTTATTTTGTGGTGAACTGGAGTAGACATGTAGCTGTCAAAGATGTTGGTTCTATTCAATCTTTTGCAGGTTATGCACTGTTTATCGTCGATTTGACAATAAAAGGCCTCCCGTTCTGATACCATATAACTATGTGTGAAAGCAGTGAATTTCATGCCTCTTCCATATATACTACAAGGATTCTGAGATAATTTTTCCGATTTGAGATAAAATATTTCACACGATGCTTAGCTATCCATTCCATAAGGTGCGAACACCATATCTCCACCAAATCAAGCAAGAATGCTGTGTAACGTTTTGCAATGTACCCATTTTTAGGTAAACTCGCCAATGGTTGCAAAATATGTCCAAGGACCATTCTCATACTTCATTCAATATAAGGGGCTCTCCAGCATTATTTGTTGGTGTATAGAACTTGATCCATACTGGACACTCATATGCAATACCGCGGATCCATACTGGACACTCATATGCAATACCGCGGATCCAACTGTGGGTTTGCCCTAATCCTTATGTTTAGAGGATGGCCGCCGCTGGAGTGTGTTTGTCTATGTGTTCATCTGAGAGAGAGAATACAAGAGATCTATGCGACCGTGGACGTAGGAGATTATTGTTCTGAACCACATAAATCGTTGTCTTCTTCCTTGTTGCTTTTAACCCCCTCTTGAGAGTGCGAGAGGAGAGTTTATTGTGTATCGTTCCTAACATTATTCATCCAAAAAAAAAAGTACAATTCTGAAGCAAACAAGAGTGGTAGAAAAGAAGCGCAAAAATGAGAAAAGCAAATCATTCCAACTCACATGAGTTAATTTGTCAAGTGAGTACTAATGGCATTTGGTTGATTGAAGAGAAGAACCGAAAAACAAGATATAAATCACGTCCAATATCAATTATGCCGAGCTAGTTGAAATTGGCTTCGTTTCTATATCTTAATGGTCACTGGCATTAAATGATGGCGCCCCTGTAAGCATCAGTGAGTAATTAAGGTTGGCTAGCACTTCAACATTGAAGGGATAGGCTTCAGTTTGGAGGTCTGACGAATATGCTTTTGCGGTCAAGTGCATGTAAAGCTTTTCTGTGGGGTGAGACCCATCGTAATAGGCGTAGATGCTCCTATCTGGGCATGGTTCTGTTCCTTCAACACATAATGGCCTTAGTCCTTCGGGATCGGCGAAGCAGCAACTTCCATTGGTCACCTTTAATCCTAAGATAGCAGGAAAAGTTTATTGGTTAGAAACTTGTTTATACGTAACAGCTCTAGTGCATGATTTGCCATTTTTACCTACTTTTGGTAGTGTCCAAGTCCAAGTTAAATATATTCACCTAATGTGCTAAACTGCATTATTTAATGTCCATGCACAGGCATGGTACAGCATAATTTAAATTGATCATAAACAAGTTATATTTACATGGTGCTCTGGAATATGTTAAATAAACAAAAGATTGCATACCGTAAGTAGCTGGATCGTTGATTATCTCATTGATGATTCCCGACGTGTTGATGTAGACAAAAGAAAATCCCCGCAAGTCCTCACTTAGATTTTCTAGAGCGGGCCTGAGTGCGTTGTTGCACAAAGTGGATCCCTCATTTAGTATATCCGCACATGATCCATTGTTCTGACGTTTAAAAAAAGGAGCACAACCAGCCTGCGGGAGATTAAATACCACGAATTTTCGTGCCCCAAAGTCATATGCTCTCTGTACAATAGAAGAAAAGTAAGATAACAACAGATATAAGGAGATTACATTGGCCAAAGAAATGAGCAATTTCTTAGTTAATTAAGGTCAAGGTGTGTGGTGGGAACTGTGCCAAATACGTGTTCTCATGAAGTAACTATGGATTTCATTAACTAAAGCAGCCCTAGAGAGAGAGAGAGAGAGAGAGAGAGAGAGAGTACCGTGAGGAGGTTGGTGTAATTTCGAATGAGCAATTCTGTAAGGCTCTGCAAGTCACACTCTGCAGCCACGCCTGATGGTGTGGTGCAGTTTGCCATGTAATCGCCTCCACCAATGAAGAAGAAGAATATACTCTGAGAGAGATAGGAAGAGAGTGCAAAGCTCCCATTCAATTGAGATTTCAGATCCGGTAGTGTCGTTTCCCCAAAGTTCGCAATTTGGTGGCTCAAAGATATGACATGTTGCTGCAAAGAATTTTCACATTTTGTTAAGGTAGGAAACCTGAACTATGCTGATATATTATCTAAGTTACGTGTTCTTTTCTTCCTCACTAGCATCCCATCTTGTTTATACGTGTCAAGGAATAGCTAGCATGGTACTTCTTTTTTTAAAAAAACTGAAGTTGGCAGCGACTCTTCTTTTGCTAGAAACAAAGATTGATCTGCTTACACTTTGGCGAGTGGAATCAAGGATCCCTGCACCATCGGAGGCATAGTTTACTCCGGCGAGAATGGAGCTTCCTCTGGTTTGAGGGTCGTAGAAAACCGGCAGTAAATGAGGCAAGCCCAGGAACAGTCCCAGTAAGTCAGCCGGGGTTTTTCCATTGGTGCACCTACCTATAGCACCCAATGGGAAATCTACCCCATAGGGAAAGTAGTTGCATTTCGCGGCTGTATCCAAAAAAACGTTGTTCCCAGCTTCGACGATTGAATCCCCGAACACGAACATTGCTTGCACATTGCTTTCAATAGTCGCTGTGGAAAATCTGGGGAAAATGAGCAAGATCGAGAAGAGAATCAACATGCTGCTTGGAAGGCGGGCGAGCGAAGGAAATTAAGTGGTGGCAGTTCCTTGGGTTTTCTCTGCAACCAGCTTTCCCTCTTAAAGGGTTTAGTAAACCTTCCCGTCAACAAACATTCACCATAGCTCGTGACTGGCAAGTGGCACTTCAGCTCAAACTGACCGTTTGTTTCTAATCAAGGCTGGTGGCCCCACGCTTGCTAAGATGAAGTTATGTGCGCCAGGCGCAGTAAAGGAAGGGATGCCATTTTGGTAATTTACTCTTTTTTTTTTACCCAACCATTTGTGTCCTTCGGAGTAAAGAACTTGTTTTTTGTGTATCGAGATGCCGTCATAGTTGTGCTTCAACTTGTACATCAGTAACCCTTTTTTTTTTTGTGTATCGAGATGCCGCCATAGTTGTGCTTCAACTTGTACATCAGTGACCTTTGTTTTTAGCACAAGGAAGTTGACAGCCTTATAGCTTGAAATAAGAACTGGCCGCCTACCAGATCTTATCTCAAGCGACTCCAAAGTCGTTTTAAATCTATTTGAGTTCAATTGGTTGCTGACTCGTTCTAGCATGCGACTTAGGCTTAAAACATGTTTTGGCATGAGAATGAGACCTTAAAACAAAGGGAAGGTCCATGCATGCTCATAAATTCAAATTTTGTTATTTCGAACTCGATTTCAAATTTTGGGTTCGAAATTGATTTGAATCTGATCTTGGATTTTGGATCTAATTTGGATCCAAAAATTAGATTTTGAATTTAAATCTCACATCTAAAGTTGAGTTTTGTGTTTTGGTAAAAGAACTTAGTTTTTTGAAAAAAATTGGTGTGATCACAGGGATGATAAATGAATGTGTAAAACATTGCAATATTTATATTTATATATATATATATATATATATATATATATATATATATTAGCACGAGCCATTAATACTTTAATCAAAGTTATGTCAAGTCATGTGGGGGACGGTGCATAATTCCCTTTTATTGATCCGAGTTGGTTTTCGCCAATGGTAAGAGAGTTTAATTGCACGGCAAACGATTGTTGTGTTTATGATATATCAGGAGTTAGACAATGTGATAGTCAAGCTGCATCTTTTCAAATAAAAAATCTGTCTATGAAGCCTCAAAGGGCATAGTTCAACCTGGCTGTAATATGGTTCACATTCAAAGGGTTGGCTGTAATATGGTTCACATTCAAAGGGTTCAAGGTTCAAATACCATTGCAACGTTCTTGTGTGTTATTCATGTTTACTGTAAATTGTGGCAGGCATGACATCCAACGTTTAAAACTTTGGAGGAATAATGGCTTGACATTGGGGGTTTTTGCCGAAAACAATTTCATCTAGGAAAACAATTAAATAAAAAAAAAACTTTGCATGAAGTTCTATTAATCACTTTTTTAACTATATCTACTTTTTTCTAAAAATGGTTTGGTCGGATGTCGAACCAGAATCTGAATTTATCGACATCCTTATAGTTTGTCCTTCAAACATGTTTATCGACATCCTGTGCGGGGAATGCACATTCACTGGTGTCAAGATCTCAATACTGTTGCAATGGAGAAAGCGTTGAGTGGTTGATAGAATGAGAGAAATAAGGTGAACGAGGGAGAAAGAACAAGAATATTAGGGTAGGAAGGGAGAAAGTAGGGAGTAGATAGCTAATTGGGTAAGGTGAACGAGGGAGAAAGAACAAGAATATTAGGGTAGCAAGAAGAGAAAGTGAATCCCAGGGATTGCGAAAGAGACCAAGATGGAGGGGGGACTGATGGGAGGTGAGCAAAGGCAGAGGAAAAAGAAAAAGGCAAAAAGTAGGTCACGTGCACAATAAAGACATTTGAAGTCGTTTCTTTGAGTATTTGAACATTAAGTTGTTCACAGGCATAAGCTCTCATGTTTGTATTTGTTTCCCGTGTTGGCAATGCATTCAGTTCGATATAGAGGTAAATTTCTCTACATTAGATGCCTGAGATAAATATCACACTATATACACTATTACCACAAATATTTTTCAGATCCATTTGATGCATCATAACGTGATGTGGCCTTGCTTGTTCTTGTCCTCATCACGAAGGACATTTCAAGAATAACGACGCAGTGCTTGCATCAGTCATCCCACATTAGTAACACATCAGACTTTCCACAAAAATTAGAAAAAAAAAAAGTGCAACGGAGGGATTTACGTCACCGTAGACGTTAGAGACGTAAATCACTAAACGTCACTTTTCTTGTGATGGATTAATTTTTTAAAAATCTTATTTGAAACAATAGAAATGGAAATTTGGTTATAAGGCAACTTTGTGATCAGGATGGCCTCAATCCTGCTGAAATCTTTGTCATCTCGTTAGTTACGGAGCCCTACTAGGCTCAGATGGGGCCAGACATTGAACTCCAGGCCTGTTTGTCCCAATGGAGGAGTTCACTTCTATCCCAACCTTTAGGACATGTTTGGCAGCAATAACATCCTGTTGCATAACCCTGTCCTAAAAGTTGGGGTAAATTCATGTAATGCTACAATAAGTTTTTTGTGAAGCTACCCAACTTTTTGAGGCAGATTTATATTTATAGGACAGTGTGCTACTATTGTCAAACAGCCTCTTAGGCACCAGTTGGCAATGGAAATAGTAACAAAATCTTTAAAATATTATAACATGGTGTTTCATTGCTCTTGTCCTACTCTTTTAGACAGATTCAATCATGAAAGAATTTGTTGATATTCTCATTACAATGGAGCCCTTAATAACTACATAAACCAACCAAAATTGTCTATTTTTGTATTTATATTTAAAGATAATTTTTCTCGTTAATATATCAGAGCCACTTAAAGTTTAACATTTTAGCTATAATTTTGTAGGTCTTCCGTGCATTGGTCCCTACTTCCTGGCTTCTTGTTTGCAGGGAGTGAGGAAGAAGGTAAGAAGTCTAACTTTAGTTTCCATGTCTTCTTCGTCGTAAGGAAGGAGACCACACATGTTGCCTCATTTGGAACAATGAGCGCTCCATTTGAATGCATGCTTGTTCCCAGCTTTTTTCCACTGATCCAACAACTAGGAGTGAGGGGAACAGCATGGTCGTGAAAATAGAAGCCAAACAACTCTTAAGCCCTTTTAGGTGCAAAATGAAATAAATTAGAATTTTAGGTGTGGATATATACAAAAGATAAGTTGGAAACTGTTCTATGATTCGAACGGTGAATAACATGCAAATGGATCGGCTAAAAATACCACCTTTATTGTAACAAGAAAGCCAATAAAGGGAATAAAAGTATGTGCATTTCACAGGTAATTCTTCGACTATTGCAGTATGAATTGGTGCCTAAAAGGTGTTGTCTAGCATTAGAAACATCTGCTTTAAAATTGAGGTAGATTCATGAAGTACTTGAACAAGTGCCACATGAATCGACCTTAATTTTGAGTTGGATTCATGAAACACTTAAATATTGTTCTGAACGCCAAAGAGACCCATAATGTATTTTTCTTTTGCGGTGAACCGGACCTCTGGTCCCAATGGACACGTAGCTGTCGAAAATTGTTGAAAAGGGAGGAAGAGAAGAATCGAAAACACCAATTTTACGTGGTTCGGTTCATAGACCTACATCCACGAATATCACCAGAGCAGCAGCCCCTTTGATTTCCTCTTTCCTTTTTTTTTTCTTATCTCGTTCTTTGCTTTACAATGATATATAATACATGAGGAAAGCAGCAACATACATGAACGTTGGTGAACTTTACATAAAGGAATCAAGGTTATTGAGGAAACTAACGAGAATGGTAGTAATCCTTCCAACGTTCACAAGGATTTCAATGAGGCAAGTTTGAGAGGAGCCGTTGAGTATGTTGCGCTGGCTGTAACGATGCTTTCAACACTCCCCTTCAAGTGGGGCATAGAGATTCAAACAGCCCCACTTGCTTTTAATATCGTCAAATTGCTTCGTAGGAAGTCCTTTAGTAAACCCATCAGCTAGTTGCTCTGTGCTCCTAGTATATGAAGTTTCAATCTCTCCTTTTTGGACCTTTTCACGTACATAATGACAATCAATTTCTATGTGTTTGGTACGTTCGTGAAAGACTGAATTTGCAGCTATATGAATTGCAGCTTGATTGTCACAATGCATGGGAATGGGAGACTTGATAACAAATTCGAGTTCCCGGATGAATGATTTTATCCAAATGAGCTCACTTGAGGTAGTCGCCATTGCCCTAGATTCAGCCTCGGCGCTGGATCTGGAAACAGTGTGTTGTTTTTTGCTTTTCCAAAAAATCAGGTTTTCACCAACATACACACAATAACCTGTCATTGATCTTCTATCTGAAGCACCGGCCCAGTCTGCATCTGAGTAACCTCGTATGTTAACATTTCCATTCACTTTGTACCACAAACCTTGCCCTGGAGTCTTCTTTAAGTATCTGAGAATTCTTTCTACAGCTTTGACATGAACTGCTTTAGCCGAATGCATATGTTGACTTACCAGGCTGACGGCATAATTGATGTCAAGTCGTGTGACAGTGAGATAAATTAATTTCCCCACAAGTCTTTGATAGCTTGTCACATTTTCAATAGGGTCATCTTTGGTATTGTCAAGTTTTGGGTAGACTTCTATGGGCGTGTCTGCTGGCCTGATACTTGTTTTTCTTGTTTCTTTAAGTAAATCAAGTATGTACTTGCGTTGGTTCAGAAAGATACATTTCTTGAACCTAGACACTTCGATCTCTAAAAAATACTTTAGTCTCCCTAGATCCTTGATTTCAAACGTATTATGAAGATACCATTTGGTGCGAGCTATCTCTTGTCCATCATTGCCTGTAATTATAATGTCATCCACATAAATCAATACAACGACAATTTTATCATCAGATCTTTTGATAAAAACTAAATTATCTGAATAGCATTTGGTGAAGTTTTTGTTTTCCAATGCGTCACTCAATTTTTTATACCAAGCTCTAGGAGATTGCTTCAATCCATAAATCGACTTCTTGAGTCTGCAAACAAGATTTGAAGTGCATTCCATAGGATGGCCTGGTGGTAGGAACATATATACTTCTTCTTGAAGGTCGCCCTGTAAAAAAGCATTCTTTACATCTAATTGAAATAGAGGCCATTCAAGATTACAAGCAATGGATAGGAGAATTCTGATGGTGGTCATTTTTGCTACAGGAGCAAAAGTTTCTTCATAGTCTAACCCTTGTGTTTGAGTATACCCTTTAGCAACAAGGTGTGCCTTGTGGCGTTCAATGGAGTCATCACTCTTGTACTTTGTTTTGAAAATCCATTTGCACCCAACCGCACGTTTTCCCACTGAAAGAGTTACAAGTTCTCATGTACGATTCTTGTAGAGAGCATCTAGCTCTTCATGCATGGCTTCAACCCAAATTTTTTGGTCTTTGGCTTCTTGGTATGTAGTAGGATCTTTTTGCTTTTCAATGCGACTAAGGAAGGCCACATGGTGTTTGGGTTGGTTGCGATAACTCAAGTATTTTTCTAAGGGATGAGAGACTGCGATGTTGGTGACAAAATCTTTCAAATGTCTAGGTGGCTGAATGTTTCGAGAAGATCTCCTTAGAATGGGTTCAGACGGCTGAGATTCTAAGGTCTCCAAGTAAGGTTCAGTAGGATCAATACCTCCAATTTCACTGTTTTGATCTGCTTAAGGTTCAAAAGAGGTTTCAGTGTTGTTGGGATGAGTTTCAAGGTTTTCAATGGTCTCTCCTTCTTCAGAGTCACTATGGTGATGAGTTATGGTGATATCAAAATCATTGTATGGTAGACTGTTTGGTGTGACCATGATGTTGTGCTTGGAACTATCATCCCCTTGTTTTGTATTGTGAGAAAAATAAGGCATTTTTTCATCAAAAACTACATCACGAGAGATATAGATCTGCTTGGTGGTGACATCATAACATCTGAACCCTTTTTTTGTAGATGAGTAGCCCAAGAAAATACATTTTTTTCGCTCTGTGGCTGAGTTTGTCTGCAGCTTCATAGACAATGCATCCAAAAATTCTCATGTGGTCCACTTTAAATTTTCTTTTCATGAGAGCTTCCAAAGGAGTTTTTCCAGCAAGAGTTCTTGTAGGTGTGCGATTGATAGTATAACAAGCTGTCAAAACTGCATCACTCCAAAAATGCTTAGGAACATTCATATCAAACAATAAAGACCTAGTCATTTCTAGAATGTGACGATTTTTTCGTTCCGCCACCCCATTTTGTTAGGGTGTATCAACACAGGTGAATTGATGATCCATCCCACTTTCTTTTTTACATTTTTCAAAGAATTGGTTTTTATACTCGGTACCATTGTCGGATCGAAGACATTTTATATGAGTTGCAAATTGAGTTTCAACCATTTTGTAAAATTCTAGAAATTTTGCAAAAACTTCATCCCTGGTTTTCAGTAGATAAATCCAAGTGGTTTTTGAAAAATCATCAATAAAAATGAGATAATAACAAAAATTTGAGTATGAATTTACAGGGGCCGGCCCCCACACATCGGTATGAATAAGATCAAAAGGGGACATAGCATTGTTTAAGGATTCATGAAACGAAAGTCTAGACATTTTTGCATACTTGCAAGTTTCACAAACATGAGAGTCATAATTCAAATTTGGTAACAAAGTATTCAAGGTACGACATGATGGGTGACCAAGTCTTTGATGCCAAAGTTCCCCATCTTGGTTGATTTGGGCAGTCAAGGCATGTTGATTAATTTTCAGCACATATAGCCCGTTTTTGTGAGTTCCCTCACCAATCTTCCTCTTCGATATAGGGTCCTGTAAAATAACGTTAGTGGAGGAGAAGATAACTTGGCAATTTAAATCTCTAACAATTTTTGAAACGGACAGCAAGTTGGTAGAGAGATCTGGCATATAGAGTACTTTAGATTTAACACCATTTCTAAAAATGTCTAATTTTCCTTCTCCTTGAACATGCATAGAGGAGCCATTAGCAATAACAACAGATTTTTTTCTAGTTATAGAAGAATAATTGCTAAGATTTTGGCAGTTCATAGACATATGATCACTAGCTCCAGAATCGACAATCCAATAATCAGATTTAAGGGAAAGAGAGTGTTACCGGTAACACTAGCGGAAGCTGCCGTACTATTTTGTTGTTCTTTACCCTGGTGATCCTTGACATTTTTCAGCAGTTCGTTGATTTTTTCTAGCAGCTGAGGGAGATCTGAAGTATCAAGAGATTTGGCTGCAACGTTGGCTATGGTAGTGGTGCTTCCTTTCTCTCTTTTTTCTGCCCTTGTGGTGGTGGTTTTTTCATGGAGGAACCAGCACCTTTTCTTGGTATGACCTTCCTGCTTGCAGTGTGAACAGAATCGTCTTGGGCGGTTCTTTCACTTATGATCATTACTTTTATCAGCTCCATAGAAGGCGACCTGTTCTATATTGCTAGAGTTCTCTTTAAGAGAATCAGAATTTTGAAGCATTACTTTTTTTCTAGATCCATCTCTCAAAAGAATTGAGCAAATAGTGCTAAGAGAAGGAAGTTCCAAGGACATTAGAATTTGGCTTCGGATGGGTTCATACTCTAGGCCAAGAGTCGCAAGAAGTTTAAAAATTTTCTGTTGTTCACGCATTTTTTTTCTAGATCTAAGAGTAGCAAACATATCCATAAGATAGTCAAGTTCGTCCCACATACCTTGGATGTCGCCTAGCAGGTCTCCGAAATTTTTGTTTTGCTTCTTAAGATCCCGAATTCCTTGAGAAAGTTGATACATATGAGCAATGTCGTTTTTTTCACTATAGAGTTCCTTCGCCTTTCTCCAAATTTGATGAGCAGTTTCTGTGAAATAGAATCTGCGAGCGACCTTAGGCTCCATGGAGTTAATCAACCAAGACATTATGAGATGATTGGTGGATTGCCATTCTCGGTAGGTCGGATCTGTTTCAACAGGAGTTGGAAGATCTTCGGTGACAAAATCCAACTTGTTTCTGCCACTCAAATAGAGCATTGCCGATTTCGACCAAGCTAAATAGTTGCTGCCATTTAGGAGTACAGCAGTAATTTTGTTTGCAGGGATTGGTTGCTCCTGCACGATAATTTTTTCTATCACCCTGCTGTTGGTTCCGACGCTTGAATCTTTTGTCATGATGGCAGGCAGGCGATCCTTCTATCAGCTGGCGTTGTCGATATGTTGGACGTCGATTGAATCTTTAAACGTGAGGCAAGTCGTTTTCCCCAGTTGGTAATGTTCACACGAACAGAGGAAGGGATAGGCGCAAGCGTTGGCTGAAAAGAGGGGCTAGCTGTGATTCACAGGATATATCGTTCTTCCAAAAATCGCCAAAAATCACCCCTTGCTCCGATTAGCCTGAAATTTGGGCTGAATATGGCTGATAGGATGCAGATGGGACGCCCAAGAGATTAGACAGAGATCAGTCTCCAGGAGTTGACTCGTTGAGAGTTTTTTGCCTCTGAGTCACACAAGCCTGTTCAGGAATAAAACAGGGCCAGCAGATTTTTTTAAAATTCACTGACAGCTCCGATTTGCCTGAAAATTTGACAGTAGGTTGTCAACAAGCTGAGGAGTGGACACTCCAAATTTCTCGTCGAACGGAGCTACACAGGAAAATCGTGTTGAGATCCAAAATCCCTGTTGCGCGCGGGTAGTTCTTGAAACAGAGCGCGGAGTCCAGCTTCTGCGCCTCTGCGATGGCCGCAATTTCTCAGAGGTCAGATTAGCTCTGATACCATGTTAAAAAGGGAGAGAAGAGAAGAATCGAAAACACCAATTTTAAGTGGTTCGGTTCATAGACCTACACCAACGAATATCACCAGAGCAGCAGCCCCCTTTGATTTCCTCTTTCCTTTTTTTTTTTTCTTATCTCGTTCTTTGCTTTACAATGATATATAATACATGAGGAAAGCAACAACATACATGAACGTTGGTGAACTTTACATAAAAGGAATCAAGGTTATTGAGGAAACTAACGAGAATGGTAATAATCCTTCCAACGTTCACAAGGATTTCAATGAGGCAAGTTTGAGAGGAGCCGTTGAGTATGCTGCGCTGGCTGTAACGATGCTTTCAACAAAAATGTTGGCTCTATTCAATCTTTTGCCGGCTATGCATTGTTCATCAGTAATTTAAAACATGTTTAGTTTACAAGATTATTTCTACATCAAAGGGCTCATGTTCTGATACCATGTACACATTTGTGAAAGCAGTGAAAAGGTAGAACTACATGCCTATAATTGCGAACACCATATCTCCACCAAGTCATGCAAGCATGCTGTGTAATGTTTTGCAATGTACGCATTTTGCGGTAAACTTGCCAGACAGATGTTAGACATAAGGATCTCGATGATCTCCTGGCTGCAAAGTATATCCAAGGACAACTCCAATCTTTCTTTCAATACATGGGGCCTCTATGCAACTGCTTCTTTTGCATCTTAGATCGTCGAAATAAGCAAGAATACTATTTCTAAGTAAAATACATGTTAGACATAAGGATCTCGGTGATCTCCTGGCTGCAAAGTATATCCAAGGACAACTCCAATCTTTCTTTCAATACAAGGGGCCTCTGATGCAACTGCTTCTTCTGCATCGCAGATAGTCGAAATAAGCAAGAATACTATTTCTAAGTAAAATACCATTTGCAAGTAATACTATTTCTAAGTAAAATACCATTTGCAAGTATTTCAACCTTGAAGATAGCACTAAAATGGTGTGTTAATTCCTTCTCCCGTTTTGGATCATATTGGAATAGTATAATGAATAGTGGGATATATGAAATAAATAAAAATTCTCTCGAAGAATAGCGGGATATATGAAATCCAAATCACCATTGGATATGACTCGCTCAGATCCTACAATCGGAAATCATATGCCCTTTTCTGGCCAGGGTATCCGACAGGTTGAAGCACTAAAAGAAAAGGAGCAGGAAACACGGCGGTATAGGAACCACTGGAGCAGGAGCTCGTTTGGTGTCCTGCCTGTTATAGGAACAAGAAGGGGTGCCATGGGTTTGGATTTGGTTTAAAAGTTGGATTCAGATGTCAATCTAAAAATTAGATTCAGATTAGGTTCGGATTGCAAATTCAGATTCTAGATTATGATATGGTATAAATTTTTGTAATCCAAATTTAAATCCGATCGAATATTTGGATTTCCAAAAAAGTGGACATGGTAAAGTGCACACACTAATCGAAAAGGTATTTGTGAAAATGTTCAACCCAACTATAATACACAATTGTTTCCATGTTTGAGATAGGCCTGGGCACGGGCCACCACCCGAGTACCCGGTACCCGGCCCAATCACGTCCGAGTCCGGGCAGGGAAAACCGGGCCCCGGGCCGGGCCTGATGGTGCGGCCCGGCCCGGCCTGGCCCGATCATGGTGGAGCTCTTCGCGATAGATTGCATAGAAGTTTGAGATTGGCTTGTGAGCCGCAAGCACACTTTTACTAGTGTTTACAAAATCTTTATTGAGGCGTTCTTTTGCATCATTAAAAGGTTAATTAATTTTTACTATCGTATTGGCAAAACATCAGTACAAGTATGTCAACTTTTACTGATGTTCACGATGAAAGGGTCAGTGAAACAAATAGCAACGTTTTGCTTAATTTTAGTCAAAACCTCTCTTTTTTTTTTTTTGGTAGTGCAGGCTGCGCGTCCTTGCTACCTAAAGTGGAAACGACCGACTGACTGCAGAGTGAATTAATATCACTCACTTGAATCATGGTAAACACAAGATTTTTAACTTTTTTTTTTTTTAAGGAAAGGAGGAAGAATCATAACAATGCGCTATTTTTATTCACACGTTTAATTCTTCTGTTTGTTTTCTGTTTTCAAGTGTGCATTCTTGAAAATTTTTTAATGCTGTGCTCGTTGGTTAATGGGTCACCAAAAGCTAATCTTGAGTGAGTTCCTGAAGTGAGGGTCCGAAGGAAATGAATGAAGGCAGATTACGAGGTTCAGTCTTATTGTCAATAAAGGCATTAATCGCAATAGAAGTCTCGTACTTGGACTCCAGACAGATTAGATCCGAAAGAATTGTATCTTTTGTACTAGAAATTTGTATTGCCAATATTTGGAATAATCAACATGTCAAATTATGCTAAAAAAGTAGATGCCAATATTTTGAAAGTCGGTTTGATGTGGTTCAGATCCTGTTACTGTATATTTAAAGTTCAAATTCAGTGTGATAAAAGTTGGATTCAATTTCAAATTTAAAATCCAAATTAGCATATATATGCTATGGACTTTTCTTCTTCGCATTCAAATCCAAATATATGCACATCCGAGAAATGGGGATATAGTAAATGGTACATTTGATTCAGATGGTAAGGTTAAGCACCTAAGTCTTTCCAATGTTTAGCAGCAGTGTACATGTTTTGAATTACCCTTCATAAAGAATGACGTTAAACAGATTGGACTTGCGCGGAATTAAAACGGAACCCTTTCTCCCTTAGAGCCTCCAAGTGGTGGTTGTCCGAACGGATAAACCTATCACTAGCCTCTTCGTCTTCTTAACTTCCTAGTATTATTATCTTTCGTGTATCAAGAGATGCATGATTTGTATGAGTAGGCGTTGGTTCAGATTCCATAGTCTGAAATTATAAAATCTCACATATTAGAAAGCCCTATTGCCAAGACCTGATCGTGCAAAAGGCTGATGACAGAATGAACAAGTGAAGCAAGTGCTATCATTAAGGGGTCGTTTGATACTCTGGTAAGATATCTGATGTCATTTGAAATCTTTGAGAATTTTCAGATCTGTAGGTTGAAGGTCATAATTCCCTCCCATCTGACCTTAAACCTAAGGTTTTGACTGTGAGTTGAGGATCTCAAATCTTTAAACGTGTAAATCTGAATCCAAATCCAAATTTGGATCCGGTTTATATTATTTATATGTATGAATGGGGCTATTTTTATACATGTATGTTTCCGATTATATTCGAGTACCAAATTTATTGATGAAGCCTTGTGACTTCAGGCTTTTCAGCTTTCAATATGGAAGGACAGGCTCTGCCATAACATAAAGGGGCTGGGAGGTGGGGTCGCTCACCCTACCTACAAAAAAAGAAAATATATTTACATATGTAAAAGAAATTTTATTTGTTTTATATATAAATTTTGAAAAATGACATTTCTATTTTAATTAAAATTTAGAAACTTTAATTTAGCCTCCTTCGTAAAAAATTTCTGGCTCCACCCTCCATAACATGTATAAGAATGTTAAACTAAAACTCAATCATGCCCTTTGCATTTTTGTTCATTTGAGAGTGTATTATGCCACTGCAGTGATTTTAGAAGCAAAGTGATAGACGTGCCATCCAAACGTGGTTAGACGTAGGGTTGCCTTGGGGTTGTTGGAGGTGGAAACATAAACTTCCTATAATATCCACTTTGCAGTGTGCCATAACAAAGACAGCGGGGAAGTGGTAGCTCTAGTTAGGGAGAGTCTTCAACAGAGCCTACTAGCAATCCAGAAAATTGAAATGTGTGTTGGTATCATTAAGGTGATTTGTAACAATTGGAGTTTGTTTTTTCTTGCTCATAAAAAGATATTTTGTAAATGTATTCTCTCATTGCTCCTATTTTTTATGTAATTACTCTTTCATTTTTTGTCAATAAATTGCCGGGTAACCCCCAACATCAGTTCTCACACCCTGGCCGCTGTTGTAAAAGAAATTTTTTTTACTATTTTATAAGAAATAGAAGAATGCATGTCTAATCTTAAGGGATTGTCGATTTCATTTGAAGTAATAAAATTATCATTTGTGTATGTCGGTGGTCGTGATTGTTTGTAAGTAAGAGATTGGCTCGTGAATGTCAAGTGACAGTGCAGTTCAAATTAACGGTCTGTTTGCAAATTAAGGCTGGTGGCCATCCTTGCTACCCATCGTGGAAACATCTGACTCACTGCCGAGTTAATTAATATCCATTCCCATACATATATCACGGTAAAACAGTTCAAGATTTTAACATATATAAATTTTGAATTTACCCGTTTCTTTTGTTTTTGTCTATTTTTAAGTTTGTATTCTTGAATTTTTTTAATCACAATCATATATTTGCTCGTTGTGCATGGAGCTAAGAATTTTTCTTGTAGGAACCAAACCATAGTTTCAAAATTTTAACAGGATTGAAATATAATTTTTCAAAATTTATATATAACTTTTATAGGGGTTCCTCATTGAAAAAGGCTCTGTGTAAAGGAGAACAAAAGCCTTTTTTTTTTTTTTTTGTTCATGGAGACGCCGCCTCCATGGAGTGCAAGTGCTCATGAATGCAATTGGTGCCTTTTCATATGCAATCTGTGTTTAGAAATTACTGGTGTGGCCTTAAGTCCAATGAAAACTTGTCATTTATGAGTGAGGAGAGGAGTATTGCAAACTGCAACCAGCTTTCCCTCTTAAAGGGTTTAGCGAACCTTCCTCCCAACAAACATTCACCTTTGCTCGTGGCACTTCAGCTCAAACTGACCGTTTGTTTGCAAATCAAGGCTGGTGGCACCACGCTGCGTGTCCTTGCTGAGAGGAAGCTAAGATGCGCCAGTAAAGGAAGGGAGGCCATTTTGGTAATTTACTAAAACTGTTTTTTTTTTCCAATATGAATTATGAGCATTTTAGTCACTAATCATTCTGGCGCATGAAAAATAATGCACATATAACCAGGCTAAGTCATGGCTACCCAACGTGGAAAGCTAAGATGCGCCAGTTGCAGTAAAAGAAGGGAGGTCATTTTGGTAATTTACTAAAATTGTTTTTTACCTGCCCTTTTACTTTTTTTTTTTTTTTTTTTACATTTTCAATTTTGTCTTTGCAAAAAGTTTTTGTTTTTCAATATGAATTATGAGCATTTTAGTCATTAATCATACTGACACATGAAAAATGATGAACATATAACCAGGTTAGGTCATCGCTACCCAACGTGGAAAGCTAAGATGCGCCAGTTGCAATAAAGGAAGGGAGGTCATTTTGGTAATTTACTAAAACTGTTCTTTACCTGCCCTTTTACTTTTTTTTTTTTTTTTTACATTTTCAATTTTGTCTTTACAAAAAGTTTTCGTTTTTCAATATGAATTATGACCATTTTAGTCATTAATCATACTGGCAAATGAAAAATAATGCACATATAACCAGGTTAGGTCATCGCCACCCAACGTGGAAAGCTAAGATGCGCCTGTTGTCATCGCCACCCAACGTGGAAAGCTAAGATGCGCCTGTTGCAGTAAAGGGAGGTCATTTTGGTAATTTATTAAAACTGTTTTTTACCTGCCCTTTTATTTTTTATTTTTTTACATTTTCAATTTTGTCTTTACAAAAAGTTTTTGTTTTTCAATATGAATTATGAGCATTTTAGTCATTAATCATATTGGCACATGAAAAATAATGCATATATAACCAGGTTAGGTCATCGCTACCCAACGTGGAAACATCCAACTCAATGCAAAGTGAATTAATCTCCACTCACTTGAATATATCATGGTAAAACAGTTCAATATATATATATATATATATATATATATATATATATATATATATATACATATATATATATATATATATATAAAAAGAGAGAGAGAGAGAGAGGAAATGAGGAAGAATCATGAGAACTTTGCGCTATTTTTTATTTTCTAGTTTCTTTTGTTTTTATTTATTTTTAAGTATGTATTCTATAAATGTTGTAATTACCGTCGCATCTGTGCTAGTTGTGCATGGAGCTAGGAATTTTTACTATAGGAACCAAACCATAGTTTCAAAATTTTAATAAGGGTGAAATATAATTTTTCAAAATTTTTATAAAATTAAATTAGTTTTTATTTTATTTTACAGGGCTTCCTAATTAAAGAAGGTCTTGGGAAAGTTGAACAAAATGTTTTTTTTTTTGTCGTGACGCTAATCTATGGAATGCAAGTGCTCGTGAATGCAATTGGTGACTTTCCATATGCAATCTTTAGTTTACAAAATAGCAGTGATCTTAAGTCCACTAGTTACCTGTCACTTATGAGTGAGGAACATGAATATTTCTTCTTACCATCCAATAATAGGTGAAGTTCACACCCAACCCTTTATCTCCTTACGAGTATAGAACTTGTTTTTTGTGTATCGAGATGCTGTCATAGTTGTGCTTCAACTTGCACATCAGTGGCTATCGGTTTGCAGCACAAAAAAGTTGACGACCTTATAGTTTGAAATAAGAACTGACTGCCTATCAGGTCCGCAACACAAAAAAGTTGACGGCCTTATAGTTTGAAATAAGAACCGACTGCCTATCAGCTCCTAACCCAACAGTTGTGTCAATCTCATTGGAAGCCCACTAGTTACTTGCCATCAAAGAAAAGAAAATGAATGTGAACTTGATGATGAGATGCTTGTCCCATGCATGGTGCCCTATTTTATAGGCAACACATGTTTATTTTACAACAAAATATTAAACCAAGGTTAGTTTAAATACAGTCCTTTGCTCTGTTAATTACAGAAATGACATCATATTTGGGATGAAAAATGAATGTGCAAAACATTGCAAATTTGTTGTGCAAAACATAATATGGTTCACATTCAAAGGGTTCAAGGTTCAAATCTCATGACCGTTGCAACATTCTTGTGTGTTATTTCTATTGTAAATTGTGACAAGCAAGACACTCAAGTGAAGGGTATACTGTAAGTTTACTCAAGCAAGTCATAACCTTAGATGCATAATGGCATGGCATTGAGGGTTTTATGCCCAAAATTATTTCCTCTAAGTAAACAATTTTTTTAAAAAAAAATTAGACGTGCTGCACTACTATACAAATTAGACGTATGATATTTATTTAAAACTGAATCAGAATCTGAATTCGAAAGGAAATTTATTTAAATTCAGATCTTAACCTGAATCAGATATTTATTTAAATTCAAATTATATGTTGCATTCCTAACCAAACCCGAATACAAACAGGACTGAAGCTGGTTATGTACACAGGGGTGTGCACTAAAAATTGATGCACTACAGTGAGAATGACCAAAATACCCCTGTTAAATAATAATAACTTTTAAAAAAGAACTTTAAAAGGTGAAAAGGTCTAAAATGTTCACTTCCTTTAATAAAAAAGTTACAAAAATACCTCCCTCTTAATTACAATTTGTATTTGAATATGAACAAAAAACAATTAGTCTACACCACATCTGAATCCAAATCGATACTGTTTCTAAATACACAGTGGAATCTGAATCAAGACTTTTAAACTGAACTAGAGCAGCAATGCAATATATTAAGAAGCGACTTTCAAATATGAGTGGAAATTAAATATAAGATAATTCATTTAAAACTGAATGTGAACCGGAATTCGACAGCTTTATTTAAAATCGAATCTTAATCCGGATCTGATCCGATGTCATTTCTTAAATTTGAATCAGATACCAATTTCTTGATTGGATATTATTAATTTTTTTTTATATCTGATTTTTTTTTTAATGGTTCCATCAGATATCCAATCTGAATCCGAATTTATCGACATCCTTGTTGTTTGTCGAACATTTTTCTTCAAAACATGAGCATGCTTCTATTGTTTCCTCGAAGTATCAAAATTATTTTCTACCAAGTGGATCTATAATTTCAAATAATGTAGAAAACGCATCCATAACGTTTGAATGTTTCAGCCGAACTTTTGAGTTCCTATAAAATGCAAAAGCTATTGGCCTACCACGTTTCTAGTGACTGCGATGGGTCGTTGGGAAGGAAAGGAAACTGCAGATAATGAGTCGAGCAAACTCTAACTTACTTGGTTAAGCTCCAGCTTAGTTAAAAACTCAAGCTTATAAACTAATGTTATTCGAGTTAACAGACTCAGTTAAACTTGAGTAAGCTCATATAATCTATGTCATCTTTTTTTCTTGTAATTTCAAAAGTTAAAACCAAGAAAAAAAAAAAGGACAACTCTAATCTTTCTTTCAATACAAAGGGCCTCCCCTGCGCTGTTCATGAAAAAAAAAAAAGGACAATTCTGATGCAACTACTTCTTCTGGATCGCGGATCGTTGAAATAAGCAAGAATACTATTTCTACTTACAATACCATTGCCAATATTTCAACCTTGAAACTAGTACTAGGATGAGGACTTAATTCCTTCTCCTGTTCTGGATCACATTGGAATAGTATGGTGAATCTATTTCTTCACCTCTTTGCCAATAAATAAGAATTCTCTTGAAGAATGGCAGGATATATGAAATCCAAATCACCATTGGATATGACTCGCTCAGATCCTACTGCATAATATGAAACCATATGCCCTTTTCTCGCAGGGGATCCCACGGGTTAAAGCACTAAAAGAAAAGAATCCGGAAACTCAGCAGGGTAGGAACCACCGGACCGGGAGCTCGTTTGGTCTCCTGCCAGTTATGGGAACAAGAAGGGTCCGATGGGTTTGGATTCAGTTTAAAAGTCAGATTCAGATGTTAATCTAAACATTAGATTCAGATCAGATTCGGATTGCAAATTGATGTGGTATAAAGTTTTTGTAATCCAAATTCAAATCCGAACCAATATTTGAATATCCAAAAAAGTAAAGTGCACACTATTCGAATTAGATCCATTGGCATCGGGTCCGACTCCAACTCCAACTCCAACCCCACTAGGATACACAATTGCTTACATGTTTGAGATTGGCCTGTGAGCCACAAGCACACTCCAGCTCTACTTGAGCGTTTGTTTGCACCAGTGTAGGTCTATCGCTTTTAGTAACTTCTTACAAAAGCCTTAGTATGTCAATAAAATGTTAATTAATTTTTACTAACGTATTGGCTAAACATCAGTACAAGTATGAAGTATGTCAACTTTTACTGATGTTCACGATGAAAAGGTCAGTAAAACCAATAGCAACGTTCTGCTTAATTTTAGTCAAAGTATCTCTTTTGTTTGTAATAGCAACGACTGACTGACTGCAGAATGAATTAATACCACTCACTCGAAACATGGGAAAACACTTCAAGATTTTAAAATTCTTTTTTTTTTTCAAGGAAAGGAGGTAGAATCGTAGGTGCGCTATTTTTATTTACACGTTTAATTCTTCTGTTCGTTTTCTGTTTTCAAGTGTGCATTCTTGAAAATTTTTTAATGACGGTGATTCTGTTACCGTTGGTTAATGGGTCACTAAAAGTTAATCTTGAGTGACGTTCCTGAAGTGAGGGTCCGAAGGAAATGAATTAAGGCAGATTAGATACAAAAGAATTGTACCTTTTGACTTTTGTATTAAAAATCTGTATTGCCAATATTTGGAATAATCAACCTGATGAACTATACTAAAAAATGTGATTTTTTTATGACAAAAAAAAAAGTTGGCAATTATAGGTTTACTGAACACAAAAAAAAAACTAGGGTGAACATCGGCCCGGGCCAAAGATATTGCTGTGGTGTGAAACTTGCATTCAGTAAAAGAGTTTCGTCCGCTGCTTGGTGCACACACAACACAAATACTTGAAAAGGGAAAAAGTAAAGGAAAAAAAAAAGAAAAGAGGATATTTTGGAAATTATTTGAAAAGAGATGTTCTTTTTTGTCTTTTTTTTTTCTTTTTTTGGCTTTACAAGTACACAAAGCGAGCATGCACATGAATGCCAATATTTTGAAAGTCGGTTTTAATATATAATAGTACAGATCCTGTTATTGTATATTTAAAGTTCAAATTCAGTGTGATAAAAGTTGGATTCAATTTCAAATTTAAAATCCAAATTAGCATGTATAGGCTATGGACTTTCCTTCTCCGCATTCAAATCCAAAAAATATGCAGATCCGAGAAATGGGGATATAGTAAATGGTACATTTGATTCAAATCCATTCCAATTCGTGGATTCAGAAAGGTTACAAATCGTCGTCACATGTACAAAACTTAATGGGAAGTATTTCTTACTGCAATTTGTCTAACCTGAACGCGCCTTAATTTTGCCTTGGGAAAGAGGGAATCTCGGAGGTTCACCACCAACAGGCTTGCCTATTTGGATAGTGATCGGAGAAGCAGAAGAATTGAAGGAAGCATTATTATTTTTCGTGTATCAAGAGACGCATGATTGATGATTGACAGCTGCATTAGACTTTCTTTGGCGATTTATGCGGGCGATAACTCCACACTATCAACCGCTCAATTAGTTTTATGATTTGTATTATAGTTTGACTGAGTAGGCGTTGGTTCATATTTCATAGTCTGAAATTATAAAATCTCACATATTAGAAAGCCCTATTGCCAAGACCTGATCATTCAAAAGTTATTCATAAGGCTGATGACAGAATGAAAATTTGAATGGCTTGCAAATACCCTTAAATGAAGCAAGTGCTTCATTAAGGGGGCGTTTGATAGTCTCAGTTAAGATATCTGATGTGATTTGAAATCTTTGAGAATTTCAGATCTCTAGGTTTAAGGTCAGACCTCCCTCCCATCTGTCCCATATATCAGACCTTAAACCTGAGGTTTTGTCTGCGAGTTGAGGATCTCACATCCTTTTTCTCACATGATGGTAAAATCTGGGGTTTGTTTATATTATGGCTTTCGCATAAAAGGGGATCATTAATTTCTTCATGCTCGTTCCAAGTTCGAAGTACCATTTGGACAAATAAGAATCCCCTTCCTTACATGATTTCCCCAATCAACCTCAAATCTGAGATCCGAGACTAGTAACCACACTCTAAAGGAAACTAATGTACTTTCTCTTTCTCTTTATTTCTCTTTCTCCTCCTTTGAAGGGTATTTCAATCTCTTGAAAGAATAACTTGTTTTATATATTTTCAATTTAATATCCACCATTTAATCTGCTTAGAATCCGCAGCGCAAACGTTTTTTATCAAGTCTCGTACAAGGTCTAGGGAAAAGGAGAGATACACCAAACGGGCTGACGCCCCTCCTCATTTTTGCTCGCCCCGAGGGTTCAGGTCTGCTTCAGGACCTAGGTGAAGGATGATACACCTGCCAACTTGAGTGTTGCAAATCTACGGTTTTCCTTTCAGAGAAGTAGCGCTTACAGGAATACAATTGAATTTTTACCAATCCGTCATTCCGACCAGCTACGCTATGCCACTCAGAAAAAGTATATCAAGATAGTATATGAAGGTCTAATAGCATTATGTATGTGTGTGTGGTCGTAATCTACTGTTGAAGCAATGAAAATTATTGGTTTGACGTAAGATGGCCCCATGCACAACTTCCTTGTACCCAACTAACCAATTTATGCGGAAGCAAACAATCAAAAACTGCATTGTTTTCTATTTGACATCCATTCATGATGCATTCGATGCCATAGTGCAGATCATCCAGGTTGGAACGCCCGCAGTTTGGTGAATTGAGGCAAATATTTATTCCATTTCGTTTGTTTTGGGCTAAGAGATCATGTGACAAGCTGTTTCTTCTCATTCATCAGTACAGCTCTTTAATTTCCATGTTATTGAAATGCCCCTAGTTTGAAAAATTATGCCATTCCATCGTCGTCAACTCCAAAAAAGTACCATTTATAGACAATTGAAATTCGCACTTAGCATGACAATCAAATCAAAGTTAGCATTTCTTTTTCACTCAAATTCAAACATTCGGCCCCTGTTAAATGTTTTTGGCCATGACTATAACCATGAGATTGAAAATTAACAAGAGATTTACTCTTTGTTAAGCCTCACTCGTCTTCTTTTATTCTCATGTTTCTAAAATATTGTCCAAATTTTCTTTTTCTGGGATAGATTATGAATTTTGAATGAGAATGAGAATAAAGCCTGCCAACTTGGGAGTTTTAGTCAACCACGAAACATAAGAGGTTCGAATTTTGAACAAATTGCATGGATCTGAATAACAAAAGAATGTTTGGTATGCCTTCTGCATAATTTCTATTTGTTGGCAATCAGTTATCCCTTTTTTTAAGACGAGAGCCTTCGAGAACCGAACCACTTTACTGTGCCTGCGTAAGATCCCGGGCCTCTAAGCATTACGAAACCAACAATGAAAATAGCTCAAGCTGTAGAACGGCAGCTACTACTATAAAACTTGATGAGGGCCTTCACTTAGCACGGCCTTCGCAACCTCGCCCTTGTCATCTTGCTCTTCACCTCTACATACAATTTGGTAGTTGTTTGCAGGAACATTGAATACGTTGGGCTACTAGATGTTGCTGAATGGCTAAATATTTATAAACTAAAATGTGACAAAAACCATCACCAAGACCGTCATTATATCATAAGCGTTGCTAGTGATTCCATTACATGACATGTCATTTTGAGCACCAGTTCTTATATATTTTGTCATTCTGCTGATTGCACAATTTCTAGTTGTTTGTAATATTTTACTCACATCGTACGTTAGTTACAAAGATAAGAAAGCCAACTTTGAATTCTGTACTGCAGACAGGCTAGCTTATGTCCTTTTGTTTGGGATAAATGAAAATACAGAAAGTAACAAATTTCAAAAGGTAAATTAAGTAATATTGAACCCGGAGGAAAGAGGCTTCTATATATTTCGGGATATTGGGCGCGGAAAATCCCAGATATACCTCCAACCAATTGCAAGATAACTGGCTGACTTTGAGAAGGTACCTATCTCAGCAATAATGGCCAGAACGTGCAGGGCAATCATATGGGGGGGAAACTTTCCACTTGGTGCTGATTGGCTGGTCCAACCAGATGGGTCTGTCTTGGATTTACTCTGACAACAGTTCAGCATCCAGACTGGATTTTATGAAAGGATGTTCTACTGGGTATCTGCTGGAGCCACGGATCTTTAAGCGGCTTTGTCTTCTTCCTTTTTTTTCTTTTTTTTCTCTGGTTTTGGTCTTGGAGGTTTTCTAGTCGTCTCTTTAAATAGTGGCCAATTTGGCCAGCATGTCATTTTGGTGGTAGTGCACAACTGCAGATCTAAGTGGGAAGGGTGTGGACTCCTGCAACGAAGAGAGGGGTTGGGGGAGTTCCCCCTCTGTTTGTGTTCAGGATCCATGGAGATGTTGTTGCAGAGACTACATTTCATTGCAGTGTTGGGTGTCTTCTTGATAGGGCTGGCTTTTCCAGTCATGGGGCAGCAGCCGAGTGCAGCGCCGAGCATGGCACCTTCTAGTGATGGTTAGTTCTTAGAATTCACTTGTTTATGGTTGTTATGCTGGTAATTAGCCTCATATGAGAACAAGAAGGCTTTCTGATTCGTTTAGTTCTTTATGACG
The DNA here is from genome assembly GCA_011799765.1 of Nymphaea thermarum. NCBI lineage: Eukaryota > Viridiplantae > Streptophyta > Magnoliopsida > Nymphaeales > Nymphaeaceae > Nymphaea > Nymphaea thermarum. The sequence goes on along the minus strand of JAANDH010000148.1, from coordinate 410,435 downwards.
GAGAGTTTGGGGAGTGAAATTCTAAACTTTTATTTGTTCTCTTCAAAAATATCAAATATCATCCAGGAAGTTAATTGTTAGCCTGGTGCATGTTTATTTTGTGACAGATTTCTGCTTCTGTATTTTTCATGCTTTTAATCACATTAGTCTAAAGTTTAGCTGCCTGTCTCTTTTAAATTCAAAAATACGGTTCAAGGTTCCAGTGGTAGGCTCTCCTGTTGAAGAAAACTCTACGGGAAAGGTCATTACGTGAAGATTTTACTTGTGAAATCGTTGCTTTTGCTCGTTTAATACATAAAAGATTACCTGGAAGACGGAAAAAAAATTCCCATCTTAATTTTCATATGGAAGATTGTTTGCTTTTCAAAAACAATTTTTGATGCGGTGCGCAAACCTTGTGGTTGTTAACTTGTCATCAGAAATTGCCTAGGTAGTAATTTTAGAATCTCAATCAATCACTTGGGGACAGTTCTTTACAGGGAAAGCATTTAGCACGGATGGTTTTATATATATATGAATATATACCTAAATATATGATCATTGAAATTCCGATGCTGCCAGTGAATGTGGAGATCTATTTCTGCTTCTCTTCTCACTGAATGAAAATGTGGATTCTTCAGGGACATCAATCGACCAAGGAATAGCCTATGTGCTGATGATAGCAGCATTGGTGCTCACATATCTCATTCACCCACTGGACGCTTCTTCCTTCTACAGCAACTTCTTTTCGTAGATGCAGACGCTTTCCTTTCCACACTGGTGTACCACATATGTTGAGCTCCTGATGGTTGGATTGGTGTTCCCCTTGTTCTTTTTCTCCGTTCGCCCTTCTTGGGTAGTCCTGCACAAAGTAGAATGCCTTCTTGTTCTGTTGTCGAGTAATTGTGATCCGCTGCCTTCATCGCCGTTGGTAAATACATAAAAATAAGAAGACCGATTGGTTGTCTTTCTTCTCCGATTCTCCAACATAAAGTGGCGTATGGAGGTTTTACCTGTGTGAAATTAGTCTATTTTCCTTGGAGCTGAGCATGCATTAGTTGCAGCAGTACCAAGGGTCAAGGGGCATTTTCTTTCTCTGTTTTCTGTACAGCGCCATGAAATGAAGAACAGTGAGGGGGGGAGAGAGAGAGATGTTATGGTCCCTGAGATTTCCGTCACCGGCAAGATCTTGCAAGCGGGGATTGAAGAGATTTGGTGTGATACCAACAAGTTGATAGGCTTGGTCCCATTCGACAACTGAGTCGAGAAAATAATCAAATCCAACCTTTTTGTATTTTCCTTTTATTTGAGGGGAAATTCGTTTTCATTCTTAAAGTGGCTCCTGAAGCTTTGCAGAGAGCCCTGCCTGGTGACAGGGAGGCTCTTGAAAGCTTTGTTCCTAAACTCGGAACTGATACTGTTCAGAGTCTCTTTTAACCCGCATCACTTTAGCTATTGCGGTAAAGTGGATAGCCCTTGCATCTCTTGCAAGTTGTAATAAGGTGAAGTCATGTCACAAGTTTCAACCTTACAAGTTTTCGCCCATTATCAGCAAAGCGAAAATGGTCAAATTCTGTATTGAGTAAGGAGGAATCATTCAGGTTCCAATCTTTGAAACGGATTGATAGAACACTAACACGTTAGTAGTCTTATTGCTGAACACCCTGTTAAATTGGATGTTCATAGACCTGCCACTTTTATATGAAAAAGAACAAACAGGTTTTAACAGGGAGAAGGAATCCTCAACCTACAATACATAGTTTGAGCTGCTAGGTTGTGTATGGTGCCATTGTGGCAATCTATTTGATTTTATGGAGGAAATTCTCGAAGGTTTTGCCAACTAAACTCTGTCATCACATAGTAAATTTTGTCTGTTCATGCAATGCTCACATTTGTACAAATGAAATCAGGCCCTGTATAGACTTCAATACCGAGGTCAGTGCTTTTAATTGTGTTGCCAAATTTCAACTGTGCAGTCATAATCCTTGAGGGGTGTAGCGTAGCTGGTTAGCCTTCAGTTTGATTCTTGTATGCTCTAATTCTCTACACTGCAAATAGTGAATGTATCACACTTTGCTTGATAAATGTACTGCTCTCCACCCACATTTTGATACAACCCTAAACCCCAAAGGCAGGGGGAAGGAGAGGGGCCTTCTTCTCCCTTAGGTTCCCAAACTGTACAGCCTTAATCTCCATCATCGGAACTTAGAAATCCCCCCTTAAGACTTAAGTAAATTGGTTTCATGTGCAACTAAGATCTTATAGGATTAACAAAGAGCCTACCAATAAATTTTGGAAGCCATAAAATTTTATCCATGTGTCCAATAGAGCACCTCAGGATATACTGCCAGGTTCTTAGATATGATGATGAGCACCATTCGTCCAGTTAAAATTAAGAAGAAACCATAAAAGCATGGTTTTAAGATGTAAATTCCCCTGAAATTTTGCAAATTATATGGTTCCTGATCTTGTTGGTTTTCTTGCAACTGCAATCGTAAATGTTTTGGAGCGTATTTATAAACTTGCATCCACCTCTGTACACACAACCATTAAGCTTGTTTCCTCATCACCAATCAATATTAAGCATCGCTCCTTACTTTCCGAAGAAACTAGTGACTCGTCCTGCGCTCTAGAGAATCCAATAACCGGAAACGGCGCAGGACCGCCTCCTGTGCTGTCATGTTGGTGTCATCTCCCATGGGGTCGGCAGATCGTCATTCGTGGTGAAGGTTCATCGGTCTCGATCCTGGCCCTGGCCCAGAACGTTTATAAGGATCATTGTTTGCCACCAGCCTTTGATATGTATGAATCTCATTGAAATCCCGACCACTTAATTCCATACATTTGAATCTCTTTCTAATTCTTTCATTCTGTTTTTTGAAGGAAGGTAGCCCATGCACAATCGTCCAATCCAGTTCATTCAGCTGATTTACATCCATGATTCATTTGTATACACGCTCGGGCGCCAAGGCTTCAAGTATAGAGGGCAAAAGTAGACGTGTAGGATGGCTATGGATATCCTTCTTTCGAGAGCCACTGGATAGAATAATTGTGTATCATCACGTATAAATGGATTGAACTCTCCTTTCATGAAGAAAATCATCGTCCAAAAATAAAAAGGTTGGATAGGTATTTATTTGCACATGAAAATTCGATAAGGCTCCAAAAGCACCGTGTAACTCTTCTTAGCAACCCAAGACTAGAAACGGACTAGAGAAAGCGCTTTACCATACGACTGAAACGTCCGTGAACATAAAAGAACAGAAAAAAGAGAAAAAGCAAGAGTCTGCACAGAAGGGAGACAAGAAGATTTTTAGTGCAATGACCAACAATCGACACAAATAAAATATTGGTAAACTAATAGAGGGGGCAGCATCTTTAACATTTCTGCCACCAGTTATAATAAGAGTTCAAGTATTCACACACGGAAACGTAAGCACATTAAGCTGCTCAAGCAACTTTCATTATACACTAAAATCTTTACACCAACTCTCGTCTCGATGCTCGTACCATCAGCCTATCCTTTTATCAAGAGGAAAGAAGAGTATCAAAAACTTCATTTCTGTCATCAACTGAGCTTAGACAAATACCTCATGCACATTAGTGGTTAGGTATGATCATTGAATTTTACCTTCCTAGAGTGCCATCTCTGCCTGCAATGCAGCAAGCTCCTCATCTTCAGCCGTAGCTTTCTGAGGCGCAGGTCGCACTGGTTGCCTGCCAGCAGGAACATATACTGGAGCAGCAGGCGCTGTAGTTGCAGGCTGAAGCAGCTGTTCTTCCAATTCTGCTCCCTCCAGCTCCTCAAGTTCAGCTTCCAACTCATCCTGCCATGGTAAAGAATTAGCAATTCCGTCTAACAAATGCAGTCAGAGGTTAGATTTACAGAAGGGCTAGGGATTAACTTCATCAAAGTCTGCAGCTGCACCAATTGGGGCAGCCAACGCTTCCTGGATCTGCTTCATGTTTTCAGTCTGTTCATTTATTTCATCCATGGTCTTATCAACATCATCAATGTTCCTGGTAAAAATTTTATGTTGGTAAATGGTACATTGGACATCAATCAAGATACATAATCCCAATAGTAGATAAGGCATTTCTTAAACGGCAAAAGTATAATTAAACAATTTTCCTTAATATGGAGACATACGTTGCTTTTTGCATAGCTTTCATTGCTGCAGCCCCCGTCCTCAATGCATCTACTGTTTCTGTGGTAGCCTTTGCACCTTCTAGCATAATCATCTACACAAAGAAAGAATACAATATGCTTGAGGCATTCCTTGAGAAAATACTTATACTAGATCAGGAACCCCTCCAGAGACAAGAAAATGACAATAAATTAACTCACTTGATCATGAATTCGGAGCTGGAAATTTCCAAGCGTCTCAATCTGTTGCTCATACATTTTTTTCCTCTTCAAACATTGTATTGCAGCTGTACATCAGAAAAGCAAAATATATACTTATGGTTGTTATGTTTCCTTCCAGCCTATTTTTCACAGTCGACATATTACAACAATAAAAAAGAGCTGTGAACCTATAGAAAATAAAAAATTGAATAAAAAAATACTAATTCTCTTTATTTGAAGATAATTACAGATTTGCCTTATTTAGTTATTTTCAAGGGAGAGAGCATAGTACATTGTTCCCCTTATCCAAAAAATTCCCAAAAAAATATGCTAAGCCTGAAGAAATTTAGAAGCCATCTAAGCTATTTCATGGCAATAAACTTTTCAGACTGCATATCCAGAGATTAGAGACGTTTACACAAGCAAATATGGAGAAGCCAACAAAACAGAAAGAATCTCATTCACGCTCAGGTAATTGAGGAAGGTTAATCAACAGAAACAGATTTTCACCAAACGACAAAAACACGCATACGCATGTGCATCTTTGATTGTACATCTCACCACTATGATGGTAGTACAGAAGAGACCAGTCAGACTCACATACTACTTGAGCCATTGACAATAACATAGTCATCAGGAGTTTGGGCCCTATCAAGGATAGGCAATTACCAAAGATGAGTGAGCCTTGCAAAAGGACTTGCATCATATGCAAATATGCAGCCAATAGCGGCTTGAGCTTGGATATTCACCTTAACAAAACCAATATGAGACTTGACAACAGCTAAGTCACATGGGTACTTCAAATACAAGTGCACATCCGTGTGGCAAAAGGGCACCTGGACACACCTGGGTACTTTTTGGATGGAAACTAATACAAATTACTCACTTTTATTTGAATTAACTTGATTCTAACTCAGTTTTCATTCTTTTTTACAAGTTATTGGTCATTAACATGTAGGGTTTTTATTTATATTACTTGTTTATTTAAATCATGTTTTACAAGTTATTCACTTATTTGGATGCCCTTTTGGAGAGAACGTCATTTTTGGATGGAATTTAAGGAGTGCTTAGGTGACACTCAAAAGTGGGTTCATAAAAAACCCAATTGCGACAAAATGACGTTCTCTAAGCACACAGACTAGGTTTTAAATTCTGGTAAAAAACTGGGCTCTCATAAAGCTTGGTTTTACAACATATGGTTTTATGAGGGTGTCACCCAAATACAACCTTAACCCTTTTTTAATGTTTGTATCCCATAGCACATGTTTTGTTCTAATACCATATACACCTTCAAGCAGGAGGTCAACGAAATAGCTGCTTCTTTCCCATAATTGTTTTTTAGATTTTCCCTCCCTTTCACTTGAATGAATACTGAATATGGAAAGCTACCTTTCTGGATCTTCAAGAGTGAAAAGTGCTATTATAAGCACTGTGTTTGGCAACAACGATCAACAATTGGACTTGAAAGCCTTGAAGGAAAGCGTACAGAGAAGAAAAGGGTCATATTTGAAATGCCAGGTTTGCACGAACTTTAAGGAGAATAACCAGTTTAAATAAAACAAAAAACAAAATGGAAGAAAAACTACTTGTACTGATCAAAACTATAGAGTCAGTCGACCCTCTGCATAATGCAAGAGAATATTGCAACATGTAGGTGTTAGACCCTCACATGCTAGATCCATCAAGAATAATCTCAACCACAGGAAGTATCTCCACTGATGGTTGCAAGAAAAATGAAAAACAGAGAGAGAGAGAGAGAGATAAAATAGTGTTAAATGAAAAACTGCCCTGCCATCTTTTCCTTGCCCCTTTCCCCAACTCTCAATGTGGAAACTTTCAAATTTTCAATGGTTGAGATCATTTCCAAACATGCTGCTTATGTGTTCCAGCAGTTTAAGTTCTTTTCATAAACCTAAAGACATGGACAGGTGCAAAATATATATGATAACATAAGAATGAAAAAATCTTGAATATTGACATTTTACTTTCAAGATTAGATTTTACGAGTCTAGAAAGCTAAAATCTTTCATTTTTAAAAACTTTAAAATCTAACATATACATCATTTGCATGATTTCTTTTTTTTTAGTCCTATAAATTTTAACTTTTTGCACCTATCTACATGGTTGGATTTATAAGCAACAGCACTCATAGTGCTTGAGAGTCGGGAGGTGCTAGGAGGCAAGATAAATTGGAAGGTATGATTGACCAATCCCTACAAAGTACAAACACACACATATATACAAAAAGTTTCAAAAATATAAATTAAACATACCTCGCTTATTCTTAGCCCTTGTAAATTCCTTTGCTCGCTCAACCTCTGCAGCAGCCTTCTTCTGAAGTACTTTCTCCTTTTTCTCAAGCATCTCCAGAGTCTATTTAATACATAAACAAGTCAGTTTCTAAATCAGAATATATACTTTCCATATTCTCACAGTGCTGAACTTTCCCAAGTACAAAGGACTCAAAAACAACAAAGATCTAGCTGAATACATTATTCAAATTCTCACAATACTTTACTCCAAATATAAATGGTCAAAAGAATGAAGAACTAGCTGCAGAGATAACATATATATCCTTGATTAAATCATCAAAATTGACCAGATAGCTATTCAGGACATTCTCTTCATTACAAAAGCGCCGATCACAAGAATTAGACACTGATTCACAGTTTCTCAATCTTATGCATAGACAGCCAACAATTAGAGGAAGATAAGCAGCAAAGGATAACTAGATTGCATCCAGTGATATATTATTTCCAGAGGATCCACCCAACTTCTGAATTATTTTACTACAAAATAAGGAGAAAACAGATAAACAGGATATGCAGAATAGTTTCTCCATTTTATAGGCTTCCTACATGGAATGCTCAGACTACAAGAGAGACCTCAAAAATCTGACAAAAAGAGATCAGGTCTCTGAAAAATACAACAGAAAAACGGGAAGGAAAAGCAACGAACTCAAGCATTGCAACTATGATCCTGTCATAGAGACACACACAAATGCAAGCCTAATCGAAACTGGATACAACTCTTCCAAACAAAAGATGGTGAAATATAGTATGCAGAAAAAACTTCATCAGCCTGGCAAATGAGACAATGCATACATTTATATTTTTGTTATTCAAATAGCTCCTTCGAGCACTACGCAGAGACCAAGATTGCCACATCAAAGAAAACACGTCACTCCGATGAAAAAATCAGCAAATAAGCGCATTTTTGCAGGTTGGGCACTCAACCATCTTATTAGTTATTATATAAATTCAAAAGGAGAAGAAGAATATTAATTTTCTCTTTATTTTTAATTGGACTTTTGTATGAAAATATTAATTTGATTAAATGGTCTACTCCTGACAATTTTTTATGAACTTTTTGCAGATTCACAAGGATATGAATTTCAAGGGCACGGCCTTTTGTGGGCTTGGTGCAGGTGCACCAGCAGAATACTAGTTGAAAGGGAAAGGATTGACTACTCCCATGGACCATCAGAAAGACTAACTTATGCGCTGATGATAGAATAACAAGAAAAGCCATCTAGTGTACTCAATACCCATCCGTTCGACAAAAAAATGTATTGCACATATCAAACTTGGCAGTCTACCAGTTGAAAGAGGAGACGACGACTCCAGCCATTAGCATAGGAATCCCGTTCGTGACATCAATTGGTGAAAACTCCTCACGCTTTATGCGCCTCTTCCATGAGTTCTCCATCCAAAATCCACCCACCTCTGATGTCCCATCTAAACCCTCAAAATAATTGGAAATTGAAAATAAAAATCATGGCCCTCACCATCTTTAACCATTAGAGCCACAATTCAACGCGATTACAAAACCTTTAGATTACAAAAATTCACCACCATAATCCCAGTATCTTTTGTATACCGATAAACAAAATACAACGGTAAACGAATGACGATATGAAAACCTATACACTTTAGCAGCGTATCAAAAGAATACCAAATAAAAGAACCCAATTAAAGAGTTTTCGCAAGAAGGAAGCCCACCTCGTTCAACTTATCAAGAGTGGCAACTGCATTTGTCTCCTGTTTCGGCTTCCCAAATATTCTGGTAAACATGATTGCCTCCCCTCAAAACGCGACGCCCTAAACCTATCAACAAGAAATCAAGAAGAATCCAAAAAGAGGATAACATATAACACCCATAGGTTCTGATTATTCTGTAATCCCTAAACCAAAAACAAAAAGAGAGGGAGAGAGAGAGAGGGATACATAGAGGGAGAAGGAGAGAGAGAGGAAATTCAAACCCTTTATGAAGAGAATGATGAACCAGAGAGGAGAAAAAACGATCCGATCGGTGTCAAGGGATCATGCAAAGGACCGAGATCGCGAAATTAGGGCAAAAAGGATCCCCGTCTTCGAGGAGAGAAGAGGCGATCGTTAATCAAGCCTCCAGGATCAAGCAAGCTCTCTCTCTCTCTCTCTCTCTCTCTCTCACTTGAAAGGACGGAGAAGGAAGACCAGTGGGCTAAGCATCGCGTCAATTATTTTATAACATTCGACAAATAGCGGCAGGTTTTTTTTCGTATTTCCATGTAGAAGCTTGATATTTGCTAAAATAAACGTAACCCCATGAACTTACAAACACACGTTTATGAATCCAAAAGGTCCAAATATACGAAGGCACTTTTCATGTTAGAACTCCTTTGTGGGGGCAGTGTAAAGTATAGGCTTTTCTTACCTTACAAGGAGTTTTCAGGTTGTTTATTATGGTATTCCATCAATAGTGATGAAAAACCATAAGTGATTAACAATTAGTGAATGCAATAATCAACTGAACATAAATGATAATGATAAATAAGCATATTCCAACTTACTTTAAAAAAATATTTTTGCCTTAATAAAAAAGAATTTTAAAAATATTCATAAAGTACATTTTAAGTCGATACTTTCTTTGAATATTTTTTACTGTTTTCATTCATGGTGGGTTGGTGGGATAATGTTATATGTTATGGTATCTAACAAGGGATCATATTTGTGAACTTTGTTTTAAATCCAGATATTTATTTAAATTTTTTGAAAACAAGCTTTTATAAAATACATAAAAACCGAGTGGCTTTCGGTAGATTCTCATTATTTTATATTGTACAATACTGAAACGGGAGCAGGTTAGACGTTAAGGCAATTCGCTAAGCTTCCTGGCAAAATCCGTCTGAGCTTCTGCCCAATCGCGACTCTGACCGTGCTGCCTTGGTCGCCCCCCCAGATGGCTCGATGCAGTCTCGAGCCAACCTCCACAAAACGGGTCGGGTCCGGCAGGATGGTTTGAGGCATTAGAATCAAATCCACCAACTTGAACCAATTTATGAGAGCTTACTTAGCCGTCATTGAAGATTCAGATCTACCAACCGGACCAAGGTAGGGGAAGATCAACAGTGGACTCAATTGGATCGGCTGTGGTTCTGGTTGTCTACTGTGGCAGAACAGGTCGGACTGCCGGATTATAGGTGGGTTAGGTAGGTGTGCCAGGCTATCAAGTGGGTTAGACCCGCCTGGTCAGCAAAGAGTCAAGGTCTGTGTTAATTATCGGCCTGCATAAGCCGCGTCCGAGGCCGACTGATCGATGCCCCGACTTGCTGGGGCGCTTTCCGCGTTGAAGGCAAGTAAGTAAACTCACGCTATGTCGGTCACCATATTGCAGGGTGCGGATGCCAGTGCTGGTGTCGAAACGGCACATCTTAAAAAGTTTAGGTGTGGTGAGAGTATTTTATTATTTTTTTCATTTATTATATATATAACAGAATAAACATATTATTACAATTTAGTTATTAATGTATATAACATACTTGAATAATTGTATTACATAAGAAAATATCAAAACAACATATATTATATAAGTAATTTAGTAATATGACATTCTAACTAGGCTCAGGTGTGAGTCGAAGTCGCACCCATGTCCGGTGCACACCCAACTAGGTCGGAGCATCTGGACGAGTAGAAATATTCATGTCATATATACATATAAGTTAATAAATATAAGAGTATTTAGATAAGAGACAAAAACCTAAACTATTAAAATTTATTATTTGACCATTTTTTTGCAATCTAAGTGGTGATCCTAAAAGTAATTTAGTAAGTAAGATACATACATTAAATTTGTGATTTTTTTACTTCAATAATTTTTTTCAATAACAAAATATGTTCCATTTTTATAACGACAAATTTTAATAGTAGAAAGATTTCTTTTTTACAAAAAATAACTTGAACTAAAACATTATTTATATTAAAATAGTGTTTATAAATACATTAAGATGTGACCGATGAGATTGTATACATGTCAAACTGAACCAATGTAATCCATTCTCTTCAAGGAACAAGCCTACAGAGTCAACGTCTGGTGACTTATAAGATCCAGTACAGGGAAATCGCCGTCATTGGCCGTTAAACCATGCTATTGAATGTTTTAATTGTGAGAACCATACAGTGCTACATAGTATATATTGCTAGCGGTTTTTTTTCTTCGGCAGCTCAATCTCAACTATCAGTACCTATTTTTAAAAAGTTTTACAACTCATATTTTAAAAAATTTAATGGGGGTTTTAATTTTTCAAAATACAAAATTGCGACTATGCTCAAACTTTTGTAAAGATTTCAGAATTCCTTACCATCAAACCGGCGAAACGTTTTCCATGATATCAGCTTAAATTCTAAGAGTTGCAGGTAAGAATGATATTCCGTTCAACTTTAAACGAAAAGACAACCTTGCTTTCAATCCTTTTCCAGTAGTTGATAGATTTATAAAGCGTGAACAACCCTTTTTCATTGTTATGTCACTTCTACTAAATGTGATTGTATGTTCCCTAAATTCAGAGCTCTTTATCGAGGTGCATGTCTTATTGAATCTCCAAATATGAGGAATGAAGTTCTTGCTTATAAATCATCTGGTTTGTCGAAAATTATGTGAGTATTTCATGAATCTATGCCAAATACTGAAATAATAAATTTATATAACACTCCTTCGTCATACCAAATGAGCTCCCTGGCATTTTGGCTATGTTTTAAAAGGATTCTAAACGGCCTACAAGGCTTCTTTATTAACAAAAGTTGCATAGTATACCACTAGCCGAGTCATAAATTTTGAGCCCAATATTATTAATTCAAAGCATTTTAGGCTCTTAGGGGTCGTTTGGCAAATGAAACATTTTATAATTGTTTCACAAACACACTCAGTTTTAGTGTTTCATGAATCCACCATAATCTTCTGGATAGATTTATGAAACTCTCGTAAAGTGTTTCATAACTAAAAGTGCAAATAGTTGAAGGTATTAATATGAAAAGAAATAAATTATCTAGGACTATGTGAGCGACTGCCCATGAAAGCCCACATGTAGCACTTAACTGGATGATGTTATATTTTATGCAGTTTTAATGGTCATGGTCATTCTTTAGTTTTAAAGGCTGGGTGATGAAGTTCTTGTTAGACAAGAATTTTGTGTCCGTAAAATTCTATAGACAAAAATTTGGGTTATATTAAACAGCACATTATGGGATTCTTCAACAATAAATGATTAAATGGCCCTTTGCTAAAGCCAAATCCGTTATGGTAATGACCAACCTGGTCTTTAAACTCACCACGAGCAACCTATATTTTGATTAGATGTATATTAATGTCCAATCTATATTGCCCGAAACGACCTAGCATAAAGATAATATACTATAAAAAATAATAAAGACAATTCTGTTTCAGCTGGTTTTATCCATATTAATTGAGCCAGTTTAGGTCTTAAGATGGGTCAGACTTGAAGATTCAACAGGTCCGATTAAAATTGGTTGTATATTTTATTAAACCTCATTTGATTGGATGTTCACATATTGGATTCATATTCGAGTTGACTACGAACAAGAAAGTCAATAATGCATTTGAATCTGATTTTTAAATCATAATCCCGAACCTGACTTTGAAGTTCACATCCAAATCGGAATATATTTATATGTGATGAGAAATGTAAACTTGATCGTATGTGAAAGTATTTAGATCTGGATCCGGAATTCATTTTTGGAGTCGAAATACAAATGCAAAAGTCCAAATCCAATCTTGTATCTGCTTGCTCTTCCCACCAGAAGGAAGGTAAAGCCGTCCCAGCCGCCGTCACTCACACCGTCAGTGTGCCATTGGCAGCTTTTTAAGCCCCAGGGGAATCGTCTCCCGTCTACGGATAGAGACGGATCGCTCTCTCTCTCTCTCTCTACCCTTCCCTCTCTCTCTGTCTTTTTTTTATATAATTCTGGAGATTAAATATCTTGGCTTCTATTTCGAGTTCCTGCTTCTCCAGATCCGGGATCTCTTCAATTGCTCCAACTTCTTTCGGCTTCTTTTTTATTTCAAGAAACCATACTGAGCTGATCTTCATTGGATCAAGGAGATAGCCATGGATTTCATGAAGGTTTTCGATCAGGCGATCAGGGATATGTGAGTTCTTCGTTTCCTTTTTCCTCAAACGATATGCAGATTTTTGCCGTTTGTTTCGGTCTTTGATTTTTCCCCTTTCCTGGATTTGCAGAACTCGGGAGGTGAACCTAAAGGTTCTCAAGATCCCTGAAATCGAGCAGAAGGTAAATCTTGATGGCATTTTAATTCGCGTCTTTGAGTCGGAACCTCTTACCTTCCGTTATCTTGTCTGTGGATCTTTTTTCTTTTCTTCTTGGTAGTTGGTCGTCTTTCGTTTTTGCAATGCAAAACCCTAGACTGATCAGTGTCTGATTTCAAGATTCCGATTCTTTGATCTTTTGCAATTGATAGTGATTCCTAGCTAGTCTTTTGGATGGCATCTGTTGTTCATCGGTCTCCGGAATGAGGCATTTCGGATTATATCAATGCGTTTTATGTTTTCTTTATTCACGTCGTGCTTTCACGGAATTATTCGACTGTTTTAGCTAGTAAGAAAATGAACCACTATTTCCACAATCGTGTGTACTGGTTGATCCTTGAATTGCTGCGTGGTTCCTTTCTTCTGTATTCTTACTAATGAAAGAAAGCGTGTCGCAGGTTCTTGATGCTACAAGCGATGAGCCGTGGGGTCCTCATGGATCTGACATGGCGGAGATTGCTCGGGCAACAAAGAGTTTGTAATTTCTGTGACCTTCTAGAGCTGATGTTTGGACCATATTGTCTCTTCTTCTCTGTTTTTATAGTGCACTTTGTAAACAATCTGTCACCTGATTGGTGGTCATGCAGTACAGAGAGCGAGTTGATTATGAATGTTATTCGGTCAAGATTAAGGGAAACCGGTCGGAATTGGCGCCATGTTTACAAGGTTGAAATATCTGTTCGTGCTTGAAGATTCGTCCTAGTTTTGTGATGGTCTTCTTGAATGTCTTTCGAATTTTTGAAATTATGGGTTACAGCTATGTTATTAATTACATCTTTCACTTGATCAGGCATTGACTGTGCTGGAATATTTAATTGCACATGGTTCCGAGCGTATTGTGGATGACATTATAGAAATTACTCATCGGATCACAGTATGGTTCACAAAACATGTTACTCTTATATTTTTGGCTTCCTATTTTTGATTTTTCGTCTACTCCTTGTATTTCGATTCCCATTTTTGCAAAAACTTCTACACAACAAATACCTCCCTGCCTTCCCTCATTTCTCTCCCTGTCTCTTTCTCATATTGTTCGTCCTCGTTCAAGTCTGTTGCAGAATTTGAGTATGTTGAGCCTAATGGAAAGGATGTGGGTATAAATGTGAGAAAGAAGGCGCAGACTGTCTTGGATCTGTTGAATAATAAGGACAAAATTCGGGAAGTTAGAGAAAAAGCATCTGCAAATAAAGAGAAGTAGGTTTATGAATTTTTCTTATTTTTCACATTCCTAGTGTTTACTTTAGTAGTTTGATTCAGTGTTGAGCCATGTAAATATTATGCTTTTCAGGTATATTGGTTTGTCCTCAACTGGAATAACGTACAAGTCAAGTTCTTCAACTTATGGTGGAAGTGGGGTTAATTGGAGTGAGCGAGATGAAACATTTGCTGACAGTTACAAAGGCAAAGATTATAATGGATTTGGCACTGACCACAAAACAAGTTTTAAAGATGACTTTTATAAGGAAACTGGTGAAAAACCTGGAAGAGGCAATGGGAGCGAGACTGAATATAGCAGTTCTAGGAAGAGAACAGGAAAATATGGGAGGTAAACATGGAAACAATTTCTATTATGAAGTTTGGCACTTTCAGCACTTCGTTTTGTTGCATGAATGCTAATTTTAGCTGCCATAGATAGACTGTTGGTATTTGCTGTCATAGTGGGTGTAGCTGATGAATTGCCGATACTCGTTAACTGAAGAAAAGCTATTGAGAGAAAAAAAAAAATCAGAAGAATTAGGCATGTGATATTCAAATTTCAAACCATATTAATGATTTAGGTATGGTTTGCATTTTCATTGTGTGCTCTTTTCTCTACTCAAGTATTCATTGTAAATTTGTAAGTGATTGTGTAGGTTAAGCATTACTTTAAGGCATGCAAAAGTAAAATCTATTAAAATTTGAAGCGTCTTATGGTAATCCATGCAAGCACTTCATTCACATTTTACCTGCATTAGAATTTTAGCAATTATATGCATATCTGTTGTCTACAATTTGATGTTGCATTACCTTTTTTGCAATCTATGATTCTAGAAATTAAGAAGCTTATGAAAAACTTCTTAATTTCTTTGATTTTAAAATGTTTTTTCTCATGTTCTATGATACTATACAAAAAATGAAGCTTTGTCATTAACTGCTTCTGATACAGTTCATGATATGATATTGCGGCACTGGTTATAGAGTTTTGGTGTCTTGACTTCTTTCCTCATGTTCAACATAAGAATCAATCATCCTTAAGGTTCCCATCCTTCTATTTTTTGGCTAAACACTAGATATGATATTGTGTCATGTCTAAGAATTGAACTTTCTTGTTGAAGAACTGATTATTCTGGGGTAAAGGAGCTCTCACAAGTCACAGGTGTCATGGAAATGGAACAGTCTCATGTTTCCACATCATGTCACAATGATTCTTAATGCATGCCATAGAGGCTAAACTCCTAGCCCGGGGAGAGATCCAATGTTAACAAACAGTGGATTTCAGAGCAATTGTTTTGAAATCCATTTTACATTGAAAAACCATGGATCTCATTGAAGCTTGTTTTTGGGGAGCTGGTGGTTGGGTGCGGACTAGAGATCCAAAGTTTTCATATCTGCATGGATCTGAGATTGTAGATGCAAACATGGCCTAAGAGAAGCCTGATCAATCTAGGAACATGAAAAATATTTAAATCCTGGATAATTTTAGAAAGTACTCAAATTTTTTCTGTTTTTCTCATTGAAAAATCGTTACTCTTAAGTATGTTATTTTATCCTCTTATTTTTTCTTGTCCACTGGTAGATTTGCCCTTCAATTTTTCATCAGTTTCAGTACTCTTTGTCATGTTTTAACTTTCATGTCATGAACGATATCATCTTTGCATGTTTCATCTCACACGGATGGGAATGATAAAATTGTGGAAAAGTAGAATTATGGGCCGATAATACATGTAATTTTGTTCAGCAATATTTTTTGTCAACCGGTGGTCTTGCCTTTGAATTCCTTATCAGCTCCAATACTATTTCTCATGCTTTAACTTTTCATTTCGTGGATGAAATCATCTTTGTGTGTTTCATCTCACACTGATGGGAATAATACAATTGTGGAAAATTAGAAATTATGGGCCGAGAATACTGTATAGTTCAGCAATATGGGAAATGATAGAACTGTGGAATGATAGAAATCATGTGCCTAAATACATGTAACAGTTCCGAACCTATCCGAGTCTAACAATCATAATTTTTACATGTTATTCAGTTCCATATATATCTTGAAGTAATCAATGTAGTTTTCCAGATTGGAAATTTGGAACATACCATACCATTAACACTTATAGCACAAATTCATTATTTGCATGAACTGTTGCTGTGTAGTGTGTACCATCATCATTATTATATTTTGCAGTGGCAGTAAGGAAACAGTGAAGCAGTACTCTTTGAACAAGGACCATGGGTCTGTATCTGCTTCCCAGAATTCAAAAACATCCCAG
>JAANDH010000148.1:128722-393942 GCA_011799765.1 Nymphaea thermarum | reverse complement strand
CCCCCCCCCCCCCCCCCCTTTGTCAATCTTGACAAATATTGAAGCAAATCTTTGTCAATCTTGACAAATCTTTTCAACACTTATTTCTCAAGGCGGGAGTGCCACTTTTAAGTTTATCCATATCTTTCTCTCTCTGTCTATATATATATATACACACACACACATATATGAACCTGCATCCATGTTGACGTGAGTGGAAGCCACGACAAAATGATTGTTATTTTTTTGGTTTATTTTTGTGTTTGTGTGTGTATATCATAGTCGCAAATATACCAATATTTTTGAAAATGTGATATTAAGCAAAAATGTAAAAAATGAAAAAAGGAGAAATCGTAATATTTTGAAGAAAAAACATTGAAAAATCAACTTATGGCGATTTTATCGCTATTTGTCGTGATTTTTCATTTATTTTTTATTTCATCTTCTGTTTTCATTTTTTCAAATTTTGTTTCATTGTTTTATTTCCTCTTGTTTTAGGTATTTCATGTGACCTTCTAGATGGAATATAGTGCTAATTAGTTTATCTTTTTTATCATTTTAAGCTAGATGTTTTTTATGTCTTCTTATTAGTTTTTCATTTATTTTATTTTTACCTAACATTTTTTTTTATTTTTTTAAAAACCTCCAAGATTTTTCTGAAAGAAACAACTTTGCCAAAAAGTACCCGAGAAAACCTCGCTGATAAGAACCTGAGAACAATATTTGTGGATATTGTTTGTATATGTGCACGTGTGTGTGTCTTGTTTATATCATCCAAGTTTTTGGAAAATGCTCAATGCTGGGATTTGCACCTAGGCCCTTGTAACACAGTAATATATATGGTTAATTTTATAAAAAACTGACCTATGTCGCATGGGTGCGGGTGTGGATACAGGTATGGATGCTGCGTGAAGCATTTTCAAAATACTTGGGATGGTGGGAGACTATTTCAAACTCTCAACAATAAAATCTTGTGCAAACAAACAAATATGTTAATTATTTATATGCATCAAACATAAATTTCTAAATCAGAAATACCAAAATAGGCCAAGAAAAGGAAGAATACAATTTTTGCTGTGTCCAAGCCATGTCCTATATGTGCATCTGTGTCCAGCCATTGCCACAGATAACTCCCTTCTAGGCTTGCCCTGACATAGAAACCGACTCACATATGAAATTCAGCTAAAGGGCATCGCACTGAAGGGTCAAGCTGTTGAGTGTAGAGACTGATTATGAGTCGTATGATCAACATGATTAATAGTTCACAAGGTGCCATGTGTAAACCCACTTAAGCCAAAGTACTAATTGTGATATACTTTTTTGGAAAAGTAATTTTACATGTGGCACTTTGTAAACCATCAATTGGGTTGATTGAGCGGTTTGTAGTCAATCCATGTAATCTTTCTATTTGCCTAATCCCTCCCCCCCCCTCAACACACACACACACATAACATATATATATATATATATATATATATATATATATATATATATATTGGTTCATTAATGAAGTTGATGCATCCCGGATGCTTGTCTTTCCAAGTGCTATGCCTCTATAATATCAATAAATTGCAGCAACGAGCTTGCTCACAAGATCACTTTTTCTCATTTGTCATTTTGTTGACATCATTTCAGACCTCTGGTTTCTTTGTTCTGCTATGAATTTTTTCTAATTTGCTTTTATTGTTGTCATTCTATTAGGAACGGCAACTGCAAAATCTGGGCATGATGATCTATTTAACAAAAGCCTAATTGATGATCTCATTGATATACATACCGATGTTGCAACTGAAAATATTTGCACAGGCAGCAGTGCTGTGCCTGAAGTTGATTTGTTTGCTGGTGCAAATTTTGTTTCTGCATCTTCCCACCCGGATGCTGGATCAGATTCTCATTCTCAGGTCCGAAAATGTTTACGGTAACTTGTTAGATACAGCAACAATGGTTACCTTTTCATCCTCCTTTTTTCTCATGAGAATTTTTTTTGAAGAGTCTCTTCTATGGGCAATACTTTATGTGCTTAGTGTCTTATTTCCCCCCTCTTTCTATAGTCTTTCTACCTGTTTCTCCAAATTGTCACTCCTTTTACCTTGCAGTTATAAGATTAAATGTGTATGAGAGCATAATATCTGTCTTTCTTTTCACGGGGAAAATTGCTGATTGGTAAGGGTGAGGTTTCATTGTTATTTTGTGGCTGCAAAACATTAAGAACATATACAGTCATCGTGAAAAATGCAGGACATGTATCTCTTGTTTTTCTTTTTCTCAATTGAACTGATATTCAAAGAAAAAAAATATGAAGCCATTTAGCTATTTTGTGTATAGTCTTGCAGAATTAAGGCCTTGTAATATTTTTTCTTTTCTAACAAAGGAATCTTTTTCGCTTGGCTTATGTAGGTGGAGTGTGATCTCTTTGCTCATCAATCAGCAGCCACTGCTTCTTTTGCTCCAACAGTTGATCTTTTTGCTTCACCTGAGCCTGTTTTGCCTTCTGCTGCCAAGCTCTCTTCTGAGTCTGCCAAAATGCCTATGGATGATCCATTTGCATCAGTTCCATTAAATACCTTCCAAGATTCTGATCTCTTTGGTGCCTTCACCTCTAGCGTGGATGGACAAAGCAGTAATCCTCCTAAGGTGGAAACGCTGCCAACAGAATCTAAAGGATATTCCACCGATGGCCTGCAACCTCAAACTAAGAACTCCTTCAATGAATCTAAGGCTCCACCCAAGAAGGATACCTTTCAGGTCAAGTCCAGTATCTGGGCTGATTCATTGAGTCGTGGCTTGATTGATCTCAACATATCTTCTCGTAAGTGTCACCCTTATGTTGTTAATTTGTTTGAAGGGTTTTGTCTTTTCATTGGTTTTCCCATATGTGTTGTAGTAGTATGCATGCATGTGTTCATTTGTATTTCCGGTAAAATGAAACTCAAATGGTATGTTGCTGTCAATTTAACTTCTGCCACATAGCAAAGTCAGAAAAATTTGAAATTTGTTCGAAGGTTGTCTACTTCTCTCTGTATCTACAACATTTTCTGGGTCCAGTGTGCAAAAATAATGTTTTACCTAGTGAAATCATTTTATGTAGCTTAGTTGCATTCTCTATGTTTGTGTTCATTTGGGGACTAACAGCGGTTGGGTGGGGATGTGCTGCATGCAGTATCACGACAGTTAGTGTAAGCACTTAAGAAGCACAAGGGGGCTGAGGAACCAATTTTTTTCTTAGGATGAAGTTCATAATATGAAGTAGTTATTGGTGTATTTGCTAAATGTGCACGTTGTCAAATATCCGGAGAATTTATTATGTACATCCTGTCATTCGTTATTTACTTGGTTTCAATTGTCTGAGATAGTAAATCACTTGCAAACCTTGTAGTCAAAACCACACAGGCACTGTCGTCAGCTTAGAGGCATCCTGGCGCCTCAAACAAAAAGCTACTTCTTTTTTTAAAATGTAACTCTAAGGATCTAATTCTTTTTGTTCTTTCTGTCTTCTAGTATGTTCTTTGAGGTGGAGGAATTTCAGGAGGTCGTCACCTGGTCTGACCTACCTAGTACATAGCGTGCAAACAGGGTAGTTGCTAAAAGTAGTGAATTTTGCACATTCCAGTTGAGTAGCAGACATTGTCACATAGGTGAAGATAGTTGCCATATACGCTTGGAGTTTAGTGGCATAAGTTGCGAAAAGGCTAGTTTTTTCTTTTCTTCAGTGCCCTTCTGGGATTCGTTGTGTCTTTGTTCTGTGAATTGTTCAATGCCGCCATGTTCTTTATTGTCTGGGATGTGGTTAGTTTTTCTCATAAACTGGTGCTCTTCGTGGTAATACTTGGTCCTTTTTAACTTGTGCAGCCAACAAGACTTCACTTGTTGATATTGGGATTGTTGGGGGGCTGAACGATGTATCAGATCAGAAAGATGAGAAGGATTGGACGCTTCCAGCATCGTTTCAGATGGGCAAAGCCATGGGAACCGGATCTGGCCTAGGCAGAGCTGGCTTCACATCAACGTCATCCTCAGATGGAAGTTTCCCTGACCTAAGCCAGCAGTTTGGAAGCTTTAAATGAGTGAGCTATTCTTTACATATTTTGTGTTCCTGTGAAATTATGTTGCCCATAATGTTCCCTTGGGATCTTTAAACCTTTCGATGTCTCATCATATCTAAATTTTATTGAAGTTGCCTGTACTGAACCTGGAGTTCTTCAGAACCTACATTTTTTATGTAATGGGTGGGTATGATCTCTTTCTGATTGTGATCTTCAAGAGGCTTGATTTTGTTTTAATAATTACCAAATGGATCCATCAGTATGAGAATGAATGTAGTACGAGCCTTGCCCACCATCATCGTGTATTCGTCCTATTCGAAGTCAACATGGAACAGTGTCTTATTAATCGCCAATTTATCTCGATCGCAGTGTTTGGTTAATCATTGAGTCATTGTCTATTTACAATTTGGCCATTTTACTTCTAGTGAGGTTTCCCTTGCTCATGGGACGGACAAAAAGGGGAAACCGATGTGATGCAAAAAATTATCCTGGATGTAGAGAAAGAATAAACAGCTGCTTACAGGGAAATTATTACTGATGTTGTTAAAGGTACTTAATGTATTTAGTCAACTTTGATAATATAAATAAAAAATTTTAGAATCCAACTTGGGCTCATATTTATTAAGTTAATTATTTATGTTTAAGTTTTCAAATTAATTATTTTAATAATAAATTCCCTCTCTCTCTCTCTCTCTCTCTCTAAATACTTATGTGCTGGCCGTGGGATGGTGCCAATAGCTAAATATTTACAACTCGCTCAAATACATCATGAATTGTTGCTACACCATAAACTATTATGAATATGACCATGTTAAAAATAAAATATTAACATATAAAAGAGTATGAACATCATGGTGATATTGAGAAACTATTTAAAAAAATTATTCCAACTTGAAAATGACCTGAATTCATTTCTCAGCATGTTTAAAATTCGGCGAACTTTCTGATCACCTTGAGCACGGTAGCCCTTAGCTACCTTGGAACCAGAAGCTCCTCCTTCTGTTAAGGATTGTAAATAAGCCGCATACAAGCTTTGCTTATGCAGCAAAGCCCACGCATGCGCACCCCCTTCCCGAACACACACATTCCCATGCACATTATTCTTTAAAACGCTTTCTTTTTCATGTCAATGGCGCCACATCTCGATCTATGGAGATATAATGTCACTTTGAAAGGACAATGCATGATTTGAGAATTATCTATAAAACCTCGCTTAGAAATATTTTTGGTATCCAATTTTTTTTAAGCTTTGTGTCAACAGAGAGTGAAATCACCTTCGACGGATCTTTAACATGGGAGTGAGAACTAAATTCTCAGTTGGATTTCCTTCTCATGCAAAGTCCAAAGAATGTGATCTATGAATGTGGAGTTCGTGGAATACACGAGCATGCAGGTGGACAAGGCTCGGACTAGATTTAGATTCATTTTCTTATTGACAGATCTACTTGGGAATTATTAAGACAAAAACAAGCATGTTGAAGATCACAATCCGAAAGAGATCATACCAACCATTACATGAAAAATGTAGGTTCTGGAGGAATGGCTTCATGTCCCGCACAAACAACTTCAGTAAAATTTAAGTATGATAAGGCATCGAAAGGCTTGAAGGTCCAAAGGGAATGTATGTGCGATATAATTTCATGGAAACACAAAATATGTAAAGAATAGCTCACTCATTTAAAGCTTCCAAACTGCTGGCTTAGGTCAGGGAAGCTTCCATGTGAGGATGACGTTGATGTAAAGCCAGCTCTGGCTAAGCCAGATCCGGTTCTCATGGCTTTTTCCATCTGAAATGATGATGGAAGCGTCGAATCTTTCTCATCTCTCTGATCTGATACAGCGTTCAGCCCCCGAACAATGGCAATATCAACAAGCGAAGTCTTCTTGGCAGAACGCAAAGCAGAAAAACGAAGAGATCCTATGTTTCATTGCAATGCCTTCTGTATCAAGTGAGAGAAAAGAAAAAAGGTAAACATAGAATTTTATCCAGTGATTCCCCTCAGTTATATTTACGAAGATATACATATATTTTTATATATGAATTCTCTACATGGATCTACCATTATCTTTTCAGTTCTTTCTAGCATTTATCATTTACTGTCAAGTCTGAACCAATTAATCAAAACTGAATGCCCTGAAACAGCGAAGTCTCTTTCACATGTTCTCATTCTCCGTTTGCTCCATCATACATATAAACAAAACAGGTAAAAGACGAAATGAAGAGTCCAGCAATCTCCTAGCAATTTCTTCAAAGATATAAGCAAATTATTAAAGCTTGAACCCTAGGTAAGCACATCTTCTCCACTATAGAAGGGCATCCAACCAAGAATATATATATATATATATATATTCTAACTTGGAAAGTAAAAAAGTACAAAGTCACCCCCATGTCCTAGAATGACAGGCTTGTTAGGAACCATTTACTTACCAGGTCACCAGTTGGAACCTATGTGATCCACACCAAGACTCAGGCAAGACTTGACTGACTCGGCCGAAAATCAGCTGACTAGATCGACTCGGCCAAGACTTGACTGACTTGGCTGAGTCAGGCAGAATTTGAATTTTGGCGATATAAAACTAAATTAATGAGGAAAAATGGTTTTGATCCAGTTTCTTTTCTTGAATTGGTATGGAAAGACCAAAAAAGGGAGGAGAGAGCTAGAATATAGTAATCTTAGTACTTGACCCGGCTGAGTCACCGAGTCAACCACTTGCTGACCAGATTGGTTGCCGATCCAAGATCTATTCTTGAATTTGTCAATCCTGATTAGTCATGCAACAAATCTCTAGGAAAACGCCTGGCTGTGTCCTTCCCAGCAACCATATCTGAGCTAGAAGTTCTCTAAAAGCAGTAATACCCGTATAGAGGTGATCTTCGTCTGGGTCGACAATCGTCTCTCTATAAGATAAATTATATAAAGATGTTCCACCATATATCTTCATGATTGGAAGGAATAATAAACTAAGCACCAGTACATCAAAGATCACCTGCATTTTTAAAACATTGCGGTGTACCTCTATTTAAGCGCAAGAATGAAGCAATATATATATATATATATATATATATATATATATATATATATATATATATATATATATATATATATATATATATATTTGTGTGTCAAATTTAGTGAAGGATAGTAAAGTTGCGCTATGACATCACAAATTGAGAGAGATGATCACAGAGAGTGCTTCGAATGTCCTATATAGCTAATAAACTATCGTCAGCTTCTTAGCATGTTTAGCTTCAAAAATGATCTTTAGACGTGAGTTTGCTACTAATTAATGGTTATGAAGAGCAATGGTTTTGCAACTACATTGTCAAATCAGCGGTTCAATTCAAACCAGAATCTTTTTCATTTCAAAAGAAATTCAAATTAAAGGAAGCAAGAGATATTAGCCTTGGGTTTTATGTCGCTAGGCAAGGTTGCAAGGGACGAATTAAGTCTCTAGTCCTGACCGTGGTTTGCAATGATAAGCGGTTCAAATCAAACCCGCGGGATCTTTTTCATTTTGAAACAAGTCCAAATTAAAGAAAACATGGGCTCTTCATATTGTTCTATTATTTTCCTTTTATGTTGTTATTGTTTATAACTTTTTATTCTTTTTTACATAGGAAGTTTAAATTTAAGTATTGATTTAACAAGTTTCAAAAGACTTGGCACAGTTGGCTGGATGAGTAGCTGACCATCGTTTCATTCTTATGGGGTTGTTTGGCAAGAGAGACATCCTAAGAGTGTTTCATCAATCAGCCTTAAAGATTATAGTAGATTCATAAAAACATTAGATCTTATGTCAAATGCTACCAAACGACCCTTATGATATTTTAGTGGCACACATTGGTGAAGACTTATTTTCAACAACATTTGTCCTTAAATGTTGGTAAAACTGCATTGGTAAATCCATCATTTTTTGTAGTGTAAGTATACACTTTTGTTGAATATGTCCAAAATTGAATTTTTACACATGGATGCATCTCAACTTGAAATTTTAAGTTTACTACCATTCATGAGTGCAAAGAGCAATATAAAGTCAATTGTTTGGAGTTATTCCCGCAAAGGAAGAGAGAAATATATGAACCATAACGGCTTAAATAATTTCTTTTTATTTATTCAATTCTTAATAATGAACATTGAATCAATAGAAACATAGACAAAATTGTCCAAGTGGTCTAACAATAAGTTGTAATAAATATTTGACATAGTAAACAGGGCAAGATAGACATACAGGTTGCTCCAACCAATGTGATAAAATTGGTCTATGCAAATTGAAAGGCTGGTAAACCAATTCAATCCAGTGGTCAATACAGGTTGCAGTACTATGTGGTTTTTTATTATTTGTAACATATTTTCAAGGTTCTTTGTTTTTGCAAATTGTTTCCATATTTTTTTTTCAAAAAATGGACGTAATACTATTTTTTGCCTTTTCAAAAACCAATCTATCTTAATGACTTAGTCAAATAATATTCACCGAATTGCCAATGGCACGAGACGATGAAACCCCAAATCTCTCTTTTCCTTGTCTCAAGGGTTTGGGGTTAGTTCAGGATTTGCATGGGCCTACAGAATACCCATTAACTAGATTGTGAGGCTTGCTATTGCGCGATTCATAAAAACATTAGACCTAGCACTATGTCAGTACTACCAAACTACCCTTATCAGAATATTTCTGAAGTCACTATAGGTATATATATATAGAAATAATAGTTTACGTTCTTCATCATGTTGATTGAAATATTATACAAAAGATTATAGGAAGATGCCCTTAAGAACAAAATCAACGTCCCTCGATTTCAAGGATTCAACTTTTACCTCATTGCGTATTTTACGCAGATGATATAATAATGATCAACATTGCCAATCGATGTTCGTTGCCAATATTAAATATGGTCTGGATGATTGGGATGAAATTTATTTTATGTAATGATAAACCTTATGAAATCTTCTGCCACTTATTTGAAGATGCAAAAGGGAGAAAGTGTGAAGAAATTGTTTCCGTTTTGCTGTGGAATAGGGGAACAATGGTGTATGCGGAATTTACTTTTTTATCTGGAAAATTTGGAAAATCGTGTGAGTTAGATGAAGCATGATCAATTTGAACATGTTATACTTGATTATTTGAGTTATATATAAAAAGTAATTAAGATTCAACATGTTTTTGTCATACAACTAAAAGCTAGAGGTGTTTTTAACGATAGAGACTGAAAATGACAGAGATTGATATGCTAAAAGAGATGATGAAGCATGATCAATTTGAACATGTTATACTTGATTATTTGAGTTATATATAAAAAGTAATTAAGATTCAACATGTTTTTGTCATACAACTAAAAGCTAGAGGTGTTTTTAACGATAGAGACTGAAAATGACAGAGATTGATATGCTAAAAGAGATGATAGGCATGGGTTACTTGGTTCAGCAAGGTGCCTACGTTCATGAGATAGAGAGATAGAGCCGATAAAATGGAAATATATAACAAAATTTGTGAACAAGAAGTGAGAAAGAAAGAGACACAACATTCTTATTGCTTAATTTAATGCAATCAACTTGCCTTTATACATTGAAATTTAACAAGACAAACTTATAACAATACCATAAATAATGTATACTTTGAACAACGACGTTTGGCTGATGCCTTTTAAGAAGAGTCTTTTCCTTCGCAATTGTGCCCACCAAGTTAACTGCTCTCAGAACATAGCATTTCTAACAGATTCTTATAGATGTTAATATCTTCCGCAAGTTGTACCCGAAAGAAAACAAACGGAAAACATATCACAGCTCCAGAGAGGACGTACGAGCCAACTTCAGTGAAAAGTGAAAACCCAATTTCACTAGTATTCTGTTCTAGATAATGGGTCGGACTTACGTTTGGAAGTGCGCAGGAAGGGCGCGACTGAGGAAGGCCACTTCTCAAGGAAATGGCTGCCTCGAGAAAGAAGCTATACCTCTTGGGCTGCATGATTGGACGTAGTTTGGATCAGGCCCTGACACTGTCGTCTTGAATCAGTCCCTGACACTGTCGTCGCCCTGCCTGCCTTTGTTTTAATGCGTTCGGTGTTGGACGGGTCCGGGCAAGGTTGGGCAGGTCAATAATTATTGACAGATACTGGCCGATGCAGAATCTTAGCCTTTTTTTTCGTTTCATTAAATATTTTAAATAGTTCAGAATTATTGTCTAAACAAACAGTGAAAATAACATAAGAAAGGCTAATGCAGGAGAAGGAGTTCTTCGCGTGAGCCATGCCGACCGACAGAGAAATTTCCTGGTTGATCTTCACTCTGGAGACTGTACACTCATGCAAGAAGAATCCGTCATCTGGCACGAGAGTGTTCTGCCCATTATTTCATCTTCCCTCGCTGTTAACATATTCAACCCTCCGGTGTCTTTTTTCCAAGTGCCTTGTTACACTTCCTCGGAAAAGAGGAAACAAATTTACAATGAGTTTGATCTTCTAGCAAACGGTAGATTTATGTACAAATTTGAAGTTCTCAACATCCAGATATTGAGTTAAGAAACCTCTTAAAATTTTCGGTCCCAATTCTCAAGTTAAACGAAAGAGGTTTGAGTTAAGACCCATAGACATATATTAAGATGGGAAATGAAAGATGAAAAATTTTGGAAGCTAAGACTCAATGATCAGCACATGCCTCGGATCTTTTATCTCAGACAATCAAAGCCCCGTCCCAAAGGTCCCTTTGCATGTGGATTATCATGTAAGCGACACACACGACGTCCTCCAGCAGGGAACTTTATCTCGACATTAACCAGAATGGTCATTATCATATCAATGAGAACAAACCGAGCTCACATGGCGTGAGGACTTCTAACTCTGAGTCGGCTAAGGCAACGACAGGTGTGGCTCGGTGGATCAGTCCCAACGTACTGGGGAATTAGCTAGCTTGAATAATGTGGTCAGACCAGGGCAGGTGCAGTGCATTCTCCAAATCGAAGTATACGACCATTAATGGTGCTCCTGAACACCGTCCATCTCGAGATAAGCGGTGTTCAGGTCGTCACCGTAACCCCATCTCACGTTTCCTTTTGAAACCGTGAATAGCATGCACCGGGGAATTCGGATGGACGCCTGCCTGCAAAAGCATATTAAAGAGGGGAAGATGATGAAGAGACGCTTAATAAGTAGTTCATAACTAATACGCATGGCCTGCTCATATATATGCACAAGTTCAATAAGATTTAAGAAACAATAAAGACTTGTTAAACTTTAGTGAATGAGTAATAGATCTAAGTACCCGCTACAATATTGATCATGCAGAGCCAGGACCAAAAAAATTTGATAAACGGGTATTAGGTATAAAATTTAACATTTTAAGAGACCCAATAAGTAAATGAAAAAAATACTCTATATATATATATATATATATATATATTGGGGGTCTGTATGGACAAGTGGGCACTTTTTGATCAGCCAATGGCACAGTGCCATGCAACTACCATGTCGAGACGAAACCTACCTACCCTTCAGACGGCTCATAATAAGGCCATTCAATGCTTGGGAAGCCAATTTTTGTGCGATATTATAAACTATTAGATGAGCTTTTGGTACCCTTGTCATGAATCATGAGAAGCGTTTCTCGCGATATAAACTAATTTTCGTAGCAAAATTGTAAAATTTTCCATACAAATTAAACTGAGGTAATTGATGTGTTAAGCACATGGCACATGTTGCCATGTGCCTGACACAAAAATGCGCCTGCTGTCATTTTTATGGAACACTTTACAATTTTGTTATGAAAAAGTAGGAATTATAATAATGCCTGGCTCTTCACCTCCGTGAAAGGCCTTAGCTATGCAATGAATGCTTATAACCACATTTAATTTACTGATTTAGATCAACAAACCTGAAAAATTATGCATCGATCCCAGGTGACCTAGTCAATTCATGGTTCAGTTTAGCTCCCTGAAACTTAGAGCGCGTTGTTGGCCATGGGTCTGCTTGCACAGCTGCACGGATCATGATATGAAATATGTCATGAACGAAATCTTAACATATAATGTTATTGTTCATATTGAAGGAGAAATAGTTGTATCAAGGGGCGATGATATATGTTCGTCTTGCTCAGCTCATGACTGGTTCACTAGAACAAATCAAGAAGATCAGCTCATGAACCTCAGCCCGAACCACAAGCCCAGAACCGCCGCTCTTTGAGGTAAATGGCTCGAGCTCGAGCCACCTCTGCTTGTTCCGTTCCCCTAAAGCCATGCAGACAGTCGTGTTCTTCAGCCATCCCTTTCTTCATAAATGTGAAGCTCTGACGCCCTGATCAAACCAGCCTGCTCTCATGAGGAAGCCACACACTTAGTCTCATCTCATTTACTACTCTGCAGATTCGTCAGATACAGGCATTAACAGCACAACTCTCCTCCATTCTATATATCTAAATGCAAGCTGAATCGTACCTTCCCACCTCCCCCAACTCACAGGAATTAACCTAAAACCCTCAAAAGCAATGAAGATTTCTAGTGCCATCTTTCGAATTCTCCTCCTCTTCCTCATCCTTCTGTGTTCCTCTGTATCCTGCCTCCCTCGGAATCAAGGTTCTAATGTTACTGCCATGTTTGTTTTCGGGAGTTCTCTCGTCGACAACGGGAACAACAACTACGTGAGGAACTCGACGGCCAGGGCCGACTACCTTCCTTATGGCATCGACTTCCCCTGTGGCCCTTCTGGGAGGTTCTCTAATGGGAACAACCCAGTTGATGTCCTGGGCCGCCTTCTCAACCTCCCTCATCTACTGCCTGTTTTTTCTGATCCCAAGACCAGGGGGAAGAGGATTCTGCGTGGTGTCAATTACGCCTCCGGAGGTTCCGGCATACTTGATGAAACGGGATCCATATCTGTGAGTATATATGGTTCAATTTCAAGACGTCCATATCAGACGAATTCATATATGTAGCAAAAATTGGTTTGTTCATATATATAAATCAGCAAATCCCTCACGTATGGTTACAGCTAAACTAAAAGAGTTCTGTGTGCGTCTTTCCTGCTTTCTGCTACCAATGTCTGAAAGATCATATCGGAATGCAGGGAGGCGTGATCACTCTCAAGCAGCAGATCGACAACTTCGAGGGGGCGACTCTCCCTGAACTGAAAGCACAACTTGGCAGATTCAAACGAGCCGGTCCGTTCATCTCCAAGAGCTTATTCGTCGTCGGCGCCGGCGGGAATGACTACCTACTGAACTATTTTCAGAGCAACACAAGCGCACAGTACTCGCTGCCAGACTTCACTTCCCTATTGATTCAGTCTTTCTCTGAAAAGCTCAAGGTGAGAAACTATCTTCATTTTCTTTCTCTGCTTCGGTATGTGGCCTGGTGAAGTGATGCCAGCCATCACCATTGCAGAACAGCGGCTTAATCTGCATGCTTTGGTGGTGGTGAGAAATTTTATGTAGATCATCAACTCCACAAATTATCAAGTAGTTTCTTCATCGGTTATGATCAAACACGAGTACAAACACATTCTGGTTTCAAATTTTTTGCAACATATAAACTCATCTACCGTTTCTTTCCATTTGATAATACAAGTGAGCGTGACCGTTGATTTTTCGCTTTGGACAGAGACTGTATGATTTGGGAGCTAGGAAATTTGTGCTGCTGTCCGTGCAAGCCTTAGGATGCGTGCCGGCAGTGACGATGAGAGTGAACACAGATGGTTCCTGCGTGGAGCCAGTGAACCTGGCCGCTTTGCTCTTCAACCAACGTCTGGTGTCATCCATGGATAAGATGAAGGCCAGCATGAGGGGCTCTCACTTGGTCTTTGTCAACTCATACAACATTCTCAAGGAGATTATCGAGCATCCAACCTTACATGGTGAGTATCACGTAAAATGCACCATCAGCATCACCATCACCATCGTGATCATCTCATCACTTCACTTCTACTAAAGGCTCGTCCGGCCAAGTTTGATGCCCTGCGGGCTGATGATTAATTGGCCACGGCCACGGACGACTTAGGTCCCTTTCTTTCTCTTCTTTCATTTCTTGAGATCCCATAAAATAACCCTCCGGTTTTGTAGTCAGACTGACCTTGAGAAGTAAACCCTAGATGGGCTCGACCGCCATCTCTTAGTTGCGTGTTTGATGATGAGGAGAACTTGTCCGTGGTGTCCTCATAAAAAAGAACAATAAAGAAAGTTAAAGGTGGAAAATAGTTTGCTGAGAGCGTACCCACTGCTCAACCTAAAAAATTATGCACCTAAGAAACTGAAATATCCTAGTCATTTCTCCTAACAACAGAATGCTAATTAACCTAAATTAGCTCTTACCTTGGTAGGCACAGCATGATCGGCAGAGCACCGTTCATGAATTCATCATCATGGATCTCTGAGAATGCATTTACTCTTTAGAAAAAAATGGCATGACATTTTCACCCAATTCATTTGGTGCTGGTCGCAAAATAAATGCTTCTGCGCTACTAATATATATGGCATTTATTTGCATCTTATCGTCATGGAACACTCAAGGAAATTCAACCAGTGTATTGATGGGCAACAGCTTTATGTCCCTGTCTACGACCTGATTTTAGTCAA
Source organism: Nymphaea thermarum (assembly GCA_011799765.1). Classification (NCBI taxonomy): domain Eukaryota; kingdom Viridiplantae; phylum Streptophyta; class Magnoliopsida; order Nymphaeales; family Nymphaeaceae; genus Nymphaea; species Nymphaea thermarum. Next base: position 379,367 of record JAANDH010000148.1, on the reverse strand, counting down.
GGGTCGACTTGACATGCCTCTCCTGAGGCTTTCGATACAGTTCGAACTAAGGGTCGACGTCGAAAGATCATCAACAGAACGAGAGTAATAGTGTTTAAAGCACCTTTTTCTTTTAAATAAAACAAAAAGATGGCATGCGCTGGTATTTTGCTGTGAGAAGGGACCATGATGATTTTTTTGTAGGTACAACAAGTTCTTGTTGCCACAATGCCTTTCAGAAATGACACATTACTTGCTTTTAACTTGTACGTTTCATACAGATGATAATTAAGAAAGCAGAGAGGAGTCTCACCAGCCTTTACTAGATCCATTAAATGCAAGAACTGACAGTTGGTAGGGTGTACATAACTGAATAAATGATCTCATATCCATATCATCAAATGAAAATTAACCTATCCCATTACACATGCTGGTAAGTTACTTCCTTTTCTGGTTGACTGGTTTGATTCAAGTCCAAGTAATATGTAGGACGACTAATGCGCTTCAAGAACTAAATGTCCATTCTACATATATATAAAGCCTTAATTTCCTTAGTACCAGTTACCATCTGAAATGGGAGTGAAGCCTTTGCCTGAAACCAGTCTGAAATTAACCGGAGGGGATTTGCAGGATTTAAAGAGGTGAACAAGGCGTGCTGCGAGCTGGGGGAGTCGAGCGCACGGATACTCTGCAAGAGGGGAGGGGAGACGTGCAAGGAGAGAGACGCCTACGTCTTCTACGACGGCCTGCACCCAACCGACGCCGTCAACGTCAGGATCGCAAAGAAGGCATATGCCTCCCGGCTGAAGCGAGAGGTCTACCCCTTCAACATCCAGCATCTCGCTTCTCTCTAGCTTATGAGCTCCTACCAATAACGGCTGAACCTCATGATCAATCTTAAGTTCTTAACTGCGTGAGAAGAATGTGTTAAATTAAGCAAATGAGCGGCTGGTCAGGGAAAAAGCAAGAAGAGAACACCTCGCCAATATCTGATGTTCGTTGTGGCGTGACGAGACGGCTCTAGGTTTAGGTTGAACCCTATGGTTCAAGGTGTGTTTTATAGTATGTGATATTAGAAATGTGCATCCGAGTAAACAAATACGCTTCAGTATGACATGTGTCGTTGATCTATGGTGGCTTTATCCTGTATCAAGAGATCTATCTGTAATAATAGGCAATGTGGTGACTAAAGCATGAGTCTCAAGACTTTCCATCTTTTTCTATATATCCAATATGAAAGCGAAGAGGTAAATATATGGGAAGAAGCGAAGAGATTAAAAAAAAAAGATGGGGAAAACATGCATGTTTACACAGATTTAGTGTGGTTAGGCCTTAACTTTGGTTTACATCCATGAACGGCTTTTGGGTTTCATCCAGATGATTTGGGCATCGTCTTCGAGAATAAGCGGCACAGAATATAAGTTTAGTGGCTATTTACATAGTAAGCAGCAGCTGACAAACGGAAATGGTAACAAAACGTTGGTGATGACTGCTGCAACCATAAACGAGATCCACACCTAAGACGTAGTAATGCAGATTTTAAGTATATCTAATGCAAACTTTCTTTGAGATAGAAAAATTCCCTTCCATGAATGAGCTACCTCAATTCTAAAAAAGCATCTAAAAATCCCTAAATCTTTGACGTCCAAAACCGTCTAGAGATATTCTTGAATTTCAATTATTTCAAGAGATCACCATGCTATCAACATATATCAAAATTAAAATAATGTCATATTGGCATGAATAATAAATTGTTCCCACTTCTGACAGTGATCCCTTTTGTTGATGAGATAGACTCAACTTAGAATAGCATGTCCGACTGCTTTAAACCATATAAGCTTTTCTCATCTATAAACTTTATTTTGTGGTTCTTATGCATGCTGTCCATGTCAAATAAACATATCCAGATCTCCATAAATAAGAGAGAATCGAACAATATGGCAACAGGGAAAGATGATCCAAAAAATAAAGAGAAATTATAGGAAAAGCACCAATTGAGAGCGTTTATATTCATAATCGTAAAACTCTTCAACCCATTGCTGGGTGGATCAGATCTTTCTAGCATGTCACAGGCCTGGCCTTCCGTAATATGGAAGTTTATTTCAAACAGAGCCTCCCAAAATTCAAAACCAAGTGATTGTGAAGGAGATAGAGGATGTAGGTGGTACACCACCAAACCTTTATAACTCTGTGCCATTCTTGTTTTTCTGTTTCTCTGAAATGGAATCAGAGTTTAAAGTTCTCAATCAGGAGCATTAAGTGATTTATGGGCAACTGTGGTGTTGGTGTAAGCCTCAATTCAGCTTCATATTGATGATGTTTGCTGCTCCTGTTTTCTTTGTGCTGCTCGTTTCCTGCAGTTCAAATGGATTCCTCAGGTTCCACATTGGGAAAAAAAAATCAATAGGTGGCACAAGTGCTTCATCCTTTCGCTTGATTCATGCACTTACAAGCCTGCAAATTTTTGTCTCTAAAGTTATTGAAAATGGCTCCAAAAGTTAAATCTTGATCACACAAGTTGGTTTAGGTGTAGGCAGTTGTCTCTCAGTTGAATCATTTAGTCTCTTATGAACTTTCTCTTGCCCAAGTAGTTTGTCTCGGAACTTCTTTCCAAGTGTGGAATGTTCTCAAATCAGCATCTGCCGCCTCCTCAAAAGTGGAACCAGTATCGAAACAAAAGCCCTTGGTGGAGGATGACACTACGTTAATAAATCATGACGTGATGCTTCATCTACATTGGTCATTTTGTTTCAGCTAAAACAACGGTTTCTTATAAAAGGTATTCTTTATGTGCCTAAAGAATATATTATTTGTTAATAATGTCATGTCTAATAATCGAGTTTTTCATTGGATTTACTTCATCCTAATATGTGTATTATGAAGCATCGAGCACGAAAGGCACAGAAATTATGCGAGGGAAGGTGGTTCGTCATGATGAACATTTTTGACAACATTTATGTGAAAACTGTTCAAATGCTTTATCATGTCTAACTCCTTGAATAAATTTTCTGCTCCCCTTGATTTAATGTTCTCGGAATTTGGTTATAATTAACCATCTTATAGATATTATTCACTATTGATGCATTCTCAAAGCATACAAGGACAAATTCTCAGAAACCAACCTGACATCGCTACAGGTTTCAAAGATTAGAACCAAAGCCAAGAACATGTTTGAATGAAAAAAATCAAAATTTTCAATCCGGTAGAGATGGAGAGTTAGTAATTGTTCTTCACCAATTCTTGAACATCAATAGAATTTATGACAGAATATTATTCTCCCATATACAAAACCAGAATAGTTTTGCTAAGCAAACACACCATCAGAAGAAGGTTTCGGGGGGTCTAGGTGTTACGGGTCATTCAAATCTGCCCAAATAATATTAGAGTTTCCTCTTCTTCTCTGGCTGTTTATCGCATACATAAACATTATTCATCTCTGGCAACTCAGCCTTTTCAAAAGTTATTTATAATTGGCACTTGATTTCAAAATTTTGCAGGTTCTTGGCCGTGCCTGTTCTCCAGAATGTTTCCCAGGTACATAATGAAACACAAAAGATATTTTTATTCGTATCTGGCAACTAAGAAGATTCTAGTCTCCTGCAATGTCATATTTGATCGTTGATTTCTCAGCTTGGATCTGCATTTTCTACCAAGGAGGCAAGGACATGGGAATCCTCAACCTTCGCCTTGCGGTAGAGGCTCGTCAAATTTCAGAAGGTTTCAATATACTCATTTTAAGACAGGTTACTCGTTTATCAATAAACAGGCAAAAGAAGCTCCTATACTAACGAATAGAATACAAGATCCTCTCACGGCTGCCTTTTCTGTTCCGATCAAGAAATTTCCCCGGCTATATATTTACCGCCGGTAGCATCACAAACGTTGTCATCTAGCCTTAGATATGCAGACCTTCAACCTCCATTAAGGCTCAACACTTCTAAATGTATCAAAACTTAACGAGAATAAGGTTGAAGCGATCCTGATCAACAGCAAGAAAAAGAATTTGGCCCGGTCTAATGCCTTATATGAAAAGAAATTAAATGGCATCCACAGTTTACCAGTACTATGAAGCATACATCGAAATCAACTTCACATGAACAAAGAGCCGATTACGTTCACACCCATAATTATTTACCACAAACGCATCAAACACCTGAAATAGATCTCTAATTATTTATATCTACTAGGAAGGCGAAACGACTGGGCAAAGACAACCGGAGAAAGAGCAGGAGAAGTTCACACAGTTTTGAATCGGTTCGGATCCGGGTCCGAACCCTCAACCCTGGGTCACCTCCTGGGCCTTGTGCTGCACGTAGTGCCCGTACTCCCGGGCCCGCTCCTTCACGTCCCTCGCCGTGTCCATGATCCTCGACCTCGCGTAGTCCACCTTGTCCGCTCCCGGCGGGTGCTTCCCGGTGACGTAGTTGTAGATCCACGCGATCGCCGACAGCGCTGCAACGCCGAAGCCGCCGGCGGACAGAAGCCCGCCGGCGATGAGGAAGGCGGCGATGGCCGCGGGAACCAGGACGGGGCTGAAAATGACGAGAAGAGGCGTGGCGGCAGCCAGGGCGACGACTGTGCCTGTCAGGGTGAGCCCCGAGAGGACGAGGAGGGCGATGCCGGCCGTCCCGGCGAAGAGGAATCTCACAGCCTGGTCTGTGCTCGGCGCGGTCTCCTGAACCCTCCGCGCCACGGACTTCGTCTGATCTGCCATACTTCCGACGAGAAGTGATCTTCAGCGGACGATTCGATTCTTTTCCGGCGACAGTTATCCGGTCAAGGCGTCGCGGTTTAAGGAGGAGAAGGCGCGCCGAGGCTCTCTTATGGACGGCGGAGGCACCGGGAAGAAGGTACACGTGGCGGATTCAGGGGCTACACGCGTTGGTTGAAGGTCAGCCGGAGGGCGACGCTTGGAGGGGATTGGCTCGCACGTGCCTCGCTTGCATGCCGTCGAGACGACGGCGCCTTCGCCGCGTGGGGAATTTGCAGTTTGAGTGCTCTAGAAAAACTGGGTCGGGTTTCGTCACATTTGATCCAAATTCAATAAGGTTCCGACCGACTTCCAGTTCGGATCGCCAGTCTGGTACCGTAGGAGATGTCGGATCTGATCTGATTGGAAGCGTTCAACAAGAATTTTGAGAAACAACTGAAAATTTTGTTTTCTAAATTAAATATGATCGCACCAAGTTTGTGTACAGCTGAAATTTTGCATAAAAGCGATACAATATTGTTCATTAAGATAGATATGACCCTTAAGCAGTTTCTCGTCTCCATTCTAAAGTCAGGAGCCAAAGTGGCTGAATTTGGAACTCAGGCGGAAGCAAGAAACGCGGGGAGCTGGACGGCGCCGGAAACGGAAGACGAAGTGGTGGTGGTGGAGATCGAGGTGGTGAGGTTGGCCAGTTGCTTCACGTTGAAGGGATAGACCTGGTTGGGCAGCTCGGACTCGTACGCCTGTGTGGCCATCAACAGGTAGACTGATTCCGTCGGGTGGACGGAATCGAAGTACACGTATTCCGTCCGGTTGGTGCAGGGCGTCGACCCGTTCACGCACAACATCCTCTCCGTTGTGCAGCAGGACGTGCTGTCCACCTTGAATCCTGCCAAACACGTTTCATCTTCGTTATTCCCTAATTAGAACAACTGAATAAACTTTCATATATGAAACCGTATGGCCGAAAGAGCACTGACCGAAGGAGGAAGGGTCGTCGTTGATGTCTATAAGAAGTCCATAGGAATTGGCGAAGACCAGACTGGATCCTGGCATCCCACTCGTTATGTTGTCCATGGAAGCGTTGAATTGGGTGTTGAAGAGCAAGGCTGCCTCGTTGTACTCCTCCACGCACTCTTCCGCCCCGTCTCGAGACATTGGGCTGCAACCCAACGGCATGATGGAGAAGACCACAAACTTCCGGGCCCCCAACTCGTACAGTCTCTGCAATTTGAAATAAGAGCGCCATTAAATCCTTCCTTTAATAAATCGATGGAGGCCATTATTAATATTGTCTCTCCTCATTTAGTTCCATCAATTTTTAACTGTGTCATGTTCTTGTCTTGTCAAATGACGGTCAGGACAACTGCTTGTCATTGGGCATCAACTACTTATTTTATAAATTACTGACAGTAAAGTTGAAGCACATACAAAAATGGTACTTACGAGAGAACTACATTCTAAGCATAATAATGAAATACTCATAATGGTTACCCGAAACTATAAGTCTTGGACCTTGAGCTCTATGTTGGCTTAGTTTAAGTTTCTAAAGGTTACCTAAAGGTTGGCATCAGAAAATTAACGTAGAACTTTTGCATACCTTGAGCTGTTGAGGTATATATTTGAGGAGGTAACCCGTGAGCAGGGGGACGTCGCATTCCTGGATCGAGGTGGACAAGAAGCAGCGCTGCTCATAGTCATTGGCGCCACTGTGTATCACAAATATGCTATGTGATAAGTAGGAAGTGAGTTCAGTGGTGTCATTGAATAGAGATTCAAGCTCTGGAAGAGTCGTATTTTCGAATTGCGTGATCTGTGACTTCAACCCGAACACTGTGGTGGTACTCCAGTTCTGCCACCAGTCAAACATAAGTTCATGATCAGAAAGCCAAGTTTACTTAACAAATCAAAAGATACTGTGCAGGCATGACAAGGAGTGGATTTGTAGAGGTGTTTATCCAGGCGTGGCGTCCTGTAATACTATTCAGTTGGGGACTGGACACGCTTAAAAATGTTCGAGCCTTTTAGACACTGGCTTGGTGATATCCTATCAAGTTCTTGTTCAGTGGATTTAATCTGCTATCTAAGTTTTCAATCTCTAAACAGCAAACAAACTAGTGCCAACAAGAAATTTTGCTGTTTCAAGAGATCTAACAATCAAACTGTTGCTGCATAGCAACATACTAACAATTTCCATATGATGAAAACATGAGCAGATCAAGAGTTCCACTCACAGGTTCAAGTATTCCGGAGCCGGCGTTGCCATAATTAACCCCATGGAGAATTTTGGTCCCATTTGCCGCCGGATCTTCAAAGGCCGGAAGGAAACGGGGCAGTCCCAGAAGCTGGCCGAGTATGTCAGTCGGGTTCCTGCCATTGGTGAACCTCCCAGTAGCCCCACCCAGGAAGTCCACCCCATAAGGCAAGAAATTCGCTTTGTCCGTCGAAGTAGCAGACCAGTTATTGTCGCCAACATCGACAACTGAGTCCCCGAAGACAAACATGGCTTTCACGGTCTCTTCTCTAAGGGTTTCCAATGGAAGACTGAAAGGAATCGAGATTAAGAGGACGAAAAGGACTAAGAAATAGGGTATAATATTCATCTTCAAAATAAAAAGCTTCGTTTGGAGGGACTGTTCAAAGAAGCGGAAGGAGACCAGGAGTTTTATAGTTCATCTGAAGTGACTAGCATATAACAAGGCCAACAACTTATGCAGGTCCGGCAGATTGTCGTTCTTAGCAACAGGCCAGAAGGTGGGGCGCGACTAATAGGTAGATCTTTTATGTGTACGTAATTAAATTTTCTAGAACTCGGTGCGCATGTGCTCCTTCCCGCTTCACCCCTGCGATGAGTACTTACACAAAATCATATTTAATGAACCTACTGTTGGATTCCTCATAGGGAGAAGCTGTTAACGGAATTAAATGGGTTGCCGCCGTTACCTCATCACTCCAAACATCTTCAGCTGTCTAACTGATTATCTCTCAAAGCTTCCTTATGTATCCAAAATCTTGTTTATCGTTTACTGTAAGGCATGTGAATCCTAAGTGATTCGCTTAATAATAGTAGTCTGGTTTGCACTTTATTTATAGAGAGACCTCTTCTCAGTGAATAAGAGATGAGCTCCCCTTTCTAGCCCAGCCACGTATATCGTTGAGCATTATTGGGTGTTTTCCTATTTCTGCTCCATGTTTTAACAAAAGCAGCAGCAAATGAGGCTCGATATTCTTCACAAAGATAGATGGCTGGTTGGAGGGCAGATCAGGGAATGTCTTATGCAACAGTACTCTTAATAAGTATGAAATTAACGTCACCCAAGTTGACATGTAGGACTTTATGTCAAGGATTTGTTGGCAATTCTGAGAATCTCTTAGTCTCACATAAGATGTATGTTGTTTCAGTTTGGTTTTATTTGATATCATCTTTTTCCTGCTGTTTGAATGGGAGTATAGGTGAAGTTGGCTATATGCATATCCATAGGCCTCACATCATGAGAGTGAGGAAAGAGGACACATGCCATGCACTGGAAACTGTGCACATTATTACTTTAGGAGATGTCGAACAGCTGTAACTCACAGACAAAGAATGTCAGACCAGCTAAAGGTTTTCCACTTAGGCCAAGGTTTCACCCCAGCTAATTTAAAAAAAAAATATACATTAAAAAAATTAAAATTTTTTAATTGTGCCATGTGTTATTTGGATTCGAGTTTAATATAGTCATACCTGAATCTAAAAGTTAGTTTGATTTGCTCCTAAAAAATTTTTTTGATTCAGTATATTGAAAAACCTCATCAATTTGCCATTTATCGATTAAAGTGCACCATTAAAGGGGATGATTTACAACACACTAACAAGAGCCTCAACACAATTGATTCTTGGCATCGCACTGTTATTCACATTGTGTAAGTTATGACTCTTACAATTCATTGCATGTTATATATGAATGTGAGAGAGAGAGAGGGAGAGAGTGGAGTGCGGACAAAAATGGTAATGCATTAACAAAATTGACTGAGCTAAGAAAACAAAGTCAACAAAAAAAATGCAAAGTAAACGAAAAAGCCACCAAACAAGAAAAGGTAGCCGTGGAAAAAAAATGGAGAGACTGTGGAGTGGATCATCAGCTTGGTTTGAACGAGACTGTTAAGTTGGACGGAAAGATAAGCAATATCCGTAAGACCATTAGATCTCCTGGTGAGTTGAATGACAAATGCAATCCCATCACTTTGTCTCTTCTTACTGTTTTCGTTTGAAAAGAGAGAAAGGTGGCGCACCAAATAAGGGCACCTTCGACAGGTCACCCAAGTTTGGTTGCATGGGATAAACATAGAATAGGTAAACGATCTCAAAAAACCCATGGTTGAACTATGTATGCTTTCCAAAACAGGCTTTACATTTTCTAATTTATTTAAACGTAAAAGGATCGCTTTTGCTGACCTATAGCTGATAACGAGGCCAGCTTAAAGTAAAACCATGATCATATAGGAATGCTAATGACGTGAAAGGCTATGGCATAATTATCGGGGTAAGGGCTTCTAAGTGGTCAGCCCATTTTAAGTATCTAAGGTGTCAATTCCTTGGATCGCAAATAAAGGGTCACTGATGTGCACGTTGAAGTACAATGAGGGTGCATCCTAAGACACCAAATTAAGCTGACCGGTACTTTAGAGAACAAGGGATTGAGTGAAAGCTTAATTTTTTTTTGTAATAAGATGAAATACTTTTCCTGTTCACTAAAAATTATTGTTTTACAATGTTTAGTGAGTAGCGAAACATTGTTAATCCATAAGATGTGAGGGCATCCCAATGAATGTGTGATCGGCAAGGCCCGATGAAGGCTTTCACGCCCTCCCTTCTTTAAGGGTTTACATATGAGCAGTTTCTTGGTTAATAGAGAGGGTGTCAATAAGGCCCCATGTGTTAATAAAGGTGGGCGTCCTTACCAGGCCCCGTACTAGCCCAGGACCAAGCCCGGCCCAACAACTATAAAGAAATATTTTACCATTGGTAGGTATTCCGTACCTGGGCCCGATCAGGCCCAACAACTTTATATGAAGGGGAAGATTCATATAAATTATTTTTTTATTATAATGGCCCTGCCAGGGCTTAGTTTTGGGTATCAAACCGTGGCTTGGGCCCTAGTTTCGAACATCGAGTCAGGAGGATACCCACCCCTAGTCGAATAAAATGAGATTGTTTGGACCAAGAAAAAAAAAGCACTTCTTTTTTCTTTTTATTGTCTTCTTGAAGGACATTTTTATCAATTTTCAAGCCCAAGCACACCCCTATTAATGAACATACTCGCACCAGAGTGAGATGAGGTAAAAAAAAAACTCGTTAGCATAGGCGCTGCATTGAGGGATATTGTGAAATGAGAAGGTTTACATAAATGGAAGTTCTTTGGAGACCATATTATACATACTGTTAGGTGTCACCTAATTTTCTTTGATGAAAATTCTCTGACGTATGGATGCTGATACATCTGATTTTGTGTGATCAAACCGTTTTGGAAAAATCAGATATAAAATATAATTAATATTTGAATAAGAAATCATATTGGATGCAGAGTAATAACTGACATCTAATCGGATTCAGGTTTAAATTCAGACATACATAAATATATGAACAGATACGGATCAAGATCTGAATCAGATTTAGTTTCAAATAAATATTCTACTTTCAATGCCTTTATATTTTGAAAGTTAGCTGTATTAGGTTTTAAAATTCAGATACAAGCGTAAATTCAAATATCATATTCATTTTTTCATTCACATTAGAATCCAGATAAAAACCTGAATATAAGAACATCAGGTAAGAGCACATCATATCTAAATCATATATTGACATCCTTAGCTGACGTTCCACAAACAACTATAGAAAGTATTGACATCCGACGTTCCACAAACAAATATAAGAAGTTGGTAATGAAGTGCCATTTTGGCTCTTTGCCAACGACAGCAGGTATTATTTTTTTGGGGATTCGATTCCTCGTCTGTCCTCATTATAAGATATCTGCCATTCTAATTTGGCAAAAAGTACTTGACATTCCGCTACCTAATGGAAAAAGGAGTGTGGACTTTTCCAACCTAACGTTATCTTTTAAATTAAACTCAATCGATTTATTCCAGGCTTCATCGCCTTCTTCGGTCATTCACTTCAAAGGTGTTTGCCGTTGTTTCCATCCAAATAGGAATGTCAAAGGATTGAATTTAAATTGCATATATTCTTAATTTTATTTGGTTTTTTTAATATTCACATATTTGAATTTGAATACAAATAAAAAAAAAAGTTAATCTAAAATCTGATTTACAATTCACATTCGATCCAAATTCAGTTTTTCTATTTATATTTGAATCCGAATCAGAACTCAATTTTGCCAATTTTCAAACTGTAAGAGTATTATATATAAAATCTTTGTTTAAAAATAAATATACTCTGTATTCGATTCTGATTGAATATTTATGTTTATATGAATCCAGATTTGAATCTGATTGAATTTCATTTTTTAAATTCAAATCTGATCTAATCTTTAGTCAAATCGCTTTTTTTTTCATATCTAAATTTTTCAGATCAATTGACTGAGATATCGGATTTAAATGATGAGCCTTGGCGAAAACAGACACACATGCACTTAATAAAAAAAGATACCTAAAACTTTTCATAATTAAGCAAATTCATTTTTCCGTTAGCCTAATTCCAGTAATCTAAAGCCTGAGGTTAATTAAACTATTAAAATTGTTAAAATAAGCATCAACTTAAGTTGTTTGAAAGAGAAATTTTAGAAAACAAGTTGCGTTGTTAGAATAGTAAAAGCCTATGCAAGGATGTATGTAATATTATTAACGACAACACACCAGCACTGTTGTTAATCGGGTCAACTTTTGCATCAAATTAATTTGAGTTTTCTCTAAAGTGTGTAAAATTACTATAATGCCCTAAACACAGCATAAATTCACGCGCATCTTCTTTTCTTCGGATCTTTCAAGCTCTTTTTCCAATTATTTCACGCGAAACACGACTCAAGTTCATACGTGCGATTGGCTTCGTTGCTTTGAACCGGCCACTTTGTTCTTGCATGGGGTTGGTGTCATGGCCACCTTCCCTCCTCCTTTGCCTTTGCGAGTAGGGGGCATGGGTCGGTGGCCTTAGTCTTTGTGGTATCAGGTTGGGTAACCCTCTCCCCCTTAATCGCTTACTCTGTCGTGCTGCAGTCAGTTTTCTTTGCTCGTCTGAGGGGGTCCGTCAGGCTATGACGTTATCATTCAGTTGGCAGTTTACTATTTTCAATTGTGCTTTCGCCGGCTCGCTTCAGCTGCAAGATGTCGTGGCCTCCTCCAGACATTCCTCCCACCCGCGCAATGTCGGTTTCTCTTTTTTACATATGGGTGATTGTTCATTGCGCCCAAGGCTACCCAAAGTGGTCTGTGTTGGTAGGCCGGCCCCCTCACCTTGGTGTGTCATCTCTTCCCGTCGTGCTTCCAGGCTTTGTCACCTTCTTCGGTATGTCGCTTCTATCCGCATCAGATGGAGCCAGTGGTGGTGTCAAAGGTGTACTACCTTGAACTGCTGTCGGGCCGTCGCATGTTCTCGTTGTCGTTATCATGCTTGTCAGAATGATCGGCGACTTTTTGGTCAGCAGCATGGCTTCCTCCTTTTGGGTCTAGGTTCATTTGCCAGCTGTTTCTTTGTCGCCTTTTTCGGATGCTAGCTCTATTTTCTCTGGCTCTATCAGACTTCCTTGGCCTGAGCCTGCTTGTCCTTGGCACGTGGGGTCCGCCTGATTTTCAGACTCAGGTGGTTTGTCACACCAGTGCTCTTCGCTTGTCGAGCTCCCGCCCTTGCTTCCTTCACCATTGAAGCTAGCCTCGCCTTCTCGATGGAATCTTGCCTACTCTCTACCATGCTCCCCTGATTCCTTCTCCACCCTTCAGCATGCTGATGACTTTCTCCTACTTGGCATTGCTTCCCGCCAATAGATTGTGAGAACTTGACTCATCCTGTGGGTTTTTTAGTTCATCTCGGGTCTTTCTATTAATTCCGTTAAATGTCAGATTTCTCTCATTCACGCGGATCCGGCCACGGTTCTTCTTGCAAAAGCTTGCTTTGGGTGTAAGGTTGTTGGCCTGCTCATAGAATACTTGGGCCTTCAGATTACGTTGTCGCCTCCTGCACCTTCCTTTTGAAATGGAGTGGAGCAGAAACTTGTTGATCGCCTTCAGTGTTAGTAGGGAAAACTGCTTTCTTTTCTAGACCGTATTACTTTTGCTAAGCACTATCTTGCGTCTGTTCCCCTCCGTGCTTTTGCTGTCTTTCGGCCTCTTGTGGTTGTTATGAGTAGGTTTTTTAAGATTATTCATAAATTTATTTGGGATGGTGATCGACCTTCAGATCGCCATGTGCGTTGGGATATTGTTGTCTTTCTGTGTTTTCTTGGGGGTGCTGGAGTTACCAACCTTAGTCGGGCATGTGAGTCTTTTCTGTGTTCTTGGTGGTGGGTAGGTGGCGTCTGACAACTGAGCGTTCTCACATCACCCTATTCATTTGCTCCAAATTTGACTTGCCTTCCTATAGTATTTAGAATAGTTCCATTTCTCACACATCTCCCTCTTACTTTTGGTGCGCATGCTTTCTGCCCTTCCTTTTTTCCTCCGCCTTGCTGACCTTTGATCGTTCACATCCCATCCTAGCCTCTTTCAACTTCCCGTGGTTTCACTTTTTCTTCTTGCTACCTGATCTCATTTGATCCTTGCTTAGCACTCTCCATTGGTCTTCTTTTATTCTTTTGTCCTTCTCTCTGCCTAGCTGTTTCTTGAGATCGTGTCTGGAGGTTGTGGCTTAAGCTTGGTGGCGTATTTGGGAGGAACACAACAACATGGTCTTCAAGGGCACCTTCTCTTCGTTGGATTCCGTGGCTCGTCTTGTGGAGGGGGATGTCCATTTTACCATTCGGTTACAGTGAGGCTTCCGTTTGCGGCTGGGTGAATGTGCCGCTCCGTCTTTGCACTCTCCCCCCACCCCTCTTATTTCATTTTACTATGCATTGTATTGTATATTTCGTCTTTTGCTTCTATTTTGCGGTTTGTTCTTGTATCTAGGGGACTCATTGTCTCCAAATTTCGTTATTGATTCCCATTTTATGAGCTCTCTCTCACACACACACGCGTCACGCGTGCACAAAAAAGTGATGATTGAGAAGATTATTGATGGATTATGCAACACTGTTATATTTGTTGTGAATGTATCATATTTTTATTATTTGCATTGACATATGAAAAAAAAAAATCAATTTTCAGTTTTAAAATTTCAAACATTTTTTGTAGTATCTAAACAAATATATATTACACACCAATCCTCTATAAAATTAATTAAAGACCTATTTAAATTTTGTGAATTTCTCTCTATTTTTAGAATATATATATATACATATATATGGTGGAAAAATGAGAATAGTACAAATAAATAAAAGGTGAGCAACAGTCAAGAAAAATACATCAGATTAATAGAGCAAAATATAAAGTGAAAAAAACTCTCCAGGCCGATGAGATCATAAGGGAAGTGCTCATCCACAGACACACTACAAAAAAGAGACGTTCGTGAAAGGCAACATCAATTGACGTTTGAGGTTAACTGTTTGTAAAGACTCATTTTAACTGTTTGTGAAGACTCATTTTACAATCGTCTAAAGGAAAATGTCACTAGAAAGTAGCATTCAGTTATGTGTGCCGCTAGCATGTCGTTAAAGTTGGGCATTTACGGACGTCTGGTTTGCGAACGTCCTTAAACAAGTTACTTTTACTGACGGCCAGCATTGAACATCGATAAAAAGTACTTTAACCAACATCCATTTTACAAACATAGATAAAAAAGAAGTTAGTTTTACTGACACGTGGTCACAGTCGTATCCGTGAAATTGTTTTCCAGCTTAGAATGATGGACATCTTTCAATCCATTGGTGTAACTCTACCTTTATCGATGTGTTTCCTCCAAATGTCGCTAATATCACTTTTGCATTCGATTTCAATAAAAGTTGCGGCACAAATTTTACCGACATCTCCGACCCATCAATAAAGGCTTCCTGACTTATTAACACTGCCGAAGTTTTCACGGGCTGACTCTTAACTAAAACAAAAGCAAAAACTGTACAACCCTACACAGGAGTACAAAACCTCTCTTATACTTTATATTTCTTCATTCTTTTTTTTTTTCTCTTCTCTCTTATTCCCACCAGCAGTTACCATGTTTTTCCAACGAGGATACGTGTTCTTCATTTTTTTGGATGGATAAAAGGAAAAAATATTAGTTCGTGAATCTCTTTACCTGTTTTTTTTTTTTTATTTGTGAATTATTTTAAGCATTATATGGTATATATCCGAATTTTTTGGGTCAGGTATCGTTATTTTCAAGTAGTATTTGGGCGCAACAATGCTTGTTGAGCTTGACACGTTTAATTTGATTTATTAATTTCATAAAATCTCCAAAAAAACACAAAACCTCCAATTTTTCCTTGATGGTGATGGACTTTACGCGGACGCATGACTCCAAGATGCCTGTGATGGTTTTTACCAAATGTCAGAAAAACCATTATCGGTGCATGCGTATGTTTCACCGACATTTTTTTGCTGTTGGTAATCACTGGTTTTCTGTAGTGCCACACAAACTCTCCATCTGGCCAAGAGTAATCCCTTCCGTTATCCTCTTCTAAGTAAAGAAAATTGAAAGCTACAGAGTACTCGATCTTATACTCATATATTTCTCCTTTAAATACATGAGATTATAGGACGAATACTATAATCGATACAGAGCACTTGATCTTATACTCGCACATTCTCTTCTAAACTGCATGATATTATGGGACCAACACCAACACTATTGAGTCCAATATAGAGCCACAATATTGCAGATAATAATAGTGGTGCTAGACTCAATATTTGGATTTACGCAAAATCATCATCTACTGCACGTTCTTGCGAAAGCTCTCCGACGCCCTTGACTCCAGAACTGAACCTCCAGCCCTTGAACCAGAGGTGAGGTTTGCCAGCTTCATCACATTGAAAGGATAGACTTCGGCGGTGTCGTTGGAGAAAAATGCCTTGGAAGAAATGGCCTCGTATACTCTCCGCGTCGGGTGCACGCCGTCGAAGAAGACGTACTCGGATCTGTTTCCACACACCGTGCCCCCTTCCAAGCATGCGATATAGTAACTTTCCGACGTCGTTTCGCAGCAAGATGCATTTGTTACAGTAAATCCTGTTAACAATATTAAACACCAATATTGTCATACACAGTTTCATTATTGTCATACACAGTTTCATGAAGTAGGTATTAGGTGGCAGGTTTCGAAGTCGAGAGGGGAGCATAGTTGCTCGTGGACCAAAAAATAGTTTGGCAGCAGAAACATTAATTTTAGTGGTTTATGTCATCTGCGGTTGCTGGTTTCAGTATGGCACATCTCAAAAAATTTAGGTGCGGCAGTGCGGTGAGAGTAGTTTATTATTATTAATATTATTATTAAATTATAATAATAACAATAATATGTATATAATGCATATGATAAAAAATTGTTTATAAACCATAAAATTATTATAACAAGATCAAAATTGCAATTTGTCGATATCAAAATTGTAATTTATCGAATAGAGGTCACCATGCAGGGCAGGCTGCAATCGACGACTTCGCCGGCTCCACCGACCACCAAATGCGACGTGTAGAAGAGAGATTCAGATTAAAAAGGGATGAATGTCGAAGAAGAGAGAAGAAGAAGAAGAAGGGACGAAGATGGATGAAGGTCGAGGAAGAGGGAAGAAGAAGGGAAGAAGAAGAATGAAGGTCGAGGAAGAGGAAAGAAGAAGAAGAATGGACGAAGAGGGATGAAGCTTGAAGGTTGAAGAAGAGGGAAGAAGGGAGGAAGATAGATGAAGCCTCTTAAGGTCAAGGAAGAGGGAAGAAGAAGAGGAAGGGAGGAAGAAGAGGGAAGAAGAAGAAGAATGAAGGAAAAGGAAAATGTCAAAGAAGAGGGAAAAGTTAAAAACTTGAAAAAAAAAACTTAAAAATTAGACCAAATTAGACTTTCTTGTTTTTGAGGGCACCTGACTCGGGTCAAACGCGAGTCGGATGCGAGTCTGAAAAAGACGATTTTAGTCAGTTGCGGCTAACGGCACCCGACTCTTGTTTGACCAATCTGAGTGTGCACCGGGGGCGCACCAGCACCCGCATTGTGTCGACGCGGGTGCTTGGTTAAAACTGAAGCACCTACATAGTCCTTGAGTACAGTAATAAAGATACTTGCAAAATATTTTCCAAGCCAAACGATACTTAATGGTCTAAGTCTAACCATTTCCAAACAAGGAAGTGGGTGTTACGCAGTCACGTGGTCTGCGATCACAAGGTAATAATGCAAGCGAACGCCCACCACCCTTTAATTTAAAGCCCCTACCAACACCGTTTAATTTAAAGCCCCTACCAAGAATTGATTACATAAAAGATACCTCCGTAGGTTGCAGGTGGAGTTAAGAGGGGGGCCATATGCCCTCTTCACTTTCAACAAGTAGGGCTGCACACGAGTTGAGTCGAGCTTGACTCGGCTCAACTCATGTTTATTCAGCTCGAGCTCGACACGAGCTTCACAACTTCAACTTGAACATGACTCGAAAGACTGCGTTCGAGCTCGAGCTTCTCTCGTCGGCTCGTTTAAACTCGTTTACTAATAGGTGAGGAGGAAAGTCATGGGTGAGGAGAGAGAAAAATGAGAGAAAAAATGAAGGACAAAGTAGGTAAGGAGAGAGAAAAATGTGAAGAAAAATAAAGAGATTGATTGATTGATTGATGAAAAAGGATAATGATGAAAGTGCGTGTAATAATGAAGGTAGACGAGAGAAAGGGTAATGATGAAAGCGGGAGAGAAAGGGTAACGATGAAAGCGGACGAGAGGGTGGTTGCGTGGGTGAAGAGAGAGAAAAAGAATTAATAGAAGAAAATTTGAGGGAAAACTAAAATTTCAAAACAAAAAACTGAGATTAAAGTCGGCTTGGACGAGTGAACAGAGGGAAGAAAGCGAACAAGCTAAGCACAAAACAAAAAGTCAAGATTAAAGTCGAGCCGAGTCGAGTTTAGTTGAGTCAAGTTTGACTAACTCGAACTCGGCTCCTTAACATACTCAAGTTTATCTTTAAGCTCGAGTTCAACTCGTATAAAGAACGAGTCAAACTCGAGTCGAGTTTACTCGAGTGAGCTCGACTCGTTGTGGGTCTTATCAACAAGCTTTTTATATATATATATATATATATATATATATTAGTGCCTCTTTCCAACAAAAAAAAATTTGCATGTTAATGTTTCCCTCAATGAAATTTTTGGCTCCATTTTGCAACTATATGAAAAATGGGTGCGACATTCCTCCCAATGAATTATGAATATATATAGTCATATGAGAAGTTAGGACGTACCATAAGCAGCAGGATTCTCGAGAAACTGATTTAATATTCCGTAGGTGTTAACAAAGACTAAGTTTGATCCGGGCATAGCTTGTGTTATGTTGTCGATGCTGTTGAGCATGAGATCGTTGAACAACTTAGCAGCAAAGTTGAAGTCCGCCATGCACCCTGAGGTCGTCGACTTGGTTCGAGCCAGCGGGCTGCACCCAATCACTTGGATGCCAAACAATACGAACTTTCGAGCTCCCAAACTGTACAATTTCTACAAGAGCCACCACAACAAACATAAGTATCCAGTCATTAATTATATGAATTTTGCTTTTGGTGAAAACATTGAAAAGCAGAGCTTTGTGTTGCATTAGTTTACTCTTTTTTACGGTTTGTTTTTTTTGCGAATTGTTTTTGTACTTGGAGGACATCTTGTTTCTAAATTTTGTTATATATTCCCATTTTATCAGCTATTTTTTGAGACAATTAATCTATGAAATTGCTTTGGGGCATATTCTTGATATGTTTTATTGTTTGGGCACAAGTATCGAAGTATTTCTATATTATCAAATCAACAATCAGCTTTTTTAATAGGACTAGTAATTGAAAACAAAAAATGAATATGTGCGTACCTTCAACTGGCTCTTAAGCACATCAGCAAGTAATACCGTGAAATCTGACATGGAGCAATAAATGGCCGATGAATTGTCGCCATTAAAGCAAGATTGCTCATAGTCGTTAGCTCCAGAGTTGAACAGAAAGATGGCCTCAGACAGGTAGGCGGATAGTTGGCTCTCGTTCATGAGGGACCTCAGGTCCGGCAATGTTGTATTCTCAAAGTAATTGATCTGTGTGTTCAATGGAATGCTACTCTGCCAACAAAAGTTATACACCAGAAATTTTCATCAGGTGGGTGGGCCGAATTAAAGTTTAAAATTTTTGACGAGAATCAAAACATCAATTTTTAAAGTTATTATATAAAATAAGTAACTTTTTTAAAAATTACATTGTAAATTTTTTTAAAAAATTAAGGTGGATCTATGATCCATGAAAGTCCTACATTAACTCTGCCCCCTACTTTGCCCCCTACTTGGAGCAGGTCAAGAAAACTCATTCATAATTGTTGGTTTTTTTAGATTTCATGGCTTTTCATGCTTTAAATGTTTACAACAGGTGGATTGGAACGTAAGAGTTTTTAAGCATTTATGGCAGTTCATATTAGTTTTTAATAATATCAACTTCACGGATGCCATTTTCATGTAAAGTGTCATTTTTTAAGTGTGTATGTCAGGTTCTATAAAAGTTTACCAATCTGTCATCATAATTTTTTTACTTATAATATCTCTTATTTATCCCAAAAAAATGCTTTTTATGTAATTTTTCCGGAGTTTTTAACAACACATCTACAACAAAAAAGAAACATCTATTAAAAGAAAATAAAAATCAGATGAATCCACTGGTACTATATATAGTGTGTGCATGTGGTGTGTTTTTTGCTGGATGGTTAAAAATTTAAAATTTATTGATAAAAAATTCATCAAATTAACATTAATGACTATCTAATAATATATATATCATGTCGTTAAGTTGGCGTTTGACGGTTTGGAATTTTGTATCAAAAATGAAAATTTTAGAATCATAATTCTTCTTCAAATTAGAATGGAATCAAAATTCCTGGATTTAGTTTCCCAATTCCAAAAACAAAAAATCTCATTTGTTCAATAATTTCAATTTTAAAATTTCACGATTCTAAGTAATTAATAAATAGAAAGCCTTTCCCGATCGACCCCACCTGACCTTCTAAGTCGTCAACACGAGAGGCGCATAGTTGACTGATTGTTGCTTCTCAGAGGAGAGTTGTAGTGCATTAGGGCTTATGTGGGCAGTTGCCCACACGATCCTATAAAATTTGTTTCTCTACTATGCATTAGATAGTGTTAAAAATTTCTGGTTCAAACTTCGGGGAAGGTTCGTCCTAATTCAATTTGAGAAGCCTTGTTTTTGCCGCTTGAAGATAAAGCAATCGTTGAACGTTCATTGGTAAACAATGAATAATATGCAAATGACCTTCTTGGTGCTTGAACGACACTTTAAACACCTTTTCGAGTGTTTTCTCTGGTCTGGATGGCAAACAAAAAAGTACTTCTAGAAGTGGATAAATCTATGCTTCATGCTATCAATCCGGCACTTTTACAGTCCGTAGGGCACATATTTCAAGAGCACAGTCATGATTTTAAGTTTTATGTATATATATATATATATATATATATATTACGTGCAAGAAATTTGTTTGCCTGTTGAATGGTTGGTGGACCTGGCCCTCTTTTAAAGGCATGGGTCCGACGGCCTTAAGATTCGCAAAATATTATAAAAAGACTGATATTAATTGCTTGCCATTGGAATAATAAAAATCTCTCCTTACACGTATAAACATATACAAAACTAGTATATATATATATATACATTCAGTTGTACAATTATGAATAATAAGACATAAGGATACAGCCAGAAATTTTTCATGAATGAACTGTTATATTTTAAAATTTTTATATAAAATAAATAAAATATTCTAAAATTTTCTGGTACATTTTTTTAATTTTTTTTGTGAGGGTTAGGGTAGGGTGGCTGGTGCTAGGGCCCTCTGGGCCTCCCCTTGGCGCTGCCCCGATAAGACAAACGAGTCCAAAATGCTCTTGGAAAAATGTTCTCCTAAGTGAATTCATTTGCCTTCCTCTTTTCTCTCCCTCACTTTCATCCTTTAAAAAGTATTTTGGACTATTAAAAAAAACATTGTCTTTTATATTTGTAATTGGATCTTCACCATATTTTCCTCCTTGATTTTCGCTCAGCCTAACTTGTCAGATTTTCTGGTTTTTAAGGCCATTCAAATCTTACCTCAAATTATTTGATCCAAACCGAGAGACAAAAAACAAGATCTATAGGGTGCATTTGTTTTACTGATCCATGACAATATGAGATTCACATAATCTCAAATCCATAAATTTAAGATCAATCACCCTCCATTCGACCTTAAATCTATGGTTTTTAACATGAAGGCAAAAACATTTTTTCATGCAGCTATCTAACGCAACCATATAAAAAAATAATATCAGAAAATTTTCTTCTTTCTTCCTTAAAAGAGATCCTCACGACTGTTACGCTCTATAGAAAGAATAGATTGGAATGTGGCAGCGACCACCAAGCTCGAACCCGTTGTGGTGGGAAAGTTTCTTTTACATGCTTGCACTTTGCTTATACTTTTGAATCGAAAAGCATCCTTTGCCATTTTCTTGAGAAGAGCAGCTCTTTCATAAAAGCTAGATCTATGGGCATGCATGGATCAGGCAACGTTCTGTTACCCTGAAAACCAAAAGAACGTTGCTTCAATTGGTTTTTCAATATTATCCTCCACTAATTTACATCCTTACCTTCTTCACTCTCATGGTCAATTCCTAGTATCGCCACTTGAATGGTAAACAGAACAAAAAGCATAATCTGACATCGTTAAAGGAAAACATAAGAGAAGTTGTAAGTTATTAAGTTGCCACTTACTGTGTTCAAGGTGGAGTCAAGTATCCCAGAACCAGCAGAAGCATAGTTAACACCATGAACAATTTCCTCCCCTGTCGCTGCTGGGTCCAGAAACGCAGGAATGAGCTTCCTGAGGCCTAGAAATTCGCCCAAGACATCAGCCGGGTTCCTTTCGTTGGTGAACCTCCCGGTCGGCCCTCCCATATCCACACCATACGGCAGATAATCCGCCTTCGACAGCGATGTCGACAAGAAGATATTGTTCCCGTCGTCGAAGACCGAGTCCCCAAAAACGAACATAGCGAGGGCCGGCTCCTTTGCAGCAGAATGTACTGCTACAGAGAAAGAAGGAAGCAGGAGGAAGAAGAAGAAATCAAAGAAGGAGAAGGAGTTCAACATCTTCGAAGGACTTTGGGGAATTAGGACCGGTGGCTTTCTTCCGCCCACTGCGATGCTCTCCTCTTATAACGCTGAGAAGTTGGAAGTTAAGGTGTGAGGCAGGGGCAGCCTCTGCATGACTGTCAAGTAATGAGGGCCTTCATCATTGCTACCAACCGCCGCTGATGCGCTGTTTTTTGGCCTCGCACTTGGAACGTATACATGTGCGCCACCGAGTCATCCAATTCATGCACGGTTCAATCGTAGCGTTCAACCACGAGTAAAACGGTGAACGCGATGTCCCGACCTACCGGTCTTGGGGGGCCGGGAAAGCCGGAACTACTGGTCTCCTAAGGCATCAAGGGCATCCACCAATCCCAGATAGAAAGAGAGATGGGGGACGACGGGTGTGCCTCGGTCGTGTTTGACTCCTCACTCCACCTTCGTTGTGCCCTGGTCATGTCTAGGGAGTGGGTGGTGGTGGTGGGAAGGCACAGACGTCCAATTCGGTGTTAGCTACTCTTATGAGCTAGAATTCTTTTTTAATGAGATACTGAAAATATAATTAACAATCAAGTCCACTTGAGGTAATGAATCGTGAGGAACTCAGATCCATCTAACTTCAAGTGTAAAATTAAGGTTTTAGAGTGTCAAAAACCCCACTTACCTCTGCCTGGACCAGAACATCTAGAAAAGAAAATGTTGTTAGTGATAAGATGAATAATGCAGGCAGCTGCATTCTCCAGTCCAACCTAATACTCTCTCTCTCTCTCTCTTTCCTTTTTCTGTGTGTGTTTTTGCGGTGTGTTTTTTGCGGATTGCTTCTGTATTTAGGGGACTTCTTGTCCCCAAATTTTGTTAATTATATATATATATATATACTTGCTTTAGCTCGTTTGCGTCAAGGTTCCCATTGGTGATATATATATATATATATATATATATATATATATATATATATATATATATATATATATATATATATATATATATATATATATATATATATATATATATATATATATATATATGCTTTAGCTCGGCTGCGTCAAGATTCCCGTTGGTGCTCTTAGATGGCAACCACATCAGCAATGGGTCCTTAGATATGCCTTAAAAATCCAGATCTATCTCTGCCATCCTCCTATATAAATGGAAAGAATTCCGCTTTGATGAACTTGAAACTGAGGCGGATACAAGGAGGGCTCACATGGGCTCTGGCCCCACATCAATTTTTTTTTTAAACATTTACATGAAAAT
Organism: Nymphaea thermarum; assembly: GCA_011799765.1. Lineage (NCBI taxonomy): Eukaryota > Viridiplantae > Streptophyta > Magnoliopsida > Nymphaeales > Nymphaeaceae > Nymphaea > Nymphaea thermarum. Next base: position 356,095 of record JAANDH010000148.1, on the reverse strand, counting down.
TAAAAAATTTTACTTTCTTTTCGGTCCCTGTCAAAATTTAAGAACTTTAATTCAACCATTATCATGAAGAAATTCTCGATCTACCCCTGATTTGAAACAACATGGTACCCCAAAAAAAGTAAGGATTTCCAACCTAATATGCATTGTGACCAGCAAATCCTATAGTTTTCCTTGCCTTCATTGGTGGCTCAAGAGGAAGCAATCTTGTATTTGTGATTTGTTCCTTAGATTGTAAAGGCGTATGTATTATTTTCGCCATCATATATAGAGAGCCAACTAAGTGGTATGTCTCCAACAAGAAGAGGTTGGATTTGGTGAACAACTTTTATTTATTTATTTTTTATCAACGAATAGGAGTTGAGGGAATCACCCCCTCTTTTATTTAGAAAGGGTCAACGAATAAAAAGATGGACAAGATGAGAAAAACTATACAGACAACCCTCTATGAACAACTCAAAACTTATCAATCTCAGCTGATAAAGTGCACAAGGCAATTTATAATTCCCTTGACACTACAAAAAATTCAATGTTTACCATTGGAAAGCAAACCGTTAGTAAAAGTATGGATTCATTGATGGGAGAGACAACCTGATGGTAAAGAAAGTCTTTTACTGATGGGTGGAAATGGCCGTCAGAAGAGATGGGTTTTTACCGTCAATACATTAGGAGACGTTGGTAAGGACTGCAAATTTACTGATGGTCCAAAAGTGCGTGGGCATGAATTTAATTATCACTTATGGTTCCCCGGAACCGACAGTGTTTCTCAATTATTATTGACACCCGTTCGCACTAGTGCTTGTCAGATTATTACAGACGTTCCTCCGGACCCGCCAACATTTGTCTAATTAATACTTGTGGCCTTTTTGTTCCGTCACTGATTTTTCATCATTAGTGGCGATATCCATCCACCATGAAGGTTGTTTTTCTCGCGTCAGTAAGGACATTTACTTAGATCAGTATAAAATTGTTTTCATTGACAGACTACATACGTTAGTAAAAGAAGTGAGTACAGATGGAGTGAAGTCGTCCGTCAAGAGAGAATTTCTATCGACAGAAAGAAGCTCTGTAGATACTTCGTCATTTACTGGTGTAGTGGTGTGTTCTTCCCATCAGTAAAGGTTTGGTGTTTACTGACATTAAAGTCCTGTCACTGTAAATGACCATATACTGGCGGTATTAGGGCTCGTTGATGAAAGCAGTAGTGATACCATGTACACCGACAGACATCTGCCATCAGTATACTTTTATTGGCACTTTTTCCATCTTTACTGATGTGTCCTTGCCGTCGCTAATGCTAATGTTTTTGTAGTGAAGTAAAGAGTTACTTTACAAGAGACAACATCAGCTCATATGACCATTTCTACCTTGATTAATCCCACCCATCACAAAATGAGATTGCCCTTCTTCCGCACAATGGCTGCTTGGGGGGTAAGCCCCCATCCTTTTATTGCAACAAAATGAGGTAATATGTATAGACAAAAAATGGGTCCACGGGGATCCCCGATCCTCAAAGCTGACTCCATTGGTCCAGGGGATCCCCGATCGAAGCCAATTACGAATTTTTGTTGTCTGCGGTTCTTTCCACTCAGAGTTCTACCAATACTCACTTGAATGTGACCAAAACTGGTTTATTCGTTTGCCAGTTGGGGTCTGCCCTTTATGCTTAAATTGATTCCTAGTCTTTCAGATGAACCAAATGGTCATATGAAAGCTATCTTTCCAACATTTGTCAAACAACTTGTCTTGGAAACTTTTCTTATGCCAGCAACTAAGTCCTTGCATGAGGTTGGGAGGACTCCTATACCATGGAGTCGGCCTCCCGAATTTACCATAAATGGAAGACCAAAGAGACCGAGCTCCCTTGCAGTCAAAGAAGTGTTTGACGTCTTCAGTCGCCTGCTTGCAAACATAGCACCGAGATGCAAGAGAACATCCCTGCTGTTGCACTAACCCATCCGTAGGAAGACGACCTGAGACACCTAAGTAAACAGTCCAAGAGGCCCTTGGAAGTCATCTCCCTTGCCAAACAAGCTTATAATCCTTGTTATGATGGCCTTTCTTTTGGATCTTTTGCCAAATTTCATGCCGGTTGAGCTCACCATTCTCGCCATTCATCTAGACCATAGCGTCTGGCTGATCAGCCTGAAGAGGAGGACAAGTGAAGTGAATGTTGAGTTTGGCCAGGAAGTCCATTAAGGCCTCCCCATTCTCCTCCAAGAGCTCTTTAACTGAGCAAGTGATAGTATCATGAATTAGGTGGATGTGAGAGGAGGGTATCATGTCCATTAGTCGATCAGCGCCCCAATGGTCAGTCCAAAACTTTGCTAAAACGCCATTGCCGATCTTCCAGCCGATATTCTTATTAACCTTGCGCCAGGACTGCAACGCCCTACGCCAGACATGGGATACCCTTTTGCCCCTAATTTTGTTGTCGAGCAGCCCTTGCCGCTCGCAATACCGACATTTAATCAGGTCTGCCCAAGGAGAAGTCTGCTGAGACGCTCGGTATACTAGATAGGCCATGTTGGCCAGATTCGTTTCTTTGATATCTCTGCGACCAACACATCCCTCAAGATGAGGAAGACATGTGGTGGACCATTTAATGCGGTGGATGCTTTTATGATAAGCCATATCACCCCATAAAAACTCAGGTGCCATTTTATTCAATTGATTGCAAGTGGTGGCAGGAAGTTTAACCACCAAGATCCAGTAGGATGGCAGCAACAAAAGAGCATGCTTGATTAAGCTAAGACGACCTGCAAAAGAGAGACATTTTTTCTTCCAAAGTGCAAGTTTTTGGACAGACCGAAGAATTAGGTGCCTACATTGTTCCTCTGTTACATCCTTCGTCTGAAGAGGAATGCCAAGATACATAGATGGGAGCTTACCTTGACACCAACCCATTTCCTGCTCAATCTGAGTGAGCTCACGACTGTCCATATTAAAAGAGAAAAAGAGACTTTTGAAATTGTTCATGGCTAAGCCTGAGCACGAGAAGAATTCGTCCAGGCACATTTTCAGAGAACCCAAGTTCTTCCGCCTTCCTTCAATGAAGAACTTGATGTCATCGGCATAAAGCGTGGAGAAGGGAAGAGTGGTGTCAGCCCCCATTGATGGGATTCTAATGTGTCTATTGTTGATAAACGCTTGAACACTGCGACTGAGCATTTTCATAACAGAGATAAATAGATAGGGGGACAACGGGTCCCCCTGCCTTAGGCCTCTCTTGTTATCAAATCACATTCCTTCTTTACCATTAATGAGGAGTGCCGATCTAACCGTGGTCACGAGAGTCATGATTTTTTGGACCCACATCTCATGAAAACCAAGGTGGACCCAATTGACTCTCTCAAGGGCCTTGCTTAAATCAATTTTAATACATGCTGTTTTGAAAAATGTGGACTATTTCTTGGCTGAGGAGAAAGCTGTCCTGGATGCATCTTCTCGGGAGAAACACATTTTCATTCTTGGAAATGATCCTATTAAGGATAGGGCGCATTCACAGAACGATAATCCTCGTGATAAATTTCAGCATGCTATTACATAGAGAGATGGGCCGTAGCTTCTCCACTTGAGTCGCACCTAGCTCCTTGGGCAGAAGAGTGATATGTGTCTTATTAACAGACTTAACCAATCTGCCAGAGTAAAAAAAACCCACGAATAGCCCCTGAAACAACCTTCCGCACAATGAGCCAATTGCTCTGAAAAAAACTGTTGCCAAACCCATCCGGGCCAGGTGCGAGTCCCTATCTACCTCCAAGACCGCCCAAGTGATTTTTGATTCTGTAACAGGTTTCAAAAGATCAGCATTCTCTTCCAGCGACACAGTCGGCAGAACATAAAATAGACAATGTCAATCTGAAAATTAGCTGGTAAGGCAGACTCCTGATCTTATGTGAAAATCATAATAGAATTTTTCTACACTCGACTCAATTGTTGGGCATTACCTACCCAAGTCCCTGGTTTCTTTCTCAATGGAGAGGCAGAGCCAGAAATTTACGATTAAGTGGTACTATAGTAATAAATTTCAAACTTTAAGAAGCACTCATGTATAAAAGAATTAAGGTAAAAAATTAAAAAGTATCAATGTCTAAATAAGATAAATTTTGTAGGCCGGTGTAGGCAATTGCTCATAACAGTTACAAGGTGCCTCGGTAACTGTGTCAGTCTTGTGTGGAAAACCTTGAAATCCAAATCCAAGGATATGTTCAAGCACAAGGTTGGATTCATAAATGCAAACTCAATTTGAATAATCCCCATTACCCATCTGACCTTTGATATATATATATATATATATATATATATATATAGAGAGAGAGAGAGAGAGAGAGAGTACAGACACATGGACAAGCCAAAGTATGTGAACGAAAGCTTTATTTTGTGATGACAAAACAAATGGCGCATACAAAGTTTGTCTTTGGAGTCACCCAAACATATCCTTCTGGGCATGTCAATAGTAGTTCATGGGATGCATTTTATGGTTTACGATTCCAATGCTAGAAACAAATCCAATTATCAATAATCACTGGACATCCTTGAAGTTGGTGACCATGCTCCATGGTTTTGTAGCCTTGCGAGAGTCATCCCGCAAGGATGTGACATTCATCAGCTGCTTCACATTGAAGGGGTAGGCTATAGTTGTTTGGTTCGAGTAGTATGCCCTGCTGGCCAATATGATGTTTGCTGCATCTGTGGGGTGGCCTCCATCAAAGTAGAGATACTTGGATCGATCAGGACATACAGCGCCGTCTTCCTCACAAGTGGTAGCGCCGTCAGGAACTTCGCAGCATGGAGCGGTGATATTCTCGAACCCTGTTTGTTTTATATGCAGTCTTGATTAGAACACATGCATTTCTGCTGAGATTGAGAGAGAGTGAGCGAGTGAGGGAGAGAGAGTGACCGTAAGCACTTGGATCCTCTATAATCTCAGTGATCATGCGGTAGAGAGAAACGAAAATGAAATGAGCATCGGCCATTTCTTGGTTGAGCTCATCTATGGAAGCGTTCACTCGAGTGTTGAAAGTTGTTGAAGCATAATTATACTCCTCGTTGCACATCCCGGCATTTGAGCTTCGACCAAAAGGCGTGCAGCCACTCACTTCGGTTGAGAGCAACACAAAATTCCGAGCTCCCAGATTGTACATCCCCTGCAAAATAAGAAAAAAAAGAGTTGGAGAATCCATTGAAGTGTCTTGTGAACATTTCTCCAAACGGTTGATGATCATAAAAATCCATTTCAATTAAACTCATGAGTTACTGTTGTTGGGTCGGACCCAGCCTCCAGAGAGGGCACCCAATTGATTTGTTATCCCTGCTACGGGGTCAGCGCTCTTTAAGGATGTGTGAGAGAGAGGCACGACAAACTCAAGTTGGTGGCAGAGATTCATGGAGAGTTTCAAAAGAGAGGAAGAAGGGGCTTCTTCTCCGTGCCGGTGGGTACATCAAGGAGGAGGAGAGTGGAACAGAAGAAAGAGAAGGAGGAAATATGTTTAGATCTCCTTTCAGGTGCCCTCTTTCTATTATTCACTCTGTTATTGATTATCCTTTTTTGTTCATCAAAATATATTTTGGTGAAGCTTTTGCTTTGTGAATGTGCTGTATTGAATGGGGAAAGAGGAGACAGAAATCTCAAATGTTCTGATTTTGTGTCTTCACAGTGGAACCCTTGTACTCTGGTTTTCCCACGGTAAATTTGTGTGTCATATTGTTGCCTTACTTTTACTAATTTTGCTTTTAGATTTTGCAAGCATAGCGACATACGAGACTGCGGCAGTTGGGTATATCTCCGCAGTCAGCTACAGTTTTCTTCACTAATTTTGGGTATATACTGTTTCAGCTGTATAATATTTGTCTGCACATATTTCTACATTTACAGAACCATAAGCATGCTGTTGTAAGAAGGAGCAGATTTTCATTGGTGAGCTTTCTATAAATCTTGTTTCGTTTTAGTAATTTACTGGACACTAACAGTTACCAACACTACTTGTAACTAATTACGCAAAATGATTATTACTTTCCAAATGGTTCTTCTATCACTTCCTTCTCTTCATGAGCATTGAGACTTTTCCTAGGTCTTTGGTATAACAATATCTTGATATTCTGCAACCAGTATCTTGTTGGACTTTCAAACTATTTTTAGCTAAAATAAAATGTCCCTAGTTTCTGTCAGAAGAGATCGTCTCACTGTTAGCAAGGCAAGGAATTTCTGACTGTAATTAGTTCGCTTCATTTCTGAGCTCCTCTGAGCTGCTGTTTTTTCCTGTTCTTGTTCTTTCATTTGTGCTGTATTCTTTAGGATGGGGACATTCCCCTCCGCCCGCTTTCGTTTGTAAACTCATCGATCACACAATTTCAAATAAAACCCATTACGCTAATGTCTTAATATAAAAGGTGGATCCTCAATTTTTATCACATATAACACTTATACAACTGTACCTATTTATTTTCTCGTGGAATGCTAAATAATGAGCATTAAATGTGAAAATGATAATCAGATAAACTAAAAGGGCAGGCTTAATAGAGATTAGCTTTTGGATTTTATCATAAGCGAAAATATTGTGATATTTTAAAAATATTGCAATATTGACGAGAAAAGTTATAAAACGAACAACCTGAAAAGTCATATCTTTTTGAAAAAAAAACATGAAGAAAATATTTACCTCATTTTTGGCTTCGTTTTATTTTTTATTTTTTGAAAGTTAATGGCGACATAGATTCATCTTTAAATTTAAATCAAATTATTTACTATCATTTTTATCATCAATAAGAGATTGTTCCTATCATTTATCCAATTATTCTGATGTCTTCTTACGAGTTTCTTATTTTTCTTGCTTTTACCAAATTAATAAGTTTTTTATTTTTTCAAAAATTTGCTGAGATTTTCCCAAAATTTTTCGGAGGAATTAACTATGCCGAGAAATATACAAGAAAATCCTCATTGTTAAATATGGGAGAATATATATATATATATATATATATATATATATATATATATATATATATATAGAGAGAGAGAGAGAGAGAGAGAGAGAGAGAGAGAGAGAAAAAAAAAGAATACACACACAAACCCCCTCCCCCTCCCTCCCTCTTTCTTCCAGGGATGTTCAACGAGTTGAGCCAACTCCGGCTTGACTCGAACTTCCTTGGTTAAGCTCAACTCTAGCTCGGCTCATTACTAGTCTGAGTTCGAGCTTAAATGATAACTCGAGTTTGTAAGCGAGTCCAACAAGCTATGTAGAGAATCCATATTTTTGGGGCATAAATGTGTTCTTTATTGGAGTTTTACCACACTATAAATACCAATTTTTTGGTAATTAAGAGAGAGGGATCGTATTATATGTATCTTGGAACATAAGATAGTTCATTATACATAGGCCACTTGAAAAACATAAATATATATTAAGGGACACAAGCTTTAAAAAGTAGAGCTGGAACTCATTGCACAAGTCAACGTTGAGTTGGAACTGAGCTGTGACTCGAGTCGAGTTCAAGCTTTGCTCACTCGTTTTACATCCCTACCCTGCCCCTCCCCCTCTACCACCTCCCCCCCCCCCAACAACACCCGTGCGTTTGATGCACCGGTTAAAATGAATTTTTTCGGAAAAAATCGTACGGGCGGTTGAAATTTCACCCGCTCGATGAAAACTGCAAACAGGGTGAAATTCACACCGTTTTTTGCAAAAAGCCGCTCAAAAGTCCGAGGTCTGACCTCGGACTTTCGAGCGGGTGGAATTCCACCCGCTCGACGCCCTCCCCCCCGTGCCCCCCTGATCGACGCCTCCCACGCGCCCGCAGCCTTCTCATTTCCTCCCTACGCCTCCTCCTCTGCCCGCAGCTCCTCCTCACTGTGGCACCAGAGGCCGTTCCCACCATTGTCACTCCGTTGTCGCCACACTCACCGTCGCCTTTCTGTTCCTCGGCTCTCTTGCTCTCTGATGCACAAGAGGAGACGGAAACCAGAGACTCAGAGCTCCGGCGCTGTTTCCCCTGGAAGATCTAGCTGTCGAGCACCAGACCAACAGGATCGACTGCGTCTCAGGAGCGCTCAGGACCCTTTTTCGGAATTTTTGGAGCTCCACCGGTCGAGAGATCGATTTTGGAGGTACCATCATTCTGAGGCGGGTCTCAAGAACGACCGACGGAAGTTGCAGACGAATTTGGGGCTGAACCAGCGAGATTCTAGTGCGAATCCCCGGCCGATCAATCCCGAACGATTGATCTAGGTCCGATGAGTTGAAGCCTAACAGATTTTACGATTTAAATCGGTCTATTCCTCTGCATTTGAATCTGTTCTTCGTTTCTCCCCTTTTCCGGTGACATCCGAGCACTCCGGCGCTGATTCCGACTTCCACCGGCTTCAAAACGTGCGGAAGACAATACCAGTGGATTCATGACGGATTTCCGCTTCCAACGAGCCCAAGATCGTCCAACTTGGCTCAGAAACGAGAATAGAATAGCGATTTGAAGACCACCGGAGTTTCCTGTTTTTTTTCTGGCGCGGAGGAGAAATTCTGGCCAGCCCGACGATTCCGGTGGAATATTCCGCCGTGTTCTTCAGTCGCAGGCGAGAGTCCCGGTTTCGTGTCCGAATTAGCCGCGGTACGCAGAGACACGTGAGTCCCGTTGCGTCCCGCATCACCTGGAACTCGACGCTCGTCGTGTCCCGCTACGTATCCCGCTCCGCATCGACTCCAGCCGACACCGTATCCCGCACAACACGAGTCGGCTCTTCTACAACGCAGGCGTCTTCGTGTCCGCGTGTCCTCAGCTTTGTTGCACGTGTCAGAGGCCAGGACACCACTCGAAGCTCCTTCCTTCGCAACACCCGAACGGCCCTCAACTTCAATCGATCGGCGCTATTTGATCAGGCATCGGTTTTTGACGAGTTCTGGTGCGTTGGGATCGTCTGAATCTCTATTTTCTGCCTACCAAATTTCGGAATTTTTGAAGCTAGATCCAGGGCGTGGCGGATTTTTGAGTGAAGACTGGTCGGGAGCGATTTCTGTGACTGAGAACCAGCTGAGCACCAGGACTGAGGCGTCACTTTCTCTAGCTCCGAATTTTTCTGTGATTGGAACTAGTTAACGATCTTGGTGTATCTGGAAAGCCCCAGAAGTATATTATTTTTTGGTTCTGATTTCGTGAATTTTGGACCATCCAGTTGGGAGTTATGGATTTTTGAACGGACGTTGGTCAGAGGAAAGCAAGTTGAGACGTTCATTTCTCCTCGAATTCTCTCCATGTTATCTATCATGTGCATCAAACATGGTTAAAATTAACAGGATAAATTCTTTTAGTGCATCAAACATGACCTCAAATCGGAAGAGGGTTAAATTTCATCTTGTTTTTTTTTCCAGTAAAATTTGCCAGAAAAATTTACCACGTTAAATTCTTTCCTGTGCATCAAACGCACCCTAAAAAAAAAGAAATCTTCTATGCAAATATCATTTAAAATAAAATGTCTATTTTACACCTAGCATGTGTGTGGATTCAAACAAACATAAATAATGGATGTGAGGGATAACCGGTTGCAGAAATCTGAAAATGATGAACTCAAGTACACGTGCATGACTTAAGTTTATGCATGATTATGTTATTTAAAATTATTTAAAATGAAATGACTGTTTTGCCCCTAGCGTAGGTTTCTGCATCTTTGCAAGAGTTTGGTCGTTGTGATTGGACCAAGCTGCGGGCCTACCATTAGATCAATTTTAATGAGTATAATGAGATTTATGTCATGAGATTTCATACCAAATTTAGATGATCTACTATATCATATTAGATACCGTTCCTCCAGTCTATCTCCATTTGCTTCCCTACCTGGTCAATTGGCTCTATCTTCCTTAAAACCAAACAAACTTTGGTGTTGCTTTGGGATATTTAGTGGGCTTACAGTACATCTTTCAACTCAAGCATTGCACTCATCCACGGGAAGAGCGAGAAATTTTTTTAAGAGTGGGCCAAACGGTCTAACGAACGTATTCGAGTAAGGCCAAACTAAACCTGAATCCAAGAAATACATTTTATGCAACTAAAAATTTTCAATTTTGTTGATGTAATTTTTCTTTTCACTTAGCTGGGGTGGGGCGATGGCCTAGGCGGGCCCCCTTCCTCCTCCCCTGCACGCATCGCCATTTGCACTCTAAAAACATTGGTATTCAAATTAATGGTAGAAAGCTGATACGAGCCCGCTTAGAGCTCAGTCATCCCACCCTAACAAAAGCCTTGGAGGACAAACCTCTATGTAAAAACCTTATGGATTCATCCACACACATGCACTATAGGTAAGATAGCAAGCTATCAATGTTGGACCTCTCAACTTCCATGCTCCTTAGTAAAGTGTATGGCAAGCTTCTTTCTTCTTTAAACCTTGATAAAGAAAGAGCCCTTTCCCAAGAAAAAGAATCTATGGTTTTTCACCTCCCCATATAGGGAGTTCAACCCCAATTTGGTAGATTCATATTCCATGCTATGCAATGAGGTCATCCCTTTCTAGTAGCCTCCATCAAAGTGTTGTAATCATCCTCCATCTGCATTGAGAAACCATTTACTCGTTCAGGCCAACGAGGTTACATGGCCTCACAAGAAAATTTCTTTAAGGGCCGTTTGTTGGTTTGGAAATTTGATTGGAGAATGAAAATTCCGGAATCATAATTCCTCCTCAAACAAGAATGGAATCAAAATTCCAGATTTCAGTTTCTTAATTCCGGAAATAAAATACCATGTTTGTTTAATAATTCTAGTTTCTTAAAAAATGAGCATTTTGATTCTAAAATTTGATGATTTTGGATATTATCGAACTTCCCCTTCCCATTCCTGCTTCCATTGGTCGTTTTGGACTCCTCTTTTCTCGTCTTTGGAGAAGTGAGCAAGACACTCTAACCCTAATTATGCCCTCCTATATGATCACACGAAACTTTCTCTAGCAAAGCTCAAGCATGACGTGCCTCAACTTTCTCTATGCCCAATTTGGAGGGAGAGAAAAAAATGAAGATAAAGGGAATCATTTATTTATGCCCAACTTTCTCTATGCCCAACTTTCTCTTTTCTCGTCTTTGTTTATACTACATAAAAAAAATAAAAGAATATAAGTTGTTTAATAATAATGCCCCTAACTCTCTAGAACTTATTATTTAAGAAAAAATGTAGCTTAATTTTTTTTTATTATTTATCTTTTTCAAAAATAACTTGTGAATATTTTATCATTGTAATCGGTGAAAGGGGAGGGACTGGGCCCTCTCACGTGGATAGAAGCAGTGGAGAGATATACATTTCCCTCATCCTTAACTTTGGTGATATTAGATATGATGTAGAACCGATATCCAAAATTCAAATCCAACATACGAACCAGATCACAGTTAAAAGGTGGCATCCTAAGTAAAATTAGATTTCCAGGCAGAAGAAGGAAAGAATGGGGAATCGTACCTTGAGTATAGTTGTATAGTTTGTGACGAGGAATTCCGTGAACGATGGTATGTCACATTCATATTCTCCAAAACAATTGCTGATGTAATCATTCCCTCCCGTGTTAAATAAAAAGAGGCTTTCGGACATGAAAGATGCGAGGTTCTTCCCTAGCTGAGACTCCAAATCTGGCAACGTCTTCTCCTCAAAGTAGAGAACTTGGTCAGGCAAAGGTGTAATAATTTCCTGCACATAAAATCAAGGACGAATAAGGGGTCCTGATATTTATTTATGCTTGTACTGGCCACCTAATACAATAATAGCAAATCTTTCTAGTGATGTTTCAATACTATATATATATATATATATATATATATATATATATATATATATATATATATATATATATATATATATATATATATATATATATTCAATGCTCAAAAGTGTCGTAAATAGTGCATTCTGTGGTTAGAAACCATAACGACTCATTTGATGCTGAGAAATGTGCTATTTGTGATACGATTCAGCGTTGTACCATCCTGCAATAGATGTTGATGAGAAATGTGCTATTTGTGATACGATTCAGCGTTGTACCATCCTGCAATAGATGTTGACGGGAGCACAACAACCATGGACGAAGCGCCGGATCTAATGGTCGAACAATTTGGAGGTGAAGAATGTGTGGTCGACCAAATTGGAGGTGATGAATGTGTGGTGAAATGCATGTAGGTAAGGAAACGACTCAATGAGGTCAGATTCATTGTCCTCCCCCTCGCAGCTTTGATTTGAGCTGATTGGTCACTTTGGGTCGGACCACTTATTGATCGGCTCCCTCCACCAGTGAGAACACAGCCTGGATATCGGCCCGGCCCTACAAGGAATCTGGCTCAGGTAGACCCAAAACTCAGGTTCAGGCCTACTCGACACCCAAACCCGAGTCTGAGTTCAGTTCAAACTCGGCCCGATTAAATTAAAAAAATATATTTATAATATAAAATAATATATAAATATAAGTAATCGTAATAAAATATTATAATATATATATAAATCATTAAAATATATATTAAAAAAATCTTATCGAATCAACCGAGCTTAGTCGGGCCCACTTAGGCTGACCCAATTAGCTATTGAGCCGACCTAGTGTCTTTTTTTTTTTTTTTTTAGTCAAACTTGGGTTCGAGTTGAGCCGAGTACCATGTACCTACCTATCAAATACCTGACTGATACTTGATGATCCTTCAGTGCGGTCTTGTTCCGCCCGTGACAGCAGAGGGTTGCTTCCACCGGCCAGTTCGATAACAAGGACGGTTCAGGGCTCTCCCATAACGCAAAAGCTAGCTACCATTGTCTTGAGAATGAAGGTTTGGTAGGGTCATCGGCCACGCCTTTTAGAAGGATCTCAAAGACTAGAGAAAAGATGAGCCTTGTTTTCAGCATCTCATTGTAAGCAAACAGTTGTGTGAGCTTGTGTGTTGCGTGGTGTGTAAGCTTGTAAACTTCCTTGATTTGAAGCTTTTGCCAAGGGGTGGAGCCACATGTGTGCTTGTGTGGGCAGTTGCCTGCACGGTTTCATAAAATTCATTTATTTATGTAGTGGTGGTTCCAACCATTTGCTTTTTTGTATACTGATGCCGTTTACTCAAATATAATGTATAGTCCATCTCAGTCAGTTTACCACATAGTTGAATGATTCAAAATATTTTCAACTAATGCACTTCAACAAAAAATTTCTACCCCACCCACTAGCCTTTGTTATCAATATTAACAGTTTTCTAATGATTAGGTTTACTTTGTGAGCTTATTTTGGTTCGATTGTCTATGTATTCGTATTTAAGCACCATCTTTGGCTAAGTTATCTGATAATAATTGATTAAGTGGATCTCTCTAAGTTTGATATTGGAATTATTTGGGACAAAGAGTGAGTTTTCATAATTTGATTTGGGTATCTAGAATTAATATCAAGACTTAGTCAGGTCCAATATTTTCCCTGTAAGTGGTATCAGCACTTCACAAACAGTTGTGACTTCATTTGGCCCATTACTTATATGTGTCTACTTATGAAGGTGCATTGGTATCATATTTGTGCATAATAGCAAGATAAGTGATGAGTAGTTTGTGAATATGGACATGTATGGTAAAAATCAAGTAGTTGGTACTAGAAGCAATACTACACTTTTAGTGGCACACATTGAAAAAGCAGAGGTCATAGTCAACTTTAGTAAAGGCCACTTTGTGCTAGATGTATACCAGGTATATTTTGAAACTTATTTCATTTGTTAGCAATTCCTATTAAACCTAGTTCAAGCTAGAGGATGTGAAAGTGTATAGAGATGTGTATAAGGCCCAAAGAAAAGACATTGTGTCTGACATGGAACATGGACCACCCTCTCCCTCTTTATGGCCTTTCATAACAAACACCAAGAAATAAAAGGGACCTGCCAATAAGCAAAGATTTAGCTACCATAAGAAATTTGAAAAATACTAAGGGATTGGGGGAGGGCCTGGTTAAGATTTGAGTTTATGATTGTCAAATTTTAGTCCACTTCTTGTCTTTACCACGCCTCGTAAAGTTTTATGTGACACAACACCTTTTGGGTGAGCAAGAGGTTAACAACATACCATTCGGAAAAGAGGACCGAAAGCCCCTCATTCTCCCTTGCCTGTCTGGTCTGTATTGGAGCAATTTCTAAGCTTCATGATCAACGATGACTGACTGTTGCCCTCATCTTACTCGCAAGGCAAGTCGCGATTTGTGGATCTCAAAACTCTTAAGAACAATAAATTTTCAGTGATAGTGTTTCATGACAATTAGTGAGCCTCAAATTAATGCTGGGAAGCATGCAACTTGGTTGCAAAAGTTGTACATGGAACAAAGAGGATGGAAGGACTCCAAGACAAAGGTGTACTCTGAGTCACTGTTGGCCAACTTAGCGAGTCGACTCAGGAATGGGGGATCGCTCTCTCACTGGAACATGAGTCAACACCAAAACTCGGGCAACTCGGCATAGAATTAGTGACTCATTGGATCGGTGACTTGAAACGGAATCATCCGATTTCAAAGAGTAAAAATTTATTTTGTTTTTTACTATCATAAAAACTTTTATTAGAGACATGAAAGGAATACAAGCTTAATAATTTGTAAATATATTCTCTTGCTTTTTTTCTAAACATCCAGAGGCCATGAAGAATCATATGGTTGATAAAGAGTAAATACAAGATAAGCAAATATTGTTATATTCATGACCTCATTCATGGTTAAACTTGTCACAAATCATAACCAAGATCATGTTGCTTTATGTTGATTCAGTAGGGAGGCTATAGATTACGCTACAAGATTACAGTAAAAATACATTATAAAAATTTAAGACCTGACCAGACCGAGTCGTTGAAACAACCATGGTTAAAGGGGCCATTTGACGTTAAGAATACTATGTGAGTGTTTTACGAAGATACCTCAAAATTGAAAAAGAATAATGAGAAGTGCGAATGTAGATTCATGAAATACCCACACGATGTTGTGAATGCCAAACGGCCCTCGATGGCTTTCCAGGTTCACATATAGAGCCATTCAACATTGTTGACTAAAGACTAGTAGCTGTCATCTCTTCTAGCGGAATGCACAATTTCTGACTTTTTTTTATGCTGTAACATTAATAAACTTTTGTGGCTTCTGTAACATCAAGAACTGTCTGGTATAAGTGATGTGAAGAGATTAGAGTGTCTGGTGCTCGGGTTTCGAATTCTCTTAATCCAATCTGGTAAAGAAATCCAGACCCGATTCTGATCAGATTTGGATTCGGCATGTAGTTTCACAACAGAATCTGAATCCAAATCCTAACTGAGATTCGACAAAGATTTAATAGAATATTACATAGAAATGTGGGATATTAAGTTAGTCAGATCATTTAGCTTTAAAAGATGAAGAGTCCAAATCTATTTACTATAACCGGACTAAGCTGAATCGGGTAAAGGCTAAATCAAGGGGAAACATTTGTGTCCCCACTTCTGAGTCCTCCCTTCATTAAACAGAATGTGGGCAGAAATCAGAAACCAAGAAAAAGTGGACGGGTGAAGAAGAAATTAAAATCCACCTACTGACTCGACCATGTCTTGAGGAACTGAAGCTTCCAGTAACCGAGACTTCAATTGAAGAAATAAGAGAAGGATTTGCTGCAACTTCTAATTGCTATAACCATAAGCCGTGAACATTTTGGTGATTCTAGAAGGAAAATTGTCTTTTACAGTAACTTGAAATCTGATTCTCAACTTGCAAGTGAAACGTTAGAGACATAAACAGGGGATTCTGTTCATTTAAACGTTAGAATTTTGCCTGCTAATCTATCAGACATTTGCTAAACAACTGGAGTGTCAGCCATTGGTACATCCTACCATCATGCAGCTTTACCTTTTTCTGTAGTAAAGGTTTAAGGAAAAGAAGTTACGAAAGTTCTCGTCATGGCATCAGACGCCATTAATCCTTACTGAACTCCGATTGCTCTCATGGCAGCTAAATCTTTACTCATTGAACGAAAAAAAAAAAACACTTCGGGCTAAAACGAAAAGCTAATACTAACTGCATGTTACTCAAGAAGAGACTAGCAGAGGAAGATCTACTTACACCACGACCAGTCCATTCGAGGATTCCCGTTCCAGCAGAGGCATAGTTAACTCCATTCAGTATCCTCTGGCCTCTCGTGTTGGGATCTCTGGAGCAGGCGACAAAGTGCTCGATCCCCAGGAGCTCACCAAGAATATCGGCCACCGTCCGCGCATTCGTAAACCTGCTGGTGACCGCCGGTAAGTCTATGCCATACGGCAGAAAATCTGCCGTAGCAGTGGAGCCTGGCAAGTAGTCATTGTTGCCGCAATCGACCACAGAGTCCCCAAAGATGAAAAGGGCTTGGACTTGTGCTTCTGCCTCAGTTGGCAACAGGGAGAGAAGGAAGAAGGAAGCGAGGGTGGAGAGATGGAAGGGAGAAGCTGGCATTTTGACACGATGAGCAGCTTAAAGACTGCACTCAAGCTTTCAATATATAGAAAAATCGGTCGAGATTTCAAAGGGTAACCGGCCACAGCAGGCCCATTACCGGGCCCATTCCTATTCGGATGTAAACGGGTCGAGGGCTGGACCTTGTGTCCAGTACCCGCTAAATTCTGGCCACGTCCGGCCGGGCCTGCGAGGCTTCTTCACAGTCATAGATGAAAAATAGAAAGTGAGTGATTCCCATGTTTTAAAGAAGTGCTTTTAGGTGAGCTTTCATCTATTTGTATTATTTAAACTTATTGATTATTAATTTTGACACTATTGATTTTATTCCATTTATTGTGAAAATACTTATACATAACTTTTTATATTCGTCTGCTACATCTGGTCGGCTTGATTGTTATGTTAATGATGTGTCTTTCGGACCCTAGAGTTAAAGGGTGTACCATAAAATTACATATGACACAAAAACGTGTTATTCTTCTACATTATAAAATTACACAAAAACGTGTTATTCTTCTACATTATAAAATTATAACACTTGTGATCTTAGAGTTAAAGGGTGTACCATAAAATCACCTAAGACTGGCTTTCTTTCTCACAATATAATAAACGGCAAAATTTGAAGGGTGGAATGACTAAAATATTGGTAACAAGTTGACAAATTGGGAGATGAATAAAGAATAAAAAAAAAAACAAAAATCTCCTTCACGCAATCCTATGATTGCACCACACAATCATTTGGTGGCACGTGGCAGGATTCACTTTTTGTCTTTTCGTGGAATGGAGTCAGGGGCTGGCAGGAGCCATGGCTCATTTAGATTTTGAAAAAAAAAAATCTGTTATTATTTATAAGAATTTTAATTTGATCGTTATAAAGTTTTTAAAAATATAGGAAGTAGATGAAAAGGAACTTTTAGAAAGCTTCAAAAAAAAAAATCTTTGATATGTCGTGTAAAGAGCTGTACCTAACAATGGAACCAACTGTGAATCAGGAATTATTGCCCGATAAGACTCAGGATGGATCAGGCTGCTTAATTTCTATTTTTCGTATTCAAAAGCGCTTAATAACTTACTTATAAAGTCTCGTATTTATACAGATATTGATAAAAGAAACCTTTTAAAACCTACAATTTGAGAGAAGACGCTAGACGCTGTCAACATTTTAAAGAATCATAAAAAGAAGATACTATAATACAAGTAGAACCATAGCAAGGGCGGTCTAGAAGCACCAAAAGAATGCCTGATATTGCGAAGAGAATCAGGTCAAATTTCAAAAATTTATATGTACCAATTGTCAATACATAACAAAGGATGGAGTTGCAAAGTTGGGATTGAAAGGATTGTTTTTAAAACTATTGTGGAAAGAACTCCCTACGAAACCATTCATTCCTCTCATTTCAAAACTCTCGCAACCACCGGAGCTCATTATCTGATCATTGGCGGAGAAACTCAACTCTAGAGCAGTAGTTGCTTGAAAAGAAAGATTTCTTTCCGAATCACTGTTGAGAATATTGCAAGTTCCGCTAAAAGCTGGTACCCTTTTCTTCGTTCTGCTTGGCACATGAAGATGACCGAAGGAGACGCGGAGATAGCAGCTAACTTTTTCCATGTTGAGGACTGTGTACGTACGGGAAGCGAGGGACCTTATTCTGGTGTTGCTACCAGTCAGCAGAGGGACCAAACTGTGTTTCTGATGATACCATGAAGCTCCTCTGCTGGTCAAGGAGAAGGACATTCCATGGACCTCTTGGCTGGGAATATTCACTTGCCGTTCCTCACTTGTCTCCATTAATTCCAGTCACTTCAGTCATTAATTGGTAAACTGAACCAGCTGAATCGGTAAAACTCTCTGCCTAACTAATGGTAGGTCTTTAGAAGGATGTTACTAGTTGCACTGAGTTTTCACTGCAACCTTTCAGGAACTTACAGTTTTGAACATGGGGTTTGACCATGTTTTCCTTGGGGCTGGGATAGAAGAACATGAATGGTTCACCTAATGGAGGTGCAAAGCTGGTCATGTCATACTCTTTGTGTACAAAAAATTATACACAGGAATGTACAATGATCAGGATAACCGTGCCTATTTAAAAAGGGAGCCTCCTATAAGGACAAAAAGAAAGTAGTGAAAAAAGAGTTTTGTGCAGGTAAACTTTACAAAAATAAAAACGGCACCTAACTTTTCCACATCGCAGAAATCACAACTACGTTTTGCACCCTAAGTAAAAATTAACCTTATATCAATCAAATGCAATGCAGGCGATCACTAAGGTTTACGTTCAGTGTGACAAAAATGCTTCATCATTTAAAAGCTAGCATGCACACAATCATATATTACAGTTTCAGTTCATCGGGCAGCGTCAAATTTATGGCGTGTTTGTAGAACATTAAGGCAGCAATGTACGATCGAATTGAAATTTTTTTGCCATGTGAAGAACTCCCTTTCAAGGTAACTAAACCTAAATTTAAATTAAACCATGAAGCGATGTTTAATACAAAGTAGAGAATCCAAAAGTCATAAAATTTCTGAACTGCACAATGTAAATCGTCTGTAAAAACTTGATTTTGGCCCTTGTTAAAATTCTGTAAAATATACTTGGCCAACCCACAAAGCTGATTCTGGCTCTGCCACTACTCTCAAACAAACAAGGGAAAAAAAAACACCCATCTCATGTTAACTTGCCTGCTCTGGTCTCCTATCCTTTGGCTTTCAACCTGTCTTCAAATTGCTCGCGCTAGTCTGATTCATATCGCCAGTTCGGTGATCCTTATGGATACATAAACCATTTTCTTTCCATTTTATTCCAATGTTCTATAAGCTAAAAATGTTTGCACCATCGATTCTTAGATCCTTATTACATTGCTCCAGATATCAAAAGAGCGCAACTTACGTTTCCTACTTATTAAGGGGATCCTCTTATTTTATATCTTACCACATGAGTTCTTACCAGAAAAAACAGACAATGCCCAAGAAAATTAGTATTAAAGAAACTATCACCATAATTTGGTGCGTCACTAAAGTGGTGAAGATGCATATGGCAACCAATTTAAGGAACTCCATTGTAGAGTTATCTGCGTCTGTCCACGCATCTTGTTCATTTTCCTCTTTCTTCATACAACAAGATGCCCTGTAATGACAAACAGCTCAAGATGAGATATAATAGTCCAAACATAGGTAATTTAATGCATGCGTTGCGTTGGGTACCATTCGGTGCCTAATGTAATTTTCAAAATATTTACTCGTGCCAAATTATTATTATTTTTTTAAACTTTAGTACGATTTTAATTTTTCAAAACGTCAGGGGGCCATGGCCCCCTGTGGGCCTCCTTGCTTCGCCCCCTTCAGGGTCCATCAATGAAACCTAACTCCATTAATTATAGGGAATGCATACCATGCATCAACTCGTCTCCATAATTAGTGATGGCATCCAATTGCTTCTTCCCAACTTAATGAATGTCGTTGTTTTCGCAACCAGAAAATGACATGATCATCAATTCGATGCCCTTTTTTAAGAAAACTTTTGCCACTAAATTTTGACATCTGTTCCTTCCAGAGCCTTTTAGGGGATCTTGATTGTCTCTGATCTAAAATCCCCATGATTTGAGATTTATAAATCTAAGATCTGACCTCCCTTTTCAGATCTTAAATCAAACCTTTTCTTAGTACGAAAAGGTAAATAATGATTTCAACGATGGATTTTAAGGCTGATCTAAGATCCTTAGTTGGATGAACCAAGGAGTTTACAATAGATCTTTTGCCACATCATCAAATATCGTATCAGATCCATACATCTTAAATCTAAAGTATTCAAACGCCCCCTTAGTGTTTGATAAAGTAAAGTTTGCCGGGCACTACTAGCCACAAAGGCTGAAAGTTATCTTCAAAAAGACCATTGTTTGAAATTATATTTCTACGGTGAAGGACCCGTCTTCGTTTCAAATATTCCCATGGACCAGGTTCATGCCCTTGGTCCAACAGATCTCCATCAACCCCCAGGTAGTTTTGGTTTTCGCCTGAAAAAAGGGTAAGAACCATGACAACCAACCACCTAACAACTCCCATTATGAGTTGAAGGACCGGTCTTCGTTTCAAATATTCCCATGGACCAGTTTCATGCCCTTGGTCCAATAGATCTCCATCAACCCCCAGTTAGTTTTGGTTTTTGCCTGAAAAAAGGGTAAAAACCATGACAACCAACCACCTAACAACTCCCTTTATGAGTCTCTTAAGATTTCTCGCAAACCTTAGATATGAAACTCAACTTTGAGGCTGTTCCAATCCTTTCCCTTTAATGCATACACATACATGCATATGGAACTTCAGGTCTGAGCATTGAACCTGGCTCTTTTGGGGAGTTAGAGTTTGAATAACTCATTTTAAGTTAAGAGCACAAGTAGTTCAAAATTTGTTTTACATGATCATATTACAAAACTCACCGTAAAAGGCCTTCATATATGTTTCATAGTTTCTCAGTACAATCTCATTTTTGCAAGAAGAAGCCCCACGTTAAAACTTGATCTCCTAATACAGTTCTTTCAGTAAGTCGATTATATATATGATTATCAACTTAGCTTCCAATTTAATTCCAGCTTTATAACAAGTGTAGTTTTAAAGGCTCTCTTTCAATATGTTACTTTGATGCATCCACACATATAGCCCTTGTTAATAAGGCATGTCAATTTATGCATGAGCCAACTGATGTTGATAAGACACATGCCATATGCATCCTGCAATATATTGGGGGTAGTATTGCATTTGGGTTCAAAATACTTGCGGCTACAAATTAGACATTAGAAGTGTCCTCTAATGCTGATTGAACTGGATCCCGAGACAATCCACGATCCATGATTGGGTATGTGATTTCATTGGGGAAAATGTGATCTCATGGAGGTCAAATGGTGGCATGGTCTTCAAATGAGGCAAATAAAAAGCTGTGGCTGGCGCCACATTCAAAGTAAGTATGGCTGAAGTCCTTTTTCATTAAGCCATGTAGTCCACATCATGAACCTCTTATATTGAGATGTGATAATATAGCACAACTTATCTTGCTACTGATCTTGTGTTTTACGTTCACACAAAGCATATTTTTTAAATTTAGTTCCATTTTGTGTAAGTAAAGAAAATCAACAAATGAAATTAAAATGGGGTTCGTTTCCTTTAAAGAGCAACTTGCAGATATCCCGACGAAAAGTCTAGTTATTCCTCAGTTGCACTATTTGTAAAACCAAGCTCAACCTACTTATTCCTGCCATAACTACCAATGAAAACCAACATTTAAGGATATGGCAGAAAAAATATTTATGCACAATGAAATCAAGATCCAAAATTATGGGATGTTAACAGTTTTCACTTATGGAGCTACAATGTAGGATGATGTGGGTAGTTGCCCACACCAGATTCCTTCATTTTCAAGTTAGTACCTTCAATTGATTGTTGATTTATATATGCTGGTGCCCCTAAAAGTATGAGTTTTTGAGTTATTATTCTTCGACCTAAAATTTCTGACTCTGCCTCTGGTAATTGTACACAGCCGTCTTAAGAGAGAGAGAGAAAGAGATTGGGCACGTGTCCTTTTCACTCTTGCTTTCATATTATGTTTTAATATTGGATACCTTTCAAATTAAAAAAATGATTGGGCCAGTTTTTCATTTTTCAATCTTGTTTTCATATTCGATACTTTTTTCATATTCAATGGCCTTTAAATAGTGGTTTTCCTACTTTGGCTGACTTGCTGTTCCTTCTAAGATTTGAGAGGTCCTCCATTGTGTTAAGGCTTGGTTTATATTATATTGGTATGTGTGTGTGTGTTAAGATTGGTATTCCTTCTAAGATTTGATGGGTTTCTCTGTTTTTGAGAGTTTTAAATATGACGAGGTGAAGAGAAATGAAAGTATGGAATGCATTCCAATCTTTTGCCTCTCCAAGACTGTTCAGATGATTGTTATCAGAATTCAATTGAGAAGACTAACGATGACTTTATCAACGAATGCTCAATAATTCCTTCTTTGTTGACTTGTAGGCCTCTTAAACAATCACTAAAATACTGAAACTCTATTAGGTAAAAGTGTGACATTGAAATATGACAAATAATAATAAGAAATGGCATATACAACTTTGATTAAGTTTCCTTTCTTCAACTCTTATTTAGAAGGATAAGAAACTGATGGAAAACACTCTCTGAAACAAGATCCAATACTTAGTCTTGGAAATCTCAATTCCTACAATTTTAATTCAAATTGTCCATAGATATCATCTGTTAAAACTGTCGATGCTCTTGAATGTTTACTTTGTACTAAGGTTAGCTTTGCTTGTCTTGACCTGATCTTGCTTTTTGTAAATGAATAATTCTTATGGCTTCTTACTTGTATCCCGTATCCTTGTGGAAGCTGAGGCTTTTGTCCTAACTAGCATGATAAGAAAGGCCTTGTACACAACAAACATTTTGCTTAGACTTAAACTAGAAAAAACCTTTCTTTTCGCGCATCTGAACTAGGGCTGCAGCAACTCTCCCCGTCCAGCCCTAGAGAAGGGAAATCGTGGAACTCCATTACTAGGAAGTCCAGCAGTCGTGGTTCAAATGCCGAAGACCAATTAATGATTCCTTCTTACTGTGAGAGTGATATTTAGGGCATCATCCCAAGTATCGCTCGGAAGGGGCAACGAAGCAGTCGTTGGTGAGAAGCAAGTGCAACGAACCGGTCCTTTCTTAAGAAACAACGCCTTCCTGTAGAGGTTGGAGGGGATGGGAAGAGAAATCTGCGTTTATAGATCTGGTGACTTGCCTGCCAAACTTCACGATTTTGAGTCTCTCTCTCTCTCTCTTTCTCTCTTTCTCATTAGGATAAAAGTAAATAGAGAGAAAATGTAGAAGCTCTGCTGTTTGAATGAATGTCATTTATTTGTTTATTCTTTGTTTGGGAAGCAGCTTGTTATCGGACACTCAACGGGTGCATCTTGTTATAAGCTATTGCTGTCGCTTCAGGGTGAGACGGCATAAGTGTAACATTGCATATGGCACTTTCTGTATGCATGGAATTAACGTTTTAAAGCTGTAGCTTGTTATTGTCTTGAAAAAGCAGTAGTATTACCTATGTGTGGATATTAAAATTAAATATTGACCGTATAAAAGCTATCTAAATGTCTGGACAGCTTTCTGTTAGATTCTGTCTCCCCTCTCCCTCTTTTTCTTTTCTGTGTGTGTGTGTGTATATATATGTGTGTGTGTGTGTGTGTGTGTGGCACATGACTATCCGAGTTGGATGCTATTATTATTCTGTGAAGTCCAAAGATGCAGGGAAGTGCTCCATATTTTTGTTTTTTTTCCAAATCTGAATGGTCTTATACTCTGTTCACATCAAACATGCATGTGGAGAATGGGGAGGACTGCAGATTATAGTGGTAGAAAGCAGGAATTTGTGTTGAGCTTAGTTTATAGAAAAGTTAAACTCTATGGTTTGCAGTGATTGCCTTACATGGGAAACTGGCTTTAAGGTGATCCTGTGGTAGCAATTTATATTACTGGCCAAGCTAACATTGTCCTTTTGGGGTGTTTAAATACTCATACATGACAAAAGTCGCAAAGCCAATTGAGAGACTTAAGAAACCTTTTGAAGTTCATGTGGCTGCCGTTTTCACATGGAAATTTTCTGTTTATTTCAATGTTACTTGCTAGTGTTCACCTTGGAAAACCCTGGAGTATACTTTAAGAATTTAAACCTCCAAGCTGTTTTGATTGAGGGCCATATCTATTTTATTAACTGGAGATCACGGCTGTCATTTTGGCCAAAAAAATAAGAAGCTAATGAAACTGAAATTTCAGAAGTTTCTGTTCAAGTTACAAAGACATGGCTTCAAAGTTCAATATTTATAGTGATACCGTTTATTTTGATAATAGCATGAAACATGGACTTCATTTGTTTCTTGCTTTACTGAGTGATCTGCCTTATCGGGTGACAGAGACGATGAAGATTCCTCTTTATTATGCAGAGGATATCATGGGTGTGGCAAAAGCAAACATTGCATAGATACGTAGTATCAGTAGTGCAGTGGTGCTATACTTACTGTCCAGGAAAGCAGGGGTACGTCAGATGAGATAACTGTTGAGATTAAAGGTAGTGCTTCCTAGGTTCAGACAGCCAAGTCTCTGATTCAAGTAAGTGAGCTCACATATTCTTTTTTTTTCTTCGTCTTGGTTTGTGACAGCACAGGATTCTGTGGTTACACCAAGATGGCAATTTAGCTGATTTGAGCAGCGAACTGATTTTCACAGCCGAGGATTCTGTGGTTACAGAAAAGCAAGATACAATATTTCTAATTTTTAATTTCTAACTAGCTTTGCACCTGTTGTTACTAATTACTAATTATCTTTGCACCTGTTGATGAGCTAAGGAAATGGCAGCGAAGGAAAAAGCCATTTGTGTTAAAAGGACCAAATGAAAAAGTTTGGAGGCAAGTAGAAATTTCTAGTTTTGTTACAGCAACATCAATGGTCATTGAAGTTGCTAGATTTCCACCTTCTTGTTGGCCAAGGGAACTGTTTCAAGGACAAAAGAACTGCCAAAGATAGAAAAGAAAATTTAACTCCATTGTCTTTTAATTTCCATTCGCCTGGGCTTATAAGAAAGTCTTTTGTTAGGTAAAGGCCTTCTCCTTGATTAGGTAGAATTTCGCATTTTAGATTCGGGATGAATCGTCAAAATGTAGATCGAAGAAATATTAAATGGAAGAGGAAAAAAGAAAAAGGATAATAGAAAGGGAAGAGTAAGTAGATAGAGCACTACTTAAGCAAGCTAGGAGCTAAAGATGGTCTTCCCTATCGGTTTCGCGTCACTGGTTTGTACCCTTTATGTAGTTCGGTCTTGTACCATTCTCTTCAATTTTTGAGACCTGACATATCTATCACATGACTGAATTGGGGACAATATTTCTTATTTGTTCAAGGGTATTTTTATTCCTTTCATAAAGGTAAATTTCCCCCTTTCCTAATTTTGTGCTTACAAGAAGGTTTCTTTTCATTTTCTCTTTCTTGGGTTAAAAAGCATTTTCGTCCTTTGGCTTCCGAGAGAGAAATTGCAAGTGAACGATTTTCTTGTTTTTGGTGGGTGGGGGACGCATTGATTGTTAAGACAGCACTTTGTTTTGTTTTTTAAGGCTAAAAAGTTACCTAAATGTGTGACAACAATTAAAAAATTAATCCATCTGCTTTGGTGCTATTCATGAAATAAATATTCTATTTGATTGAGAGAAAAATATGGAGACTAATGTGTGAAGCAACGCTAGATGATAAAATATCTCATCACTTTCCTTTTCTTTGTTTTTCTCATCCGAATTCAAAAAGATTAAAAGTTAAAAGATTCTTATTCTGTCTGGCACGCACTAAGACTCATGTTCTCTCTCGCGTTCTTCAATTCCGTAAAAGAAGGTCTGTCCTACCATTCTAATCTGGTCAGTTCAAATAACGAGGGCTGTCCTACCATTCAAATTTGACCAAAGCAGTATCGTATTTTCCTTTTTCTTTTCTTATTCGATTCCACAATAACGAGGCTTGTCTCACCTTTGAAATTGTTCTTCGATGTAGGTGAAGTGAGAATTGTGAATACAGGACAAATATCAACATGAAGCTGGAGATATATTTTCTTCTATACACGCTGCGGTTTTACACTAAAGTCGTGTTTTAAGGACTTAATAGTGAAGTAAGACCACCCAGTCGAACATTCAGTAGACTCCTGTAGGAACATGGCTTAGATGGGTAGACTGGAAGTTGGTGGATTCCACCAGCAATAGATGGGCCGCCTGTAGAGGGTTTTGTACCTAGGCGGACATTTGTTGGTCAGATTCATTATGATCATTTGCCTGGTCAATTGGGAATTCAACCTAACGTTCTTGTTCTGCTAGTTGTTAATAGTTAGCTAGCCATCCAGTGCATAGGCACTATGACAGGTGCAGATATTAGTCATGGATTTGCCACTGACTGCAGACTGCCCAACTCATGGATCACCTCCACCCCAACCCATCAAACTCATAAAATGACAATCAACAAGATTATTATTATTTTTTTAATCTTTCTCTTTAGTTGATTATCTTTGATCGCAGCTTAAAAATAGGAATGTAGGTTCTGTAATTTGAAAATCAAGACCTTTGCTATCTAATTTCTACCACAGATTAAGTTTGGAGGGAGTTCATATAAAGAAACAATAGTGGCAATCAAGATGTATCATTATCAGCACCACAACTCTCCACAAAATCAAGTTCAACCTGGTGACATTAGAAGGTAATCAAGATACAGTACAGATATCGTTGGAAAGAGTTTTCACCTTTTCACTGTCATTGTGCAGCTCCTTCAGCCATATACATTTCTAGCTCACCAAAATGAGAACTGCATCATTAGTTTAAAAATGACACTCAATTTTTAAGCGAACAACGAATACCCACCCGGCCTACAGATCACAACTTCCAGACAACACAAACGGCCATGCAAGTTTTCCTTTAAATTCTCAAACAATCGCCCATTAAAGAAGAACCTTAAAATGGGCATGTGAATGACAAACTTGTCCTAAAAAATTCTCTTGAGAAAAAAGCAGCGTCGTGCGAACAGGGGCGATGGCGTCGACCATTGCTGGCAAAGGTCGACGGCTGTTGCTTACCTTCGCCTACCCTTGATGATTATAATGTCGGAGATTGCACTCAGCCCCCCTGACTGCTCATCGGCAGCAATGAGTCGAGTTCTCAACCCTTACCAGACAACAAGAGTTACACTCCAAACCAACCAAATTGGAGAAGGCACTGCCCATTTTTGGGGCAAAGGGCCGTCCACATGCACTAGAAGATGCTGCAACCCTCCTTCAGAAGCCACCTGCCCCAAGGCTCTCACGACTGCAAGTCATGTTCTTCAAACACTCTGCTGCGTACTCATGAGTACCCAACAAAATTCCAGCACCCAAGAAATTGACCATGACCGTGATGACTCTTTCTTCAGCAGAGTGGAGAGGTTCTTAGAGTTCTGCTATAGTAAGCCGACTGAGAAACTGAAACCTCAATTTGAAATATCCCAATCAGCGGGAAATTGCCACCAGGTCCAACGATGTAACGAGCAGCCATAGATAATCTTTAGTTTAAAGAGATACTATAGCTTTCCAGTTAGCCACTAGGCTTCTTGATTCTACCAACCTCTGTCTAACGACAGGAGGAAGCACCGCCAAACAGTGCAGAAGCTGGTAGGTAGGGGCTGGTGGCCAGTTTTTGTTTAGACAATTTTCTGTGCTATCAAAGGAAGTCAGTGACACTTCAAATGAACTACCGTAGGGCGGCACCATAAGACTGGGAACTAGAGATTGGGTGAATGTTTCGGCCTTCGGTTGGGTGGTGGATCTTGGCACATACAAATACTTGATTGGATCAAGGGACAAACCACAAGAGCAACTTTCTCCTTAATCTCGCGGAGGGTATATACTGTGGATTGTTCTCACACTTTCTCTCAAAATTATCTGATTTGAATTTTTTAATTGAAACGAGGAAAACAGGATGTTGGGTTCTTTTATTCTCGAAATAGCAGAACAACGTCTCCTGCTTTGGTGTAATAAGCATAACTCAAATAAACCAGACCATAAACAGATTCTTTCCAGAACGCAAGCTACATTCTTCTCGGATTTCCACCAGGTTATCAAGAGCTTGTTGCTTAGCCTCCCACCGTTGTCTGCAAGCACATAACAATGAACCTATTGCCTTCTCTGTTACTCCACTTAAATGATTCGGGGGTCTCTGGGTTCCCTTTGGTTTTCTTTTCGTTAAATACACATGGACACCCTCATTTTCTTTTGAGGAGGTCCCATTTGGCTGCTGCTATGATCTCTCACAACTTGACGAGAATGACTAGTTGAGCTACATATATGATAATATTTCAATCTAGTTTCATACTTAATTTGGCTGATGAATTTACCTTCTAGAACCTCCAATTCCACTTCTGGAATCGGGATAATACCCTAGAGGAACTTCAACTAGCAACCAAGCAAAACCAAATTTATCAACCAATTTTGTGAATGAATCAGTGCCCACATACCTAGCTCTATTGAGGCACATCTTTGAAGAGTCTGATGTTCCACATCTCCAGAGGGAGGACAAGGGGTTGAATCCACATCCGCACTCTAATGGCTGCCTCCACAAGTGAGTTGCTTAGTTTCTAGTGGTTCGTCACAAGCAACCTGCCTGCAACCGACCATCGTCCTGGATTGAGGATCCTCTGCAACTTTTCTTCCGATGAGACTCTTTTCAGGAAGTTCCCTCGGCCGACAAGGGTAAACTTTTCTGAAGGAATTTCTTGCCATAGATCCCTTAAAGATATGAAGATGAACGTGTAGTCGAGTCTGCCTCGACCAATCTCTCCTGCTATGGCCTCGATCGCTGAATATTGGTTTACCCATCTGCTGGTATGGCCCCAATTTGAAATGTACCATGCGTTTCCTTCCGCTCATCTCTTTTTGTCCCATAGGGGGATGCTGCACTCATCATCCTCTTTATCATTCGGACGATTTGACACCCAGAAAGCTCTGCTTGGTTGATTTGGGCTAGGATCTCCCCACTCTGATCCTTCATTTGTGCTCACCATCTTGCGGGGCCAGCCTTCAGGTCCCCCATCTTTACGCATCGCATTCTTCTCACCTCCCATTGTGCCCTTTTGACCTGCTACCTCTCTGTGTATGCTCCACCTTCTGCGAGAGCTTCCGCTCCCCGCTCTTCCATTTGCTACCACTCCTTCACAAAGAGGGGAACACCTCATTGTATTCAGAGGCCAAATCCCCCCATCACCATTTGAGAGTTCTACTTGTTCCCCTACCCTAATTGATGGGTGGGAGGCAGATCGCAGCCGCAAAACACTAAACCTAGCTCCAGTGCAGTTGAATGCTCTCCAAATGCAAATTCATAGGCCACATTTACAAGTTGTAAATTGTGATGAGAATAAAAGGTGTTTCTAGAATGAGGCAAATTTGGGTACTAATCTCAATAGATAATTATACCAAGATAACTTCAAATTTCAAATGAGCGAAGTCTAGGACTCTCGTTTCTTCTGAATAGAGAACGACAAATTAAATTAACACCAAAAATGCAGAACAAATGGTGTAATCCAAGGAGATACAAAAATGAGTTGTGTCAACCCTGTGTAGAAGTTGAGACCCTTGGTCTCATGTCCATCATGATGAAGATCATCCCGATCGATCATGCGGAAGCTTATTACAATTGGATTGATATGCCAAATACAATAGAGTCTACTGGTCGCCCGTCCCACTACCGGTAGACTTGCTCCATGGCCTTATGAACAAACTGGAATCAGCAGCGGCTGCAGTGGAGTTTATGGCGGCCAATTCCTTGATACTGAAAGGGTAGGATATAGATGTGTTCTTGGAGTCGTAGATTTTGCTCGCCAGTATGGAGTTGGTCTTATCGGTGGGGTGGCCTCCATCCCAGAACAGGAACTTGCTCCGATCTACACATGTCGGCCCGTTCTTCACGCACGAGCTCCCGTCGGTGATCATCTCGCAGCAAGCGTCCTCGACGTTGTCGTAGCCTGTTGTTTCCACAGTCAAAGTGAGCTGCCTTTCACCGGCAAAAGTTTCGTTTTCAATACCAAAAACAAACTCACAAGAAGCAAAATATAACTTAGCCAACTCTATTTAAGAAATTTATGAAAGAAATTTTGTCATGCAACTGTGGAGTCTCAACATAAAACATGCAAAATATAGTTTTGCCAATTATTTATAATTTTTTTCCCTTAGTGTCGAATTTGATCAGATGCAATCGAGCGCGTGTGGTGATTTACTGGATCAGAACAATTTAGATGACCAGCACATGGAGGGTCTTTAATATTCTGAAAATTATAGCCTCATGAGGGAGGTCTGAGTGTATTGACTGTTTTCATAGGAAGAAAAGTAGGTCGCATTTATAATCTAGTAGGAGACAAGTTGCACAGCGAACTCTGTTCATAATTTAAGCACTCCTTAAAAAGAGCTGGAAATTTCTAATCAAACATTGGTACTTTCTGTAAGTCTAAAAAGTACCACAAAAGAAATTACTTACTGTTAAAAAGGCACAGACAGAGAGTTGGGTAAAATAAAAAATGTGACAAAATAATGAAAATGAGAATAACTTAGGGTGTGTTTGGATGACATTCAAAACCTGGTTTGCCTGTTTGGACGAGGAGGAAAAAACCAGATTTTCACTTTTCAATGACCAAAAATGAGTTCTTGAGGATATTTGTAAAAAAAACAAGTTCAGATGAGTATTGAATAGAGTTATTTTCTAGATGTAACGTTAACAGCATTCTTAAATATATATATATATTTTTAATCTACAGTCTAAACAAATTGGACAGCTTTACACTATGTCATCGTGTCTGACCAAAACTCAAGAAAAATCTAGGTGGGGTGCCTAAGTTTTTGAACACCATAACAAAACTCTGTTTTTTGAAAATTGGGTTTGCATGGAACCTACATTCCATATCATCCAAATACCACCAAAAGTTGGTTTTGGAAGCAAAACCACTTTTGGAGGTATCATCCAAACAGCCCCTTACTCTTTCAAGAGACTTTAGCTTTTTAACTCAATCAATTCTACGAAGATTTATTTGCTGATTTCAGCTCGTAATTCTGTGAACATTTTCTGATTGTCTGATTCTTTAAGTAATGAACGTAGGGAGCATTCCTCCCAGCCGATTTGTATCAGAAGCAATTCTACTAAGATCAACGATAACGCTAAGTTAATTAAATCTGAAAGGTGTTTTCGATCAACAGGTGAAAATCAAAGAGGTTAAACGTATTTGCTAACGACATAAATCAAATCCATAAGTTTTTTTTCCTTCACCAACTTGAGAGAGTAGAAGTAAGAGGGCAACTGACCGTAAGTAGTTGGATTATCTATCAATTCGTTGATGACGTTATAGAGAGATACAAACACAAAATGAGAGCCGGGGAACGTTTCTGTAAATGTGTCAATGGAAGCATTCAGTCGACCGTTGTACGTTCTTGAAGCAGAATCAAACTTTTCACTGCAACTTCCGTTGGTCATCTCGCGCGCAACAGGGGTGCACCCACTTGATTCTGTCGAAAAGACAATAAATTTTCGAGCTCCCGAACTGTACATCCGCTGCAAAGATCGTAAGAAACAGCAGGTCAATCTGAATGTTGTCTTGTTGTTTAAGGCGATTACTCGATCAAAAGCTTAAGAAACAAGAAAAAATGTATGGGAACATGATATATTATCACACTGTAATATATTAATCTGAATATTATTAACCATGTACTAATATTAGTACGTACCATAATGCAAATCATGAACAGCTAATAATGTAGTTACGGATCTAAAACAACCATTTCTCCATGATATCATTTTAGGTGAACTTTTTAGTCTTGTTAATAAATAACAGCTACTTGAATTTAATCAGAATATGAAAGGTAGAAATTCAAGAAAGATGGGGTTCCGGATAAAGAGATGAAGCCACTGCCAGTCGATACTGATATCACAGGCACCACAGGTTGAGATGTTTATCTTTGCCGTCGTACCTCAAATATTTTAGTTAACTGGGAAATTAGTAGATCTGTAAACTCTGGAATGTCGCACGACTCCCCGGTTTCGAAACACTGGTCCACGAAGTCATTGCCGCCGGTGTTGAACAAGAACAAGCTTTGGGCCAAGAAAGAAGAGAGGTTGCCTCCAAGTTGAGACTCCAAGTCCGGCAGCGTCTTGTTCTGGAAGAACAGAACTTGATAATGCAATGGCGTCACTATCTCCTGCAGTTCAAGTTAAAAAGGAATGATTAGCATCTCACTACATACGCCGTAAACTATACAAATATTTAGCTAAGTGAAATCAGAAGGTGTTATACCAAGTTAATTGAATTTATATGGCTAGATCAATGGTGCCCACAAATGGAAAAAACTTGGGAACCAATACTTACCCCAGAAGTGCTGTTGTCGAGGATTCCCGTCCCAGCGGAGCCGAAATTAACTCCATTGAGTATTCTTTCCCCGGTACTGTTGGGATCCCTTGAGCATGCAATCAGATGCTCAAAACCCAGACTCTCGGCAACGCAATCGGCCAAGTTCCGGGCATTAGAGAACCTGCCGGTGACGGCAAAGAAGTCCATGTTATACGGCAGGTAATCGGCGACAGCAGTAGAATTGGGCAGATAGTCATTGTTGCCGCAGTCAACTATGGAGTCCCCAAAAATGAACAGTGCCGGGGCTTCGCTTTCTGCACTTGACAGTAAACAGTAGGAAGAGCAGGAAAGAAGGAAGAGGAGGATGACAATGGCCGAAGCAGAGGATGCCATCTTGTGCTGTACCGGAAGAAACCGATCCTTTGAAGTTACACAGTCATCCACTTGGAGAGCATGAGAGCATACGCTAAAACTTCCAGCATATATAAGAGCTTATTGGGCGGCTGGATTAATTTTCATCATCTCCTTTCCATTTAGGATTTAATTAATGCTGGTGAGAATGAGGAAAAGTGCCGAAATAAGGTGAGATATTTTATCTTATTTAGTATACATGAGCGGTTTCTTTCTTCCTGCTACAAATTTCTGACCAAGCACTGGACATTTGCCGGCCGCTAGGATAGCTAGCTGACTGGGTGTTGGGCAGCTTCACGGCCAGGCGTCTGGTAGCTCGCAGCTGCCGGTCAGGTCTGTTAATGGAGGTTGCAGCCGACGTTCTTGTGCTGCTAGAGCGACCGTCCAGACCCACAGGTAGGCCATCTGTCTTGTCTTCTCAACTTCCTTCTCTACTGGTCCTGGGTTCGACGAAAGGCCACCAGCCAAGGTAGGTGCGCCGCTACCTGGGTTGAAATCGTCGGCCGGATCTGGAAAAGCAGATCAACGGGGGGGGCCGGAAAATATGTGGTCAAGACTCAAGGGGCATTAATTTGTTCATGTTCTAAAATTTAATGGGCATTTATATATACATATATATATATAGTGTCACTTTTTCATTTACGGGTTCTGGTTCAGTTTTGTAATCGAATCTGGATCCAACTGAGGTTTTATAAAGCCGAAACAGGTTATGTACGTCTATTTTCTTGCATCAATGACGAAAATACCTTTAATTAATAGAAAAAGGAAATTTTTTACAAGAAAAAAAAATCGAGAAAATGAAAATATTAAAAAAGATATATATTTTTTTAAATAACTTTAAAATATTCGCACTTTCTACCCCTTTCTTCTTTTGTGTATATATTACGTTTGCGCGGCTTTGCATATATGTATTGCATGCACACAACTTTCTCATGAAAACCTGACATATTTACATTTAAATGCAGAATCTTATTTCTGCCAGTGAAAGGTGGACGCAACTCACTCAGTGACTCTCTCGTAAGACGGTAAGAGCCATAAAAGCCTGACATATTCTCTCATAAAAGCCTAACATATTTACATCTAAATGCAGCATCTTATGCATGCCGAAACAATGTTCGGTTGAAAAAACGAGGTCCAAATTCGAATCCAATTACATATAACTTCAGATCCATTAGTCGAAGTTCAAAAAGATCTTAGTAATAGTGACATGGCGATCTGACGAGCAAATTGCGGTACTTTAGGGGCCGTTTGATGGCCTGGAAATATATTTCTGGAAATATATTTCTGGAAATGTAGGAAATGGAAAAATGGAATAGGAAAAATATTTCCAATTCCGATTTGGGTGTGTGTGTGATGACTCAGAAATATATTTCCAATTCTATATTTTTAAGTTTGATGGTACAGAAATATATTTCCAGTTTTCCAGATTTGTAAAACCAAATTCATTATCCAAATCATCAACATCATCTTCCTCCTCATCCCCTTCAACTCTAGGGCTGCCTGAAAAGGGCACATTCATCAAATCTCAATAATTATTCAGCAAATAAGGGAGAAAACATCATTGTTTTTAAATAATCCAGAATTGTTACAAGGACAGAAGGCTATTTCTTCTGGTTATGCAAGTAAACTTTCTAAACAATCTTCCGCAATTGGCTACTATTCTTACTTTTTTCAGGCAAACTGAAACACACAGGGCCTTGTATCATCCTACACGGCTACACCTCTCCATTTCCAGCAGCAAAGGGAACTGAATTTTGTCATTAACTTTGCTTACTGGACTTACGCATTTTCTTCGAGGATCGTCTTGAGTCCCATGAGCAAATATGGTATAAGAGAGCATGTAATGAAACATGTTACCAAGCAAAATCATCAAGAGTGTCCCAATCTGCATTCCTGAGAAATTAACAACGTAGAGAAGGAAAAGAGGTCAAATGAGGCTCTTTTGGTTTAGCTGTTTGAGTTGGTTTCAAGGACAAACTGAATAATAAAAAATTCCAGCAGTTCTAAGACAGATTTTACAGTTGTATCATGTATGCTTTCTATAACCAAAAGACAACATAAAAAGAGGGCAGAGTTTTGATATAAAGAACAATTCAGAAAACTAGCAGCTAGGAATGCCATAGCACATCTGCCCAAGCATATATCAGATAGGTTATAACTAAAATTACTACCCCAGCATTATTACAACAGCAAAGCCTTATTACTGCCCAAACATATATCAGATAGGTTATATGCCATAGACACCTCACCTTGCTTCCCGTAGTAAGCTTTAATTCATCATCTGGTCCTTGGATGCATTAGCTACCCTCTGGAGTAACCTGAAACAAAGAAAAGATATGAAGTGAATGTTTTTTTCATTATTGAAATTAAAGATGAACACAATACTTAGCTGATAATTGCAAGTTAAATCTGTTATGTTAAAAGATGAAATATAGAGACATTAAAAAAACCAAGACTAAAGATCATGGATTAGTACATTTATGAATGGCTTCATCACGAAAGCGTGTTATGTTCCACTTGCGATCAATAGATTATTCTAAATTAACTTTACAACTGCCGAAGTATGAATGCGAGAAACAACCCACATCACCGATACAAAAGGAAGGAAAACAAAAAATAAAAGACCCAGTTTTGTCTGATAATCGAACCAAAACAGAAAAAAAAAACACAGCAACTGAATATGATCACAAGAAAGATCAGAGACGCCAACAACAATCATGCCCTCGACCAATTAAGGGACAGAAAATTAAGCAACCGAAATCATCGTAAACACAATCCCAGAAAAACGAACCAACGACTCCATGATCACCCAACAAGAAAACTCTTATATAAATTCAATTAAAACAATATAAGTACACCTAACACTTCATCAAAAATTCTCCTTCGGTTTTGCGATCTTCGTGGTATCTCTGTACAACTCTTCCAAGGTCCGATGCTTCTATCCTGCCATTCGAGAACATCGAGAACCGAGAAACGCGATTAGGTCAGCGTCTCCTCCCAATCCTCTTGGGCAAGCACCCGCATCGAATTGCAGGCAAAACGGCAAGAGATCGAACGAACGCCAAGGACAGGAGATTCAGGGGAGCAACCGAGCGGCCGAAAGCAACGGATTCTGGCATGCAAGAGCGGATAATTCTAGGGTTTTCAAGTTCGCTAACGACGTCAAGCAACAGTAGCATAGAAGGGGGCCCTCAACGGGCGCAATTAGGGGAGATTGGAAGGGAAATTTCGGGGTCTGCAAATTCCACCGAGAAGGAGAAGAGAAAAAGGAGATTCGGGAATTCTGAAGAAAGCAAAGCGAGAAAGGGGAGACGAGATGAAGGTCCCAGAATGGGGGGTGATTCCTCTGCAATGGGGACTTTCTGCTTCTCTGTTTCTGGTTGAGAGAGAGATAGAGAGAGAGTTGAAGCCGGTGGTAATGAAGAGATGGCGTTGAGGATGGAGAGATGGCGTTGCGTGAGGACGAAGAGGGCTGCGGCTGCGAGAGGCGAGTGAGGGAAGAGGCAATACGCGCGACCGTTCCCTAACGCGGTGAGGCTGTGAGGCAGCAGCGGACGATCAAGCGTCGAAGAGGAAGACGAGTGAACCTGCGAGGCAGCAGCGGAAGACGCAGCGTCGAAGAGGAAGACGAGCGAAGCCCGACGCGCGTGCCCTAACGGGCAAAAAATTATTTCCGGAAAAAAATCTCCGTCTCTCAGACGGAAATTTTTTTCCGGAAAAAATTTCCTGAAATCACCATCAACGGTCGATGAAATTTATTTCTCGATGAACAGGATATTTCCTGTTCATCAAACGCCCCCTTAATGCGCCGGTTTTTTCATTGATCCGAATGCGCCATTTCTGTTGGGTATTTAAAGCCGTCGATCATAAGGGTCGGAATGTTCAAGCAATGACCTAGAAGACTCTAGTCACATGTTGCTCGGCTTAACTTTGTCTCAAGTTCACCTCATCAAGTGAGCGCGAGCTCTACCATGTGGACCTGAGTTTGAGGTTGAGCTTGAGCTCGACTCGTTTAAGTTTATATCACCTTGTTTGTACATCTTTTTTTTTAATAAAAAAAAATCATAAAAAGAGTGTTAAACATGCCCAAAAGCTTAGCAACTAGGGTAGACACAAACTGAGTCGAGTTTAAACGAGTTGAGCTTGTGTAACTCGAACTGAAACTAGTTGAGTTTTAATACAATATAACCAATACTTAAGGACAATCAACATGAAAATAACCAGTAGTCCCCACATGCAGGGATGGGGTTAGGATTTCCTTTCTAGGAGCCCAAAAAATTATGTGACTAACAAATAAGATTTCTAAATTTTTTTCATTGTGACAAACCATATGTTTCAAAAACCATATTGTTCGCTAAGAGAAAAAAAAAATGAGACATTGTTTTGAAAAACTACACAAAAATGTGACCATAGGCAACTAATTATGCACCTATTTTTTTTCTTATTTGAAGCAGCACCCAAGTTTTGAACTCTTGGTTACAAACATTCTTCCTTCAATTAAATCTTAAATCTACCAGAAACGATCTTCCTTCAATTAAATCATAAGCTATTGATAACATAATCTATTTTAATAGTATAAAACAACTGAAAGTACATATTCTCAATCCAACAAATTTCATGTTTATTAATTTGCATTATTCATTCTGTTACACACATTAATATGCATTTGCACACCAATCGACCTTGACTCTTCATAAAAAAGATTAAAATAAAAAATAAAATACAAAAATACCATTTTCAAATAATTTTTTTAAAAATATTTATCAAAAATATGAAAAATGGAAACCTCTTAAGATCAAATGAAACAATGGTTAACTCTCATAGTCATCAGATAAAATTTTGTCCCCCTATTTTTCATAAATATTTTTTTTGAAAGAAAATAGAGCAATTGTATATTATGATTGATTATATTTTAATAATTTTTTTGGAGGAGGCTGTTTGAGAATTACATGCAAAAGTTTAATAACCTTTTGAATAGGTTTAGGATTTATAAGTACAACTACAAAACATAAGTTCACTCAAAAAAGGAAAAGTAAATTGAGATATTGATTTGGAAAACTACACATAAAAATGTGACCTTAGGCAACTAATTATCCACCTATTTTTTTCCATATTTGAAATCGCACCCAAGTTTTGAACTCTTGGTCAGAAACATTTTTCCTTTAATTAAATCTTAAATCTACGATAAACGATCTTCCTTCAATTAAATCCTAAGCTATTGATAACCTAATTTATCCCAACAAATTTCATGTTTATTAATTTGCATAAACCATTCTGTTTGACACATTAATGTGCATCTGCACACCAGTCGACATTGTCTCTTTATAAAGAAGAATAAAATATTTATCAAAAATATGAAAAATGGAAACCTCCTACGATCAAATGAGACAACGGTCAACTCTCCCAGTCATCACATAATATATTGTCCCCTTATTTTTTCGTCAATATTTTATCTGAAAGAAAAAATTGTTTGAGAAGGGCAATTGTATGTTATATTTCATTATATTCTAATAATTTTTTAGGAAGAGGACTGTTTGAGGTTTACATGCAAAAGTTTAGCAACCTATTGAAGAGGTTTACGGTTTTGGGTTTTAGGGTTTATAAGTACAACTGCAAAACATAAGTTCGCTGAGAGAAGAAAAAGTAAATTGAGATATTGTTTTGAAAGACTACACACAAAAATGTGACCATAGGCAACTAATATGCACCTATTTTTTTCCTTATTTGAAATTGCACCCAAGTTTTGGACTCTTGGTCAGAAACATTATTTTTTCAAATAAATCTAAAATCTACGAGAAATGATCTTCTTTCAATTAAATCCTAAGCTATTGATAACCTAATCTATTTTAATAGGATAAAATAACTGAAAATACATATTTTCAATCCCACCAAAATTTTATGTTTATTAATTTACATTACCCATTCTGCTACATGCATTAATATGCATCTGCACACCGTTGACCTTGTCTCTTCTAAAAGAAGATTAAAATAAAAAACATAATATAAAAATATCCATTTCAAAGAATTTGTTAAAAATAAAAAATAGAAACCTCTTAATCAAATGAGATAACAACTGTCCCGGTCATCAGATAAGATTTTGTCCTCCTATTTTTCGTCAATATTTTTTCTAAAAGAAAGAATTGTTAGAGAATGGTAATTGTATATATTTTTTTCATTATATTTTAATAATTTTTTAATAGGAGGAGGCTGCTTGAGAATTACATGCAAAAGTCCAGCAACCATTTGAAGAGGTTTAAGGTTTAGGGTTAAGTCGCAAAACATAAGTTCGCTAAGGGCGTTTGATAGAATGGAATTATGGAATTGGAAATATATTTCTGGAAATATATTTCCTGGAAAAAGGGAATGAGAAAAATATTTTCGATTCTCATTTTGGTGAGTCTTTGATAACTGAGAAATATATTTCCAGAAACATATTTCTGTGTTTGATGATACAGAAATATATTTTTCCATAAATATATTTCTGTGTTTGATAATAAGGAAACATATTTCCATATTTACATAATCTTTATATAGTTTCTTAAACACATGATGAATACAGAAATCAAGCACTACTCAGAAATAATAACAAATCAAGTCCATATTTCCATATTTCCTTGTCAAGCATATCTAAGTTCATTCATATGTTCGAAGTTAAGAAATCATAACAAATCTATCCTCAGGGCAACAAATGAATGAAAAATTAAAATGGTATTGTGTGATTCATTACAAGAATCTCATGTACATATAGAGTAAAGAAGGTACATACAGGTACAACAACATTTACATGTTTTTCTATTTTCATGTATGGCTCACATACACATTACACACACACACACACGCAGAGACGAACACATGCTGAGTGCAGGTCTGCCCTTATCCACAAGGAAAAGAACAGAAAAAACTCAAAAATTTGACAAAATAACAAGAGGAAAGGGTTTGACACCTGCTATAGCCAAATTTTTTACATTCAGAAACTCCTGTCCGGAACTTAGTTTTTAGCAGCCAGAATGGAAGTTGGGATGGATTGACCTGCTTCTATTTCAGTTAATCACACTTCATCTTGCAAACTAAGTTGCCCTTTGAATTTGTGTTCACGCAATGCAGACCAAATCACAGGAGCTCAGGAAGCCGAACTAAAGTGCAAACTGAGGACTCCTGTTTTAACTTTTGTAGGCAAAGCCAACTGGATTGACAGCCTCAAGCAAGGATTTGAGAAACAATCTTGTGCTTTCATGTGAGAAAACCTTGACGAGTAGATCATAAGATGAACTCCACACGACATTACCATATAGAAACACCATTCACAATCTTCTTCCCTCGCAAACTGACAGGCCATTAGGATTCTTCCACACCATATGAACAATTTATTTTGGTCCAGCCTTGCTTGTCAGATCCTGAACATGAGCTCTCTTCCTAATCTCTTTGGAAAATAAGGAATGGCCTCTACGATTCTCTTCCCCTCCAAGCTTGGCAGCTCATACGCATCAGGGATCTTCTCAAGGTATATAAACCCATTCTCATCTTCGTATCTTTTCAAGATTACTCTAAGTGCACTCTTCTCTTCACTAAAAACTGCATGCCAAGACTCATTGCTAGGTGATCTTCCACTCATGTTGATGACAGCATCACGCAGCACTCCTATTGCGAGAGCAATCTTCCCTTCTTCATACAATTCAATTGCAACATGCTTTTGACCTCTTGCCTGGTGCAGTAGGCAGTTCAGGGAAATGAAGTCCTGCAGAA
Organism: Nymphaea thermarum; assembly: GCA_011799765.1. Classification (NCBI taxonomy): domain Eukaryota; kingdom Viridiplantae; phylum Streptophyta; class Magnoliopsida; order Nymphaeales; family Nymphaeaceae; genus Nymphaea; species Nymphaea thermarum. The sequence continues at coordinate 315,625 of JAANDH010000148.1, read as the reverse complement.
CAAAACATCATACTGGTGTAAGGACATCGGACAATTGCACAATCAAAACTACTTAATATGTCCACTCGGCACTCAGATTACAAGGATTTAGAAGATTTAGAAGCCATGGCAACAAGTGAACTGAGAGAAAGTGTAAAGAAACAAAAGCAGTAGAGTTAACCCAAGAAGTAAAAACATTAATTTCATAAATTTATCATCCATAGATGTTCAACTTTCATTTATGCACACTGAGTCAGTGTTCCAAGAAGCATTACTGAATCAAATGATCACTGGGGAGGCTTTCTAAGGAAAAAGTGCCTTCCATATGAACATGACAAACCAGGAAAATCATGTTATGAACGACTGTCTTGTGCCATAAAACTGTTCCCATATACTTAACACAAAATCTACAAATATCTTCAAGCCATCAATCTCAAGACCTATCTTCTAGAAGTTGCATTGAATGCCATCTTTATGAACCAATTCAAGGTGCATAGAGAGACCTTTTTTGAGTATCTGATCAACCACTTTAATGAAATGGACAATCTTGCACTCAGTAGAAATAGGATGATACTGTTCTTGAAAAGGAATCAAATTCTGATGTTTAACTATTTAAAAAGTCAGACTTGTACCACTTCGCACGAACAAAGTTGGTCTGTTAAAATTATGGATGCATGTGAATCAGATTTTGGACAGGTGAATATCATCTATATCTTTAAGTACAAGATACATCTGTAACTGTAATGGCCAAACCTAAGGAATTTGGATGTCATGCAAAGGGGTGGTGGCATCCTACGGTTTACTGTTTTTGGTACATTTTCACTCTTCCATATTTTTCTTTTATGAAATATATTTTCTTACTTTTTCAGCCTGACATTTTTTAGTGCTTCAAAGAACCAAAATACTATCAGAAAGAAATAAACTACTGAGAAAAGATTAATCTCACAATTGCAATCTGAAAGTATGTAGATCCGTGTCATGACTCATGACCAATCAGGGATGCAATCAATAATTCAACTATAACAAAAAAAAATGAAAACAAAATATCAGCACTTAGGAACTTTGCCCATGCCAGTACCAAAGGAAGCACTTACAACAAGCCGATTTGATACATTGTACAGGTCCACATCTGATTTCAGGATGTATCCAGCCTCAAGAAGGAACTGAGTCAACGTATCCATCGAGATCGCAGAGAAAAAAATAATGTAGACAAAATCAACCATGCTTTACACGAGAAGCAACTTAAAAAGGCAAGAATGAGGAAAGAAACCTCCTAGAAAACCAAGAAGGAGGACGGAAGCTGCGAGATCTTCACGGAGGGTTGCTTCCTTGTACCCACTCAGACTCTTCCCCACAAGAAGGAGGACGGAAGCTGCGAGAGGCGAGTGGCGTGAGCACGAAAAGAAATAGAAAGCGAGACATAGAGAGAAAGATAGAGAAGGCTGAAGAGAGTGAGAGAGCGAGAGACTACCAGGGGATTGAAGCAGGGGATGAGGCAGCGGCAGGAGCGAGAGGCAGTGGCTGGAGGAAGACGACACAGGCTGCAGCAGGAGGAAGACGGGAGAGGCAGGAGGCTGCGTAGGGGATGAGGTAGCGGCAGGAGCGAGAGGCAGCGGCTGGAGGAAGACGCCACAGGCTGCGGCAGGAGGAAGACGCCACAGGCTGCGGCCGTTTCCTTGTTGCAACGCGAGCTGCGGCTGTGGCTGGGTGAGGAAGTCGCGGTAGGGAAGAGGCGGCAGGGGATGAGGCAGCGGCAGGAGCGAGAGGCAGTGGATGAGGCAGTGGCTGGAGGAAGACGACACAGGCTGCAGCAGGAGGAAGACGGGAGAGGCAGGAGGCTGCGTAGGGGATGAGGCAGCGGCAGGAGCGAGAGGCAGCGGCTGGAGGAAGACGCCACAGGCTGCGGCAGGAGGAAGACGCCACAGGCTGCGGCCGTTTCCTTGTTGCAACGCGAGCTGCGGCTGTGGCTGGGTGAGGAAGTCGCGGTAGGGAAGAGGCGGCAGGGAAGAGGCAACGCGAGAGGCAGGGAAGAGGCAACGCGAGAGGGCAACGGGCGTTAGGGCAACGGTCCGAAAAATTATTACTCAAACATTATTCCGGAATCGATGGAAACGGTCGAAAACAAAATTCTGTGTTTGATACGCGAGAATTATTTTTAAAATTTGAATGAATAATTATCTTTGGCGAGAATTATTTTTAAAATTTGAATGAATAATTATCTTTGGGCTACAGGAGAATTCCTGTGTATCAAACGCCCCCTAAGAAAAGAAAAAGTAAATTGAAATATTATTTTGAAAAACTACACACAAAAATGTGACCATAGGCAACTAATTTTGCACCCATTTTTTTTCTTATTTAAAATTGCACCAAAGTTTTCGACTCTTGGTCAAAAACATTCTTGCTTCAATTAAATCTTAAATCTATGAGAAATGATCTTCCTTTAATTAAATCATAAGCTATTGATAACATAAACTATTTTAATAGGATAAAACAACTGAAAATACATATTCTCAATCCCAACAAATTTCATGTTTATTAATTTGCATTACCCATTCTGTTACACACATTGTGCAGTCGACCTTGCCTCTTCAGAAAGAAGATTAAAATATAAAGCAAAATACAAAAATGCCATTTTCAAATAATTTCTTAAAAATATTTATCAAAAATATGAAAAATGGATACCTTTTACGATCAAATGAAACAACTTTCAACTCTCCCAGTCATTAGATAAGATTTTTCCACCTATTTGTCGTCAATATTTTTTTTGAAAGAAAAAATTGTTTGAGATGGGTAATTATATATTTTATTTCTTTTTATTTTAATAATTTTTTAGGAAGAAGAGGTTGTTTGAGAACTACAAGCAAAAGTTTTGCAACATTTTAAAGAGGTTTAGGGTTAAGTTTATTTTATCATCACTTATAAGTACAATTACAAAACATAAGTTCGCTCAAATAAAAAAAAGTAAATTGAGATATTGTTTTGAAAAACAACACAGAAAAATGTGACCATAGGCAAGTAATTATGCACCTATTTTTTTCTTTTTTGAAATCACACCAAAGTTTTTTTACTCTTGGTCGGAGATATTTGTTTATCCATTAAAATCTTAAATCTATGAGAAACAATATTCCTTCGATTAAATCGTAAATTATTAATAACCTAATCTATTTTAATAGGATAAAACAACGGAAAATACATATTGTCAATCCCAACAAATTTCATATTTATTAATTTAAATTACCCATTCTGTTACACACATTAATAAGCATCTGCACACCAGTCGACCTTGCCTCTTTACAAAGAAGATTAAAATAAAAAGCAAAATACAATTTTCAAATAATTTATTAAAAATATTTTATCAAAAATTGAAACCTCTTATGATAAAATGAGACAATGGTCAACTCTCGCCAGATAAGATTTTGCCCTCCTATTTTTGCCAATATTTTTTCTAAAAGAAAAAATTGTTTGAGAAGGGCAATTGCATATTTTATTTCATTATATTTTAATATTTTTTTTAGGAAGGAGAAGCTGTTTGAGAGTTACATGCAAAATTTTAGCAACCTTTTGAAGACATTTACGGTTTAGGGTTAAGTTGTTTTATCATCATTTATAAGTACAACTACAAAACATAAGTTGGTTGAAATAAGAAAAAGTAAATTGAGATATCGTTACCTATTTTTTTCTTATTTGAAATCACACCCAAGTTTTGGACTCTTGGTGAGAAATGTTCTTGAGAAATGTTCATTCTTCAGTTAAATATTAAATCTACGAGAAACGATCTTCTTTCAATTAAATCCTAAACTATTGATAACTTAATCTATTTTAATATGATAAACATCTGAAAATACATATTGTCAATCTCAACAAATTTCATGCTTATTAATTTGCATTACCCAATCTATATAAAATTACCATTTTCAAATAATTTCTTGAAAATATTTGTAAAAAATATGAAAAATGGAAACCTCGTACGATCAACTCTCCCGGTCATAAAATAATATTTTGTCCTCCTATTTTTTGTCAATAATTTTTTTGAAAGAGAAAATTGTTAGAAAAGGACAATTGTATATTTTATTTCATTATACTTTAATAATTTTTTAGGCAGATGAGGCTGCAAAAGTTCAACAACCTTTTAATGAGGTTTAGGGTTAAGTTTGTTTTATCATCATTTATAGGTACAACTGCAAAACATAAGTTCGCTGAAAGAAGAAAAAGTAAATTGAGATATTGTTTTAAAAAACTATATACAAAAATGTGCCCATAGGCAACTAATTATGCACCTATTTTTTTTTTATTTGAAATAACACCCTAGTTTTGGACTCTTGGTCAGAAATATTCTTTCTTCAATTAAATCTTAAATCTACGAGAAACGATCTCCCTTCAATTAAATATTAAGCTATTATTAACCTAACATATTCAAATAGGATATTGTTATCATCATTTATAAGTACAACTGAAAACATAAATTCACTGAAAAAAAAAATTGAGATATTGTTTTGAAATACTATACACAAAATGTGACCATAAGCGACTAATTATGCACCTATTTTTTTCATATTTGAAATCACCCCAAATATTGGACTCTTGGTCATAAATATTTTGTCTTCAATTAAATCTTAAATCTATATCTTCCTTCAAGTAAATCCTAAGCTATTGATAACCTAATCTATTTTAATAAGAAAAAACAATTGAAAATACATATTCTTCATTCGAACAAATTTAATGTTTATTAATTTGCATTACCTATTATGTTACATGCATTAATATGCATCTACACACCAGTCGACTTTGCCTCTTCAGAAAGAAGATTAAAATAAAAAATAAAATATAAAAATACCCTTTTAAAATAACTTTTAAAAAGTATTTGTCAAAAATATGAAAAATGAAAACCTCTTACAATCAAATGAGACAACAGTCAACTCTCCAGGTCATCAGATAAGACTTTGTCCCCCTATTTTTTCATCAATCTTTTCTTTAAAAGAAAAGTTGTTTGAGAAGGGCAATTGTATATTTTAATTAATTTTTTAGGAAGAGAAGGCTGTTTTAGAATTACATGCAAAAGTATAGCAACCTTTTCAAGAGGTTTAGAGATTAAGGTTAAGTCTGTTTTATCATCATTTATAAGTACAACTGCAAAACATAAGTTTGCTAAAAAAGAAAAAGTAGATTGAAATATTGTTTTGAAAAACTACAAACAAAAAGGTGACCATAGGAAACTAATTATGCACATATTTTCTTCTTATTTGAAATCACACATAAGTTTTGGATTCTTGTTTAGAAATATTCTTTCTTCAATTAAATCTTGAGCTATTGATGACCTAATCTATTTTAATAGGATAAAACAACTGAAAATACATATTATCAATCTCAACAAATTTGATGTTTATTAATTTGCATTACTCATTATGTTACACACATTAATATGCATCTGCACACTAGTCAACCTTGCCTCTTCAGAAAGAAGATTAAAATAAAACACAAAATACAAAAAAACCATTTTCAAATAATTTTTAAAAATATTTATCAAAAACTTGAAAAATGGAAGCCCCTTATGATCAAATGAGACAAGGGTCAACTCTCTCAGTCATCAGATAAGATTTCGTCCCCTTATTTTTGTCAATATTTTTTTTAAAAGAAATTTTTTTTTGGGAAAGACAATTGTATATTTTATTTCATTATATTTTAATAATTTTTTAGGAAGAAGAGGCTGATTGAGAATTACATGCAAAATTTTAGCAACTTTTTGAAGATGTTTAGGGTTAAGTCTGACAACTGCAAAACATGAGTTCGCTGTAATAAGAAAAAGTAAATTGAGATATTGTTTTGAAATTGTATACACAAAATATGACCATAAGCAACTAATTATGCACCTATTTTCTTCTTATTTTAAATCACCCTCAAGTTTTGGACTCTTGGTCAGAATTATTTTTTCTTCAATTAAATCTTATATCTATGAGAAACTATCTTTCTTCAATTAAATCCTAAGCTATTGTAACCAAATCCATTTTAATAGGATAAAACAACTGAAAATGCATGTTCTTAATCCCAACAAATTTCATGTTTATTAATTTGCATTACTCATTCTGTCACCAACATTATTATGCATCTGCACACCAGTCGATCTTGCCTCTTCAGAAAAAAGATTAAAATAAAAAACAAAATGCAAAAACACCATTTTCAAATAATTTCTTAAAAAGATTTATCAAAAAAATGAAAAATGAAAATCTCTTGCGATCAAATGAGACAACGGTCAACTCTCTCGTTCATCAGTTAAGATTTTTACCCCCTATTTTTGTGAATATTTTTACTGAAAGAAAAAATTGTTTGTGAAGGGAAATTGTATATTTTATTTCATTGTATTTTAATAATTTTTTAGGAAGAGGAGGCTGTTTGAGAATTACATTCAAAATTTTAACGACCGTTTGAAAATGTTTAGAGTTTGGGATTACGTCTGTTTTATCATCATTTATAAATACAACTGCAAAACATAAGTTCAGTGAAATCACCCCCAAGTTTGAAATACTATACACAAAATGTGACAATAGGCAACTAATTATGCACTTATTTTTTTCTTATTTGAAATCACCCCCAAGTTTTAAACTTTTGGTCAGAAATATTCTTTCATCAATTAAATCTTAAATCTATGAGAAACTAGCTTCCTTCAATTAAATACAAAGCTATTGATAACCTAATCTATTTTAATAGGATAAAATAACTGAAAATACATATTATCAATCCCAACAAATTTCATGTTTATTAATTTGTATTACCGATTCTGTCACATGCATTAATATGAATCTGTACACCAGTTGACCTTGCCTCTTCTGAAAGAAGATTAAAATAAAAAAAAAAAATATAAAAATACACTTTTCAAAGAATTTCTTAAAAATATTTATCAAAAATATAAAAAATGGAAACCTCTTTTGATCAAATGAGATAACGGTCAACTATCCCTGTCATTGTCCCTCTGTTTTTCGTCAATATTTTTTCTAATAGAAAGAGTTGTTAGAGAAGGGCAATTGTATATTTTTTTCATTATCTTTCAATAATTTTTTAAGACGAGGAGGCTGTTTGAGAATTACATGTAAAAGTTTAGCAACCTTTTGAAGAGGTTTAAGGCTAAGTCTTTTTTATCATCATTTATAAGTACAAATGCAAAACATAAGTTTGCTAAGAGAAGAAAAAGTAAATTAAGATATTGTTTTGAAAAACTACACACAAAAATGTGACCATAGACAACTAATTATGCACCTATTTTTTTTCCTTATTTGAAATTGCGCTCATGTTTTAGACTTTTGGACCAAAACATTCTTTCTTCAATTAAATCTTAAATCTACGAGAAACAATCTTCCTTTAATTAAATCCTAAGCTATTGATAACCTAATCTATTTTAATATGATAAAACAACTGAGAATACATATTCTCAATCCCAACAAATTTCATGTTTATTAATTTGCATTACCTATTCTGTTACACACATTAATTTGCATCTGCACGCCAGTCGACCTTGCCTCTTGAGCAAGAAGATTAAAATAAAAAACAAAATACAAAAATACCATTTTCAAATAATTTCTTTAAAAATATTTATCAAAAATATGAAAAATGAAAACCACTTACGATCAAATGAGACAACAGTCAACTCTCACAGTCATCATATAGGATTTTGTCCCCTTATTTTTCATCAATATTTTTTCTGAAAGAAAAAAATATTTGAGAAGGGCAATTGTATATTTTATTTCATTATATTTTAATAATTTTTTAGGAAGAGGAGGCTATTTGAGAATTACATGCAAAAGTTTAGCAACCTTTTGAAGAGGTTTAGGGTTTAGGGTTTAAGGTTTAGAGTTTAGGGTTTTAGGGTTTTGGGTTAAGTCTGTTTGATCATCATTTATTAATACAACTGCAAAACATAAGTTCACTGAGAGAAGAAAAAGTAAATTAAGATGTTGTTTTGAAAAGCTACACACAAAAAATGTATAGGTAAATTTTCAAAATGTTAGTTCAACATATATAAAAAATATGAAAATTTATATTTCAACCTCTGTTAAAATTATGAAAATATAGGCGACAAAAAATTTCTGCCTTCACCCCTCTTTAGAAGAATATGCATCATTTGGCACTCTTCCTCACCTTTCTACTTAATCTTGACTATGTTCTTGGAAAGTATGAAATTCATAGAATTCGTGGCTGGAGAAGGCGTCTCCTGCAAAGGGAGGAGGATTCTTCAATCATTACTTCTTTCTCTTCTTTAGTCATCAGTAAGGAGAGGCCTTCTGTTCATGTTGCTTCTTAGTTTCTTACCAACTAACCTACAATCTGCGAAGATTTTTTATTTTTTTCATTATTTGTTCATACTTTTTCTTCTTAATAAAAGGAGGAGGCCTAACCTCCACCAGAGTGTTTTTGGGCGGAAATGGATCCAGTCATTAAAGCAGCAAGGAATCAGACAGACCAAAATTTTTTGATCATCATCATGAAAAATAGATCCACAGAAAACACAATTGAGGTAGATGTATGAGGATACATGAAACAGGGCACAAACGATCAATTGGGGCATGGAGCCCTTTTCTCCAATTATATATAACAACAGTCTTATGAGACTCGGTCGCTGTCTCATGGCCAATAATAAAAAGAAAAAATTAAATTTCTGGGCCCCTACTCTCACCCGGGCGTTCCCATCCTCCTCTCGTTTGGGTTCATGAGAGCAGTCATTATTTATGTACAAGTTTGTACCTGCCATACCCATGGGGCTATCAACTACAATAATATATTTTATTATTAAAAATATATTTTATATCAAAAAATTTTTATTTTATTTTTAAAAAATATTTTTTTGTTTTAATCGGACTTAACTCGAACTCGGGTATCAGATATCAGGCCAGGGTCCGAGCTTGAGTTTGGGGCGTTGGGCCGACCTGAGCCCAAGTCTTATGGGGTGGGTTCGGTCCTGCCGGATGCCCAAATCTATTAATGGCAACTCACATTTCACATGCTTATCTACCACAATCCCAAGGTCATTACGGTCAAGCCAAAAAAAATTTGTGTTCACCTAAATTTGGTAGGTGAACTGTAGGCAACTCACATTTCACATGCTTAGTTTGGCTTACCAGCCCACTTATTGGTGTCAACAGACTTTCAGGTTTGATGTAAAGTTCCATCTTTGTCCTATAGTGGCCTTCACAGGTGATCCCATGGTAGCTTAGTTCTTCAATTCCTTCATGATGCAAAACTTTAAGATCTTACACTCACATAAAAGAAATTTGGACTTGGATATAACTCAAATGCGCACAGCAAATGCGATGCTAATCCAAATTATCAATGCTCTTTAAGATCTTACACTCACATCTCTCTTTTGGCCACCGAAAAGGAGAGGTCTAAGCTGTAACTCTACATTCCAGGTCAGTTCCTTCCAAAGTCACATGGGTAGCTGATAGAAAGGTACATTAGACAATATATAAGGGAAGCAAAAGTTGAGTGGAGAAATTGACTAATTTGCTGACTGCAAAGCCAAGGCGACGCATTCTACCGTAAAGTCAGAGACTTAATTATTTCAAAAAAAAGAAAGCCCTCTGTTTTTCTTCTCGTGCTGTTCACGGGGGCCGCCTTAGCCCCTTTGAAAAAAAATATTTAGAAAATTTCACTTGTCCCATGAAAAATGATATTTCGATCATTGTTAAAATTTAGAAACTTTAATTGAGCCCACCTCATGAAAACTTTCTGCCCTCGCCCCTGACTCATTTTCTCTTTTCCTTCTCACACCACCCACAGATAAAAGGCTGAGCAAGGCTAAACTCACTAATCACAGCTTTCATCTTCAAACTGATAATATTCTATCAAGATAGGCAGCACGGACATTGATATTCAGACGCACTTGCGCTGTTTCTTGTGTATAATGCAACTAAGAAAGACAAACGTTTGAACAGTGAAGGGTGAGGAACACATGAAAAACAGTGGCTAGCATACAATATTTGGCTACAAACCTACATGCACTTTTTTAAATAAAGAATTATGAACATTTGGCACTTTTGACTGAGAAAACTATCTATACCTGACATTTTGTAGACTTTTAAACAACTTTATCTTTTCTTATTTTAGGGCTTGTTTGGCAACAGTAATAAGAATATGCTATTTTTTCCATGAGCCGCCCTCAAAATTAGGTGGAATCACATCCATAAATTTGTCTCAATTTTAAAGGTGGTTCATGGAACAATAACAACTTGTTACTGTTGCCAAACAAGCCCTTCATGACATTCCGAATGTCCACTTGCTTAAGTTTTGCTAAGCTTGAGCTCACTAAGATTGAACCAATTAAGCTGAATATAAACAATATCTATTTATTTGCAAATGTACATTTAGAAGACTTAAAGTGAGATTTAAACAAAAAGAACCTACTATGAACCATCTTTAGAAGAATCTCGCTATGGAAAAGATCCACATTTACTTCCTTACACGAGCAAAAGGTTTGATATTGGATCGGAGAGGGAACAGATCTGATCTTTAATCTTAGATCAATCTAAGCTCAAACTAGATCAGAGGTAAGCAAAGTCCCCTAGTGGATCATGTATCACGAGGAAATGTAAACTATATACTTAGTGGTTATGCATGCAAGTTGCGAACAAATTTGAGAGCAATGATGGATCGTTAATTTGGGAATGATGGAGACTCTTTCATTAACATAAGAAAAGTATAGAAGGGGTCCCCGCCACTATATATACTGATAGAGTATTAATTAAGTTTTTTTATGAGAATTGAATAACATGCAACAGGAACATACTTTAGTAGAATTTTTTTTTCAAGAAATTAAATGCGAGTCAAAGAATGATATTCAAATCATATTGATGAGATTAGAGGATGATGCAACATAGCGTCAATTTTGATGAGTTCTTGTTAATATTGATGCAAGTGCATAAGCGTCAGACTAATGTTTTTTCATTATTGCTTCTTATAAGCAATTCAAATGCTCGACTAGAACTTTTGGTAGGGGTGGGTATCGGGCCCGGGGTCGGCCCGTCCAGCTTGAAACCTGGGCTCGGGCCCGGCCCAATAATATTGTCGGGCCGGGCCGGGTTGGGTCGGGTCGAATCTTTTTTCGCTCCGGTAGTCCAACCCGTGCTCGACCGCTCGTTCAGAGGTCGTCCTTTCTCCTGCCTGTCGAGTACCGAACGGTGGTGGTCTTTCTTTCACAGGCGGCAGGCCACCCAACTTCATGGGTGGCCGCCGGCAGATGCCTCCAGGACGGCCGGCCGTCGCCCACCGAAAAACAGAGGGGAGCGGGTCTGCGGGACTGGAGACGGGAGCGGAGAAGACGGGGAGACAGGAGAGGGAACCAGAGGAGGAAACGGGAGAGGGAGAAAGGAAGGGGGAGCCGGGGAGGGGGATGGGAGACGACAGAGGGGGAGACGGGAGAGAGAACAGATGGGGAGCGGGAGAGGGGGATGGGAGCGGAGAAGACGGGAGAGGGGGAGACGGAGAAAGGAAGGGGAAGGGAGTCGGGCCGCGCAGAGAGGGAGAGGGAGTCGGGCTGTGCGGGCCGCCGCCGGGCCGTCCTATTGGACCCGGGCCCGGCTCGGGACTGCTGCCGGGCTTATCGGGCCCGGGCCCTGCTCGGGACTGCTTTTCTCCGGCCTGACGCCCGGGCCTAATTTTTGGAGCATGAGATATTTGTAACATGACTCGCCCTGGGTTGGAAATCAAATAACGAATGCTTAGAGGTCCCAGTTATTATGATTAGCAGCTGGTCTGTATAAGTCAAAAAGCTGGGATATTGACGTTCTTTCTACTAGGGCTGGCATCTGGCCAGGCCTGGCCGACCCAATTATCATGAATCTAGTTAAGGCCAGACTGAACTAAAACTGGGCCCATTACCTGACCCGTTAGTAGTGGGGCCCAGCCGAGCCCAAGGCTTACCGGGTACCAGGCCAATACCCACGCCGGGTCCGATATTTTATTAATATTTCTTTATAAACCCACCACTAAAGGCAGCAATTGTTTCCTTTATTTATTGGACTCATCCACCCCTTCTCCTGAAAAACTTGCAATACATTACTGAACTTGTGTCCTTTTTTGTAATTTTTATTATTGTATGCAGGTAAACTTGTACGAAAACTCATTTGAAAATTTATATGTGTATACTTGACTGCAAAGGGACTTTTAGCCATTTATCTAAAACTTTTTAAACAACACATCAATAAATGATTATAAAATAAGGACGGACTTGGCTCAACTTAATAAAAAAGAATATGAGGTTGCAGTCTAGTTAGGCCCAGTTTGCGGGCCTGGACTGTCCCAGTCCAGGTCCTTTCAGCCTGTTAGTTGAAATCCATGGCTTAGACCCGGACTCATTTACAGCTGAGTATCATGTACTTGTCAAAGTTGAGCTTTCATAATATTGCATTATATTTCTTGAAATACAACATTCATTATCTTTGATGGATGTGAAACATAGGTTGATAGCATGACAACTGTACGTCAGCATCTCAAGCAAAAAATGCTTATACTGCAAATAAATTGTTTCTCTCTCTTATGTGAAAAACGAGGGGAAAAGCCGGGACACCAAGGGGTTGGACCTTTTAAACATGTTGAAAGGGATCCAGACAAAGGGTGCAGCCAACTTTGAAGGGATGGCCACCGGCCCTTTAAATGGGAGGCTACGGAGCGAAGGGCAGAGGAAGCTGGGTCGCAGGCAAATTCTGACAAAGGGTGCAGCCAACTTTGAAGAAGCATATTTGAAAACGATTTGTTGGTTGGGGTGGGCCACTGCCCACACCAGCCCATCAAAAATTGCATTATGATGTCTCAATATCATTTCCAAATTATATGTAATGCCCACACCAAATTTGTGTCACCAAAACAAGTTTTAGTAGCGTTAAAGGATGTTTAAGTAAGATTTTTTCTTTTCAAAATTTATCAAACCCATAACTTTGCATGTATAAAAAAGGGATTAAATGATGATCTGCAGGGGCCATCTCGAGAAGCAGGGCAAAACGAGCCCTGTATAAGGATAAAAAAGGATAACTACAAAACATATTTTTTTTAAAGACAAAAATACCTTTGAAAAGAAGGGAAAAACTGTAAACAACAAAGCGACCAGCCCCTTGCGATGTTCATTGAGTTTAGCAAACTCGAGCTCGCTTGATAAACTTGACTCGAATTAAACTCACTTATTAAACGAGTTGAGTTCGAGTTAAGAAATGAGATCGACAACATAAACTTGAGCTCGAGCTGAGTTCAAGTTTTTCTCAAGACACTCGAGGCGAGTTCGAGCTGGCTCAGCTAAGCTTCAACTCTGCTCGTGAACATCCCTACTTAGCATGAATCACTTCACACTTGTTTAATGTGTTTTCATGGAGTCACCAGCTTAGGTTTGGTGAAGGCATCGCATATGGCTAGACTGGACTGCAACATCAATCTCAATGAAATTTTACAATGACTGGTGAGAGGGAGAATGAGTTGCAGACTTGGGCCGTTTGGTGCACACAACACATATATACCAAAAAAAAAAAAAGAATAAGAATATTTTGTAAATTATTTTAAAAGAGTATCTTTTTTAAATTTTAATTTTTTTCACTTTTTTCTTTTGTTCCTGCAAAAAGTTATTGTTTTTTTATTATTAACGGCGTTTTCGTCATTAGACATACTACGCACAAAAATTCTCACTGCATAGAAAAGAAGAGGTGATTAATAGCTTTAGTCTCAAACTGTGGGAGGTGGCCATCGCTTTCTTTTCATCGTGTCTTTTTCTTAGTGTTTGTTGTGTTGCTTCACAAGAGTTTCCATTAATCTTCTTCTCTTTCAATTAAGCTAGATCTACGTAGCTCGTCTGGATGGTTGACACCCTTCGCTCCTAATTAACTATGCACGAGTAATTGATTCTCCAAGTCACCGTGCTGTTTTACTAGAGGGAAAGATTCTCAACTACTCGGACGCAGCTTTGAACATCAAAGGGGTGAACCCGAACTGCACTCATATATAAAGCAAAATATATAAAGAAAAAGGCTACTAGTGGATAACAGTAGCATCTGGGAACAACTACTTGGGAATATAAAAAATGACAAACAAGGAAGGTGGTTGATCAAATTCCCTACTAGCTGCTGCAACACCAATAAAAGTGTTGCTTATTACATTAACATGAGCCTTCCTGCTCTCTTCAAGACTACGCAAAGGAACGACGCTGGGGCTTACATTGTAGAAAGATGCAAAATGTTGTACGGATAAACTTCCATTGCGTCCTGGGAGAGAAAGGCCTTCTTTATTAAAATTCGGTACAGAGCGGTGCTGCAGTGTGCACCATCATAGAACATGTACGCGTCCCTGTTCCCGCACGGTTTGCTCAATGGTACGCATTTAACGCCCGGCGGGAAGTCCGTATTGGTCTCACAACAAGCCTTATTCACCACCGTGAATCCTGTTAATTCATATATATACATCAGTACTTATCAAGAACCAGACGATAAAATGCCTCCACCACTTGTTCCCGGTTGTCATCGCACCGCTGATTTCGCAGCATCTATTTGATGTATTGATATATGCATGCAACGATATTGATGCAATGTCCTTGAGAAACTTTCGAAGTTCATCATTCTTAGATGAACATATTTGTACAAGATGTGTTTGTGAAACAATCTGGTTTATTTAAATGGTTAAAGAGTGTCAACTCATCAGAAAAAGCCCATTTCAAAATACCAATGTATGGGTTGCTTTCAATTTCATTTGTAAATCATATCTGAACTATATATATAGTTAAGAGATTTGAAAGTTTTTAAGTTGCATGTTGTGTTTGAAAGCCGTGAATTTGGTAAACAAGCTCTTCATCTGTAAATAACATTCTAGCTTACCCTCAGAGCCCGGGTTCTTGTAGATGTTCTCAGTTATGTTGTAGGCATTCACGTAGACAAAATGAGCAGATGACATGGTTTCAATCAGTTTGCTTATTGAGGATCTCATGATGCCGCTAAATTTTACAGCTCCATAGTTGAGATCAGCTCTGCATGTGTTGTTATTTTGTTGCTGAAAGGCAGGGTTACATCCAAGTGGTTGAACACCGAACAAGACGAACTTTCGAGCTCCCAAATTATACAAGCTCTGCGGAAGGCAGCACATGCACCAAGGTAATTGTTCGAACAGAAATGATATTGATATTTTGTCCTCAAGTAGTGGAAATAAAAAGCAACACTAAAGAGCTCTTCCGAGTTTTTAACATGAATATGTGGAAAAAGAAGAAGAAGAAGAAGATAATGGTAAACACATAGGATAAAGGAGTTTGGGTACCTTAAGTCGCACAGTAAAGCTCGCCATGAGGTGCGGGAGACTTTCTTCGCATTGTTCCTGGCTATGAGTAAGTTGGTCGCACAACTCATGAACGTCGTTACCCCCTGTGTTGAATGCAAATATGCTCTTCGCCAGGTAGGTGGATAGTTCTGTCTCGTTAAATTGTTTCCTCAAATCTCGAAGTGTTGTGTTCTTGAATAACTTTATTTGGTTTTTTAGTGATATTGCTGTAGACTGCAATAACATCTTACAGTTAGGCGAATCATGGGGCTGCATATCTAGAGCTACCTTGCTTGAATCCACATACGCAGAGCGTAAGAAGAAGTACTCCAACGCTTCTACTATATTATAACAGATTTGCTTGCTTCATGTTCGAATTTCGAAACTCATTTTGCGAATAAAGAAGATACTGAAATTCAAACAGAATGACAACAGGACTGACACTTTGTTGTAAAAATCAGTGTAAGACTGCCATAGTGAGTTCAGCAAAGCAAGTCTTGCCATTAGAAGCTTTTCCTTCTCTCTCTTGAAAAAAACACACAATCATGACGAAGAAAGATAGGAATCACAAAAATCATCTGTACCATAAAGTGTAAAAACAGGCTTGCTTACATTGGGATAATAAAGAATGCCTGAACCACCAGAGGCATAGTTAACTCCATTACTTATCATGCCTCCTTCGGCTTTGGGGTCCAAAACAGCGGGAGGGAGACGGGTAAAGTTCAGAAACACAGCCAAGATATCACCTGGATTCAGCCCATTGGTGAACCTCCCTGTAGGACCGGTGGGAAAATCTACCCCATATGGAAGCTGGCCGGTAGTTGCACCGGGAACGAAGATGACATTGTTACCGCCGTCAACAACGGAGTCTCCGAACACGAACAGCGCAGGGACGCGCTGCTCCTTGTGTACTACAGAGTATGAAGAAGGAAAAGAGGAAACGAGCAAGAAGAAGATGACACAGAGGCCCATTCTTGCCATTGTTGGGAGACGTGGGTGTGGGAGACGCATGTTGTAGGTCAACTTATAGAAAGGAGCCGTGGGAGTAAACTGTTCGTCATGAAGTACCAAGAGATAAGATCAAAGGGGACACAGTAATTCTTGTTTTGCTGCTCTCTGATGTAGTGGATCAGGAGAAAGTACGTCTAAAAGACAGGCCAAGTTACCAACTTGGATTGTTCTTCCTCTTTCATATTTTCTTCTGCACGTCAATAATGTTTAGGGCTGCCCATGTAAGAACAGGTTGCTAGATTTATTTTCCTTTTCCTGTTTGTATAATTTTGCGTGAGAGAATATTAACCGAAGACAAAGACCGAACAGCGGAAGAAGGGAAACAAAAGATAAATTTCCCTACCGACCTGTTTCTATATATTATGAGGTAGATAGGAATTCTTATACGGCTGTGCAACTTTTTACTGCAACCAGGAACACGGTAAGTTTAGGAACGTTGGAAGATCATGGACGTCACATAGGATAGAGAAAAAGGACCTGTTCAACTTTGGTTTTTCCTTCATCTTTTTCTGTCTTGATACAATGCAGTGGCGGAGTCAAGATTGTTCATCGGTAGGGCACTTGCATTGGTGACATGACTTTGGTCTGCGCAGTTTATAAAATTTTAGAATCATAAGAATGTGAAGTTAATATATATATATAATTAAGTTTTTGATGGACTGACGTAAGCTATGTACGATGACTCTGCCCACCCTCGATTTTATATATATATATATATATATATATATATATATATATATATACCCATGAATCAAGTTTGGAGTTAGAAGATAGACCTTTATTAGGTATCCAATTACAACTTTCACTAATTTTGCACTGTTGAACAATGGATTGCAAGTCGAGTATTTTTCTCTCTAACTAAAGGCCCATGGATTTGAGGGATAATCAGAGGCTGCATTTATATGTTTCAAATGTTCAGTTTGCTAAAACTATGAATTAAAGTTGAGCTTCACGTTATTTCACGCTTCAAATTTAAGTCATGGTGTAACTGATTACATGAGGAAGTGAAACTTAACTTGAGAATTTTTTTAGTTCGACGAACTACGGATTTCAGCATGACGGGCCACATGTCATACCAGCAAAACTATGTAAGATCAGAGAAGATTTTTAACTGTCAAAATACATTCAAAATTTCATAAGCATTGGATTACTTCATAGTTGAAATTCAAGAATTTGATGTGGATCTGATGTTGTATGCTTTTGTTATTGTGTTAAAAGATCCATGGTTCATCAAACAAAGAGTTTAAGTTAAACATAAGATCCAGCACATAAGTTGAAATCCTTATTTTTCCTTTTTGCATTGAGAAAAAATTGGAATTTATATTGAAGAAGGAAGGGTCTATTCTTAAATCCACAATCCTCAAACTCTTAGGTTTGATTTCCAATGGATCTCAGATCCAATGAAATCTCAAATCCAAAATCCTCAAACTATAAGGTTAATGACGGTTAAGTTCAAGAACCTCGGCTGTCATATCTAACCAAATAACAGTTTTATCCTTAGTGAAAGGATGACTGTAGGCAAAAAAAAAAGGGATGATGAATATAAAAATATATATGTAAGTACTTATCGCAAAAACTAATAACTAAAATAATGTTACTGTCAATGTTGAAAACCTAATAGTCAACTTGAACATTAATATAATTTACTACATACATTACAAAGAGAATTTTATAAGAACATTATCGGCCTACGCCTCTCTTTTTTAAATATATCAAGAAAAAATAACTTTTATAACCTTCTCTTTTTAATTTATGGAGATGGAAAACAAATACGCATAATTAGTTTCTTGAAAGAATTCTCACACCTACCTAATGTTATCATGCCTTGTTTGGGTATTGGAAAGATGGATGCTTGTGTCTAAAACACAGGGATGCAAATTTTATCTTTCTCTCTCTTTCTTTACGCAGGTCATCTATTTGATTCTAGTAGAGAGGCTACCCTGTGATGGTAATGAGGAGTGTTGATTTGAGACAAGTGTTGCGGTTCTTGTGCTGGGTTTTAACTTTCTCTTTCTCTGCCTTGTACAAGGGATGTCCACTTTGCTATTAGTCTATAGCACCATTTTTGGTTTGCTGTTGAATAACTATGTCGCTCCATCTATCCACTCTATCTCCACCAATCTTTTGTCTTATTGTGCTGTTGTCTTGTATATCTCGTTGTTATATTTTTTGTTTTTGCGGTTTGTTCTTGTATCTAGTCGACTTCTTGTCCTCAAATTTTGTTATGCATTTTCATTTTATCGGTTCTCTCTCTCTTTTGTTGACATGGACAATGTATTCATGGTCTTCTATTGTAGTCTTTTTTTAATTCTCTGTATTTCATAAAAAGATCTTGAGATGAAAGGGAAACCATATGGTATCTCCAACTTTTATATGGTTGTACAATTTTTATTTCCCCACTAAATTTACAGTCCTGTCCTTCCTGGTCATAAGTTCAGCCATAAGATGAGACGACATGAAAGCCCGTTTTCCATCCGCTTCCCCCATTATGAGCACATGCCTTGGCGGGTCAACCAAGTCAAATCATTTGCACAGAACAAAATGTCCAAATGCATGCATTTAGCTTACCATTTATATAGTCAAAACTGAAGCACAAATGAATTTAGATAAAGACAATGTTGGGTGTGACCTATTCTTTTTTTACCTAACCCTATAATATTTTTGCTAAAATATTGCATGTTTTAAGTCAAACTTGTTTACCATTTAATAGTTATTTTTAATAAAAAGCTTTTCCCTCCTGCACTCCATTAGGCATTCCTTCGTTCAGATGGTAAATCACATGGACTTTCTCATGAAGAACAAAGAAAAGGAGAAAATGGCAAAATAGAATAGAGACCGCCTACCAAAAACAAAGAAGAAACTTACAAAGATGATGAATAGATTTGAAAAGAAGAAAAAAAAAGAACAAATACATTTCTTTATACAAAAAACGACTAGAGAACATCACTAAGAAAAGGAGAAAGAATGATGAGCTTGACACGTTACAGGGCCAACAAATAAATTGCTAATTCCCCATACGTTAGCAGCCTCTTGAACATTATAAAAGAAGCTAATTATGGTCAAGCCATCGGGGGAGACTGAGGAAGTCAATTCGGATACAAACTAAAATTGCCGGAGAATTAAGCACGACGACTATGAAATGATTTTTTTAATGGCCGACCAACTTCCCCACAACGCCGGCGAGTTTGTCGTCTCTCTTTCGGGTTCAAACCATGGAGGCCCTATCTGCAAGCTGATTCTGGCTGCTCAGGGTCATGGGCGTCCAACCAATCGAGCCGGAGATGTAGCTGGAGCCGGTGACGTCCACGGAGGAGCAATCATAGGTGGAGTCCATGTGCCAAATGAACGGCGGCCGGAAGGGCGGCACCGTCGGCGGGTCGATGGACCGGGATATGATCTGAATGATGGCCGTAGCTTTGGGTCTATCATTTGGGTTGGGGTGGGCGCAAGCCAGACCCAAGAGCAGGAGGCGGGCCGCATCTTGCGGGTCGTAGTTGTCCCCCAGTTTCTCGTCCACTGCTTCGAGAATTCTTCCTTCCCTGTGCAGGGTCCAGACATAGTCCACGAGGAGGCCGGTGGACGACGATCTCGGCCGGCGGCCGCAGACGGTCTCGAGCACGACGGCTCCGAAGCCGAAGACGTCCGACTCCCTCGTTGCTTTGCCGGTGTGGAAGCACTCGGGGGCGACGTAGCCCATCGTGCCCGGGACGCCGTCGGCCTCCGCGTACGACGTCTTCTCGTCGTCGAGCACCCGGGCGAGGCCGAAGTCGCCGAGGCGGGCGTTGAATTCTGAGTCGAGCATGATGTTGCTGGCCTTGAGGTCTCGGTGCACCACGCGGTTGTCGTACTCGTTGTGGATGTAGTGAAGCGCGGAGGCGGTGCCGGCGATTATTTTGTACCGTCGGTCCCAGCTCAGTGTTTGCTCGGTCGACTCGAACAGGTGCTGGTCCAGGCTTCCGTTTGGCATGAACTCGTACACGATCAGCAGCGTCCCTTTCCTATGGCACCAACCTGAGAGTTCAGAAACACGAAGAAAGGTTAATAGAATTCACTGTGATTTTTACAGTTTCTCACTGTCATTAATGGTGTCCATTAATGACTTGAGTAGTTGAGTTATTACCAAAAGGTGGCTGCGATCAAAGATTTTAAAATATCATAATAGTCAATATACGCACGTTGAAGACAACATATTTGAAAGCAAGAGGTTAAGGTTGCGTTTGATTTCCTATAAGGTTTAAGGAGATCTGAAATTAATGGCAACTGAACATCAAACACTAGCGTGGATCTCAAATCTACCCTACACTATACAAAACAAAACATGGATTGAAGTCAGAATGGAGAAAGAAGTCAGAGCTTAAAAGATCACGGACTTGAGATTCGCCATGATCTTATGTCCTCACCAAGCTCACGTTCATGATAATCAAACGCAACCTAATAGTGACACAGTTTAGGAACTACCATCTCTTTTGAGAGTTCTCGGTGGAACTTTTTCTCTCTTTTTTTCCTTGTTCTTTCTTGGGTTAGGTGGCTATGCCAGTTCATTGAATCACCGAAAGATTGGTTCCTTTCAAACGAAAAATCATATCACATGGTCGACTTGGGACGTTTTTGTTGGCTTCCATGGCCCCTTTATAGCGGAGTTGGTTAAGTAAATCTACGGCTTATTAAGTTTTCCGGTCAATTGAAAAAAGCGTCCGGTGAACAGTTAGTGAGATTCTTTTAGGTGGATTTGTTGTTAGGTGTCGATCGTCCTACTGTAATGTTATTAAACATAAGAAAATTATGTTTCGTAAATTATGTTCTGCAGAAACCCCCAAATTTTTGGTTCTCCGTCTCTGAAACCAACGCACACTTACTGTAACTCCTGAATTTTGATGATCGTTGTCATCGTTTCTAGTTTGATGCTCGTCTAATTTCACAAAAAAGAAAGGAAAAACTTGGAAGGGGCACGAGAATACTGACCGATGAGGCGGACAAGGTTCTTGTGGCGCAGGCGGTTGATGGTGGTGAGCTCGGCGAGGAAGTCATCCTTCCCCTGCATCGCCTCCCTGGAGAACATCTTCACCGCGACTTCCGTGCCCTCCAACGGCAGCGCCCCCCTGTAGACCACGCCGAACCCACCTTGACCCAGTTTCATCTTCTCGTCGAAGTTGTTGGTCGCCTTCTTCAGCTCGTTGAAGCTGAACTCCCTCGGCATCCCCGGCAAGCTCTTGAGCGCCCCGGTTATGTTGGTGTCGTCCACCGCCTTCCTCCGCCGGAGGACGAACCACGCCGCTGCACACATGGCCGCAGCCACTGCGACCGACGATGGTAATATGATCGCAAACACCATCACCGTCCACCGCATCCCCGGAACCCCCAGAATTTCTACCGTCAGGTTCCATTTCAGTATGCAATTCAATTCGGCTTCATTCCCGGTCGACGCCGCGAATCCGAAATACGAATATTGGCTCAAGACGGCGGCGGTATTGAGGGGGTAAGAGAGGATGCTCTTATTGGGCTTCGTCTCGTTCTCGTTTGCTAAGTAGACGCTCAGCAGCCTGGCGGTCGCATCATAGTCGATCCAAGCAAGGTACTTCTTGGGGCCAGTTGTCGGGGCGAGGTCGATGCCGATCTTTGAGGCCGAGAAGGTGGCGTTGGAACGGACGCTGTTGATGTCGATCCCCACATGGTTGTCGTCGGGATCGAAGTCTTGCTTGACGGTGTCGAACTCCACGGCCAGCAGATGGTTGGAAAAGTTGCCGTCGATGGTCGAGTTCGTCAGGCCGAGGTACTGGCCGTAGCTGTTCGCCGGGATGCCGCTGTCCGGCGCGATGATGAACGCGAGACCTTCGCCGACGCTTTTGTTGTCGGGACGGTAGATATTGAACAGAAAGGATGTGCTGAAGGATGCGAGCTTTCCCGACCGCTCGAAGAGCTGGAATTTCTGGTTGTAAATAACGCGGCCGGACTGATTCTGAAGCGCAAAGCCTTGATTGAGTGAGTCCGGCGTGACCTGGAGGGCTCCCTGCACCGACGCTTTGTTCTGGAAGATGAAGTTCGCCACAGTCGTTTGGTTGAACTGCTCGAAAACGAGGTTTTCTACCTTCTGGCACGAGGTCGTCTGGACAATGGCCACAAGAACGAAAAAAATGGTGGTGGCCGGCAAGGCGAGACGCGCCGGCGAGCCCATCACGCCGGCGGGAGTCTGACAACGGGATGGCGACCAGCGAGGGAGGGAGAGAGTCGGGACGGGGGAGGTTATGTGTTTGCCTCCAAAGATAAAGCACATGGTGTTGGGTTTAGAAAGAGTAAACGGCCTTTTAGAATTAAAAAAATTGGCAGACACGACATTCAGATTCCGCCACCAAATGTTGACGGCTCAAAAAGTCCTCCAAAACAAAATAAAGGCAGTCAGTCAAAATCATGGACAATCCATTAAACGTTGAATAAACATGTTTCGATAAGGCTAAAAAGGCTTTAAAATAAGTCAGGACTAAGTGCAGCCCACTTAGCTGAAGCTGGGCTTGGTTGGTTATGTAAGTCGAGCCCATACAGAGTGAGTCCAAGCCAAGATTCCCCAAAGCTAGAGAGCCCAGAGGGGACAGGGCTCGTGATAATGTCTGAGAGGGCTCGTGATAATGTCAGAAACGGACAGGAATGATGAGGAAATGCCGATGCCCTTTTTCATCGCATTGTTGTTGACAAAACGATCACCATCGAGAAAAGTATTCAAGTTTTTTTGCCTAGAAGAATTTTGGATGTATGAATTTCCTAACATTAGCACCGAAGTTTCGAATCTCGAGTCTGGCAGCCGTGATTTCAGACCACTTCGGATCTCAGATCCTAAATTCGAACATCTCATTTGGGAGCACTTGGATGGGGTCAGACTTTTCAGTCCCTTTCACAAAACCACTTTTTATTATCCACTGTCTGGTTTTAGAAGAAAAACTAGGGGCTGTTTGGATGGCAAAAACAACTCTTGGCATTGAAATCTGCTTTATATTTCGTGGAGACAAAAAATTGGTAACCAAAAGTTGTATGCAGTGGCTGACCGGGGTGGTGGTTGGCAGAGAGTCTCAAAAAATTAGTTTAATATATATGTTAATATTTTGATATATTTGATTGTTATATACAAGCGCCTCAAAGAAATTAAAAGTATTCAATGAGTGCTCCCACTAAAAAACAGACAAATAGTGAACGATAATTTTGGTTATTGAAAGTCACCCAGCCATCTAATCAAGGATGTTCATCTGAATTAAACTGATGGCTGAGAAAAAAACTATGAGAAAAATGTGTGAATAATGCTAGAGAATAAAAATATCTGTGTGAATAATGCTAGAGAATAAAAATATCTATCACATTTTTCTCTTAACCGTTCATCATGTTAGATCAAACAACCCCTGATTAAATGGTTGAGTGACTCAGCAAAGTTAGATTTATTATTTATTTTTCTTATATATATAACATAACTGTATTCCATATTGGTTTGAACTTGTTTTTTATTTTATAAGCATCCTCAAAAACTCAATTTTTGTCATGCAAACAAAAAGAAGCTTTGAAAAGTGAAAACATGGGTTTGACCTTGTCATCCAAACAGGTAAACCAGGTTTTTAACAAAATGAGATTTTGTGAAATCCAATTTTGAGGGTACCATCCAAACGTCTCCCTTAGCTTTTGCATCGAAAACCTAGTTTTATGGGGTAATCCGAATGCCCCCCTTACAATTTTTGCCTATATTGACACTATTTTATATGCATCATTGAATCCATGACATCAATACAATACTTTCATCATTTTGGTGTTTTCGGGAAACGACCGTATACTTTCTAGGTCCCCTTTGTCTTAAAATCGTGTTTGGACCGTATACTTTCTAGGTCCCCTTTGTCTTAAAATCGTGTTTGCTTGAATTTTTCTTGCACCACGTTGCGTGTACACGTTCCCTTCAGCATATAAACAAAATTTCCAAAACGCAGAGACAATTATGCAGGTGCTCCGATTACGTGGGAAAGTTCCGAATGGCAATTGTAGAGCCGAGAAGCAATTGACTTGAAATATGATAACCATCAGTTGACATTAAAACTATATGTTGAATGTAGAAATACAGGTCAATTGACTGATTGCTACACTAAACTTTGGCTTCCCACAATATGCAGCTCATTTTTCTTCCTTGGAGGCTGGAGCTATAGATCAATGTTGTCAACATTAGCCATGACTTTCCATCTAATTGGATGCCCGCCAAGGGTGACATATATCAGAGTGTTGCACGCAACAAATATACACTAAAAAGACCGAAGTTAAAGGTACTTTGAAAATTTTTCAAATAAATATATTTTTTGTTTTTTTTTTTTAACTTTTTCAATTTTTTTTTATCCCTATAAAACGATTTCTCTTTTCATTGACCAAGTCATTCCGGTCATGACATAATCATGTACATATAATCAATATAATCAACTTTGATCGCGGCACATTCTGGTCATTATCTGTATGTGCATCATACGTGCATATAACCAGCTTCGATAGCGACTTGATAAAGACTTTATAACCAACATGAAGTCACAAAGAACAAAAAGTTGATAAGAGAATAAAAGAATTGTTTTACCGGAATGTTCACATCCACTCATTTCAACCGGAGATAAGACCTTTCCGCGTTGCCCATTTTTTAATTTATATTTTTAGCTTTTTTTTTTTTTAAAAAAAGAAGAATTTTAGAGAACGAATAAGAATAACAAAAGCAGAGTTATCAACCGCTACCATTTGGGTAAGCATGAGGTCAATATTGATCCATTGATTTGGGTCTACAAACCAAAGTGGCATTTTATAATGCAAAATTCTCAACCTATTCTTGTCTTATAGCCTAAGTTTCATATTATGAGTCAATCGCCTAGTTAAGCCACGCCTACATAGAGATTCATCTTAGAAAATTGTTATTAATTAGTCAAAACTGTGAAGACAGATGTAGAAAGCCAGGAAAACTGCCGTGTATTTTGCTTAAATTAATTAAATTTCTGTTATTTGATTTGTCTGTATTGCTCGCATGCAGTCAAAGGCCTTCCCGGTCATACTTGGTATTATTTTCTACATATTTCATCTAATAAAACAAGAGAGGGGAACTTTCCCTCCCCGTCATTCATCTCAAGAGAATTGCGTCGAGAATAGGTAAGAAGACAATCGATGGGATAGAATATTCCGAATAGAGGGTGGTTTCTAAGAAATTTCCAGAGAGAAATCAAAGATCTGGATAAAAAAAAGTCCTGATACAGGGATTTAAGGTTAGATGAGTTTTTCTTGGTAAGACTATAATTAAATATCCCTGATATATCTGACTATTTCATAACAGAATCCAACTGGGATACCGTAAATATCCGACGCAAGTACACATAGATGTATATAATATATATATATATATATATATATATATATATATATATATATATATATATATATATATATATATATATATATATATGTTGATTGGATTCAAATTGGATGTACACTATCGAATTGATCAGGTGTTCACATAGTTGGATTTAACTTGAATGGGTAAAATTTATACCATATCTAAATCTAATTTTGCATTCAAAATATGAATCTGCCTTTAAACTCACAACCTATCAAATCCCAATCTAATTTCTCTCGGCTGTCAAAAGTAGCAAGCACAACACTCAAGTTAAAGAGTGTACGGTAAGTGTCTACCTAAGTTTTGAAACAAGCCAAAACCTTGAAGGCATAAACATACGGTCTTGGGGTTTTATGTTAAAAGCAGTCCCCCCTCCGCCTCTCCCACCCTCAATCCAAGTAAAAAAAAAAAAGAAAAGAGAGAGAGAGATCCCAATCTGACTTTTGAATATACAACAGAATCTGAACCACGTTGTCATATATTAAAAACTGTTAAAACTAAATCCCAGTTCAAATCCAAATCCGAATCTAATTGTATATTTTATTAAACCGATTTCAAACCCAGATGCCATTTTTTAGCTCTGAATCTAAATCTGATCCGATTTCGTAAATTGGATGATTAGTTTATATTTCATCTCCAATATTTTTGAAGCTATTCAGTTGGATATCCAATCCACATCTGGCCCATTAGCATCTCTAGATGCAAGTCTTCATAAACATCAAACCTTATGAAACCAAAATTCCAATTCAATTTAAAAAATGAATCCCACCCGAATCCAATGACATAGAATCCTAATTATCATTAATTAAGTTGAATCCCAACCGTATAAATCCCCAATTCATAGCTTCAAGAAACTGAGAAATTGGCCCAAAAAGAAAGTCTGACATCCTTTCCTGTTTTCAACCCAGACAAAAGCTAGATCGCAAATAAAAATTAAGCTGCATTAAGACTGGAGTCCAACCTAGCGATCGAACCATACTACAAGTTACAGAGATCAAATGAAAGGATCAGGTTCCTTTCGAGCAGGAGAACTACAAGCTAGCTGCATGTTCTCGCTTATTACATAATACTACCAATACTACAACTTATACGATCTACCCTTCACTTCATGGGAGACCTTTTAACTGTGGGAATCACCTGAATGGCAGCAAGCCGTGAAATATCGAAAGGATTCACAATTTCCGGATCTTCTGAGCAGAAGCCCCCGTCTACCAGAAGCTTGTACATGGCGGAGGTGCAGTGTGCGCCATCAAAATACATGTATGTGTCTCTATCCGGGCACGGCTCTGCACCTGGTGTGCATCCAGGTCCATTTCTTTGGCAACAAGACGCCTTGATTTCTTCGAATCCTGATGATCAAAACAATAGACAACCGAAGATTAGTCAGTCACGCTACCCAAAGAAAGAAAATGGATTCACCGACGGTAGAAAATTGACTGTTGATGAAAGTTTAAGTTTTAGCGACGTTTAAGAGGTGGTGTCGTTGAAAATTGACTTTCACCAACGTCTACCCCTAAATGTCGTTGAAATTCTCTTGTAAGCAGCTTTATATTTGCACATGTATTTCCGATGTTCGAAACTTATGTCAATAGTGGATTAGGAAAAGAAGTTCAACAAATCTTTAACGACGCAATTCCGTGCGTGATAAATATTATTATCGACGTTTAGTTGAACTGTTGAAGGTCGATCAAAATATTATCGACTTCTAGGTGTCGATGAAATTTTTTTTTACCAATATCCTCTTACTTCTTGGTAAAAGTTTTTATTACTGACGTCAGTAATCGTTTAATTAACTATGCTTAAGACATGTCGGTGAAGATATGTACACCAACATGAGTTTTAAACAACCATGTTTTTCTCCATAGTATGGCTAACTTGAGAAAAAAGAAAAAATACGTTCAATTTTTAAAAAATTAAAAAAACTAAAAGTAAGAAAAAAATAAAATAAGTGAAAAACTAATAACACAACATCAAAAGATAAGCAACAAAAAAAAACTGTTTGACATTAAAAAAATTGACAAAATAAAAAAATAAAAAAAACATGAAGAAACCTGTTTTTTGTTTTAAACATTTTTTTCAAAAAAACGTATTTTTTAAGTTTTAAATGGTCATTTAATTTATCGTTTGTCTCGCATTTTTTCAAAAAAAAAAAAAAACCTTTTTTTTGTTTCACCGACAAGTAAATAAAAGTTGCTTCTTATTTTACCAAGGTTTTTCCGCCCATCGATGAATCCTCGTGTTTTTGTAGTCTCAATCTACAAACGCAAGCAAATTGACGCCGCAGCTTACCTTGAGAAGCTGGATTTTGGTAGACATCATCCGTAATCTTGTAGGCGTTAACGTACACAAAGTAGGAGTCGGGCATGGCTTCCTTCAGGCTGCCCAGGGACGAGTTCAGTTCTTCACTGAAGAGTTTGACAACCACGTTGAGATCCGGTCTGCACTCGTTGTTATTGTTGCCAACATAGCCAGGATTGCACCCGAGTGGTTGGGCGCCGAACAAGACGAACTTTCGAGCTCCCAAACGGTTCAGCCTCTGCAACAAAAAGTCCCCACAGGCGTCAGTCTTACTGATCGTGAATTAATACTTAGAAATGATGAAAAATATGGCTGCTAGCTACGTGGGCAAGATGAAAAGTTGTGGACCTGAAGGTGGACGGTCAAGTTAGCCACAAGAAGCTTCACATTTCCTTTGCATTCCTCCACATTGTTAAGAGGATCATCGCAGGCTTTAGTGCAGTCATTGCCACCGGTACTAAAGGCAAAGATGCTGTTCGCCAGATAGGGAGCGAGCTTTCCCGACCTAGCGAACAGCCACTTTAGATCCGGAAGGGTTTTTTGCTCGAAAAGGTCGACTT
The DNA here is from genome assembly GCA_011799765.1 of Nymphaea thermarum. Classification (NCBI taxonomy): domain Eukaryota; kingdom Viridiplantae; phylum Streptophyta; class Magnoliopsida; order Nymphaeales; family Nymphaeaceae; genus Nymphaea; species Nymphaea thermarum. The sequence goes on along the minus strand of JAANDH010000148.1, from coordinate 287,134 downwards.
GTCTCCCCAGCGACATGAACTCAGACTGCCAAAAAGATAATATTAGGCGAATTTTGGGAATGAAAACACAAATGTTCTTACTAGAAAATTGAGTTCCTATCCACAGTTAGTATAAAAGCTAGCGTATATAGTTACGTCGGGATTATCAAGGATCCCTGAACCCCCAGAGGCGTAGTTAACTCCGTTAAGAATCTTGCTTCCTTCGGCCGTGGGATCCTCGACGGCAAGAGGTAAACCTGGAAGATTCAAGTCCTCGGCCAAGAAATCACCGGGGTTCTTCCCGTTGGTGAACCTTCCGGTAGGACCACCGGGGAAGTCTATTCCATATGGCAGATTGCGGGTGGACACACCAGGGTTTCTGAAGGCATTGTTTCCGTTGTCGACCACAGAGTCCCCAAACACAAAAAGGGCCGGGGCATGCTGCACGGTACCGGGACACACAGAGTGTGAAGTGGGAAGGAAGACAACAAGGCAGAAGAAGACGAGGAAGAAGACGCAGCAGATGGAAAGGTTACTCGGTCTTGCCATCTTTGCAAGGAGTAGACTTTCTTATGGTTAATCTCTGAAGGATGTGAAGACAGACACAGGGCTTGATTTCCTTATATAGGGACGGGGGTACGCAAGATGGCGCGCTCTTCCTGCAACAAGGACATATGATTTCTCATCCCGTGAAAAATGTGAAAAGAATTGATCCTCTGCAACTCTACATGCTTCCAAAGACATTTAAATCTCTACGGTTCCTTCTGATGCTGACATGCAATTGATGACAAAATGTTTGAAAGAAATCAACTCCAAGTGAAAGGATAATGCCACAAGGTGGCTATCACATACGTTAAATCAAATGCAATGACCTTTTACTTGTTGTTTAGAACAGCGACCATGCAATGCAATAACCTTTTTCTTTTTCTTTCCATTCGTATTTTTTTCATATTTCTGTTTGTTGCAAGTTTAACAGCTGCGTACTGTGTATATATTTCTCTTTCACCATGACAGTAATGTATCGACTGCATGCATGCGTGGATCGACAGGAGGCTTTAAATCAGTACTCCAGGAATCCATTCATCGACCGAGGAGGTGAGGCTTTCGAATCGGTAAAGAACATAGTTACAACTTACAAGGTCAGCTATTGAAGAATTATACTGTGTTCTAGAACACTTAAAACTAACATGTGGCGCTCTCGAACCGGCCACGAAATCAAACCCGTTGCCATCAATCAGACCGGCCAATTCATCGAGTGACTTAGTAAACTTGAACAGTAGAAAACTTGTTTCACACTTACGCACACATATAACAGTTGCCTCAAGACTACCACTCAAGACTACCTCTAATGGTTGGCGCAGCAATAGTTTATGGTGTTTTTAGCAACCACAACAGTTTGTGGTACTTTTGACGATGAATTTTTAATTTTTGGATGATTGACATCCAAAAAATTGGAATCCTTTATATATATATATATATATATATAGCAGGCCGGTCTGAATTTTATACCAATATATGGTCATATTGGGCTTCAGAAAGTGCTGTTGACGTACATTCCAGCATCCCCGGCGATGTTTGAAGTTACTGCCTTCCTTTATATATGCTTCTCTAGGAGCAACTATTCGGGAACTTCACTTTTAGACATCCACCTTTTGAGTTCATTAACAAGCTCTTTTAACTCCAAACTTCCCCCTCACCTGACACCAAATGCTTCATGTTTATGTGCTTAACATATCTTAAATGAAGCTGTAATCGGACTATATCCAAATGAATACATAATCTATCCCTTAAAATTTTACCATTAAAGTCACTAAGGTTCTTACTGTGCATTGGGGGAAACTTGTGTTTTGTAAGGCTTTTTATTTTCAAATCAAACACAAGAAAAATTACCCTGCCAAATTAGATAGAACAGGGTAATTTTACCTTGCAAAAAGAGGTCCGACTTTTTGCCATGAAATTTTTTTCATGGTAAATTTACCATTTCAATTTTACCTGCCATCAAATGGGACCTAAGAGGTGAAGTAAAAATAAAATTCCAAAAGTGTTATCTATACTTTTTAATTCCAAAAGTGTATCTAATCCCATTCTCTTGTAGCTCGTGAGGCGAGAATTTGTCATGGTGATTGAACATGGACAAACTGAGTGGTCCTCTAGGTTGATATTTCTCTTAGTAGAACATTGTTCCCGCAAGTTGTGATTGTAACAAAATGCCAAAGAATATACGCTGGGTATATGCTGTAAACTTCCATCTAGCTTCAATAACTAGTCACTGTACACCGCATTCAGAAGAAATTCGTAGATTTGCTAATGAGGCTTAACAAGGCCATAGTCAGGACAAATGCATGGATAAGGAGGCAGTAGAAAATCGTCTATTCACCGCTCTATCGTTTTCGTCTGCGAGTCATTAATGTATGCAGGAACAAGAGCAATTCATATATGAAACGATTCCCTCGAACTTGATATTTTTCTTTTACATATTTGTAGATAACGTTTGTTATATGTGTGGATGATTCATATCTTGCCAAACTGTTCACGGCATTCATCTTTTTTTTTTTTTCACGTTTTGTCGTGATGCCATTGATGAATCACAAACAAATTTGTGGACCTGCACGAATTTTTCGACATCGGTACACTCAATCCACGTGCTTGCTTGCACTGTTTTTGTATCTTACTCTTGCATTTCATCTGGTTAAAACTATGTAATTCAACAGCCTATTCCACCTAAGAAGTCAGGATCCAGTTAATGTTGTATCTCCCTAGCTTTACATAATTGATTACTGACACATGATAGGCTGCAGCAGTATGTTTTTCACTAGCCAGTAGTTGTGTTCTTTGTGCAAAGGAGACCGAATGGCACTCCATTATTTTTACTAGTTGTGAAAATGGCAAAACATGTTCGGCACCATCTGGACTCTTTGTCTGATATTGAGATTAAATTAGGCGCTGGGTTTATTGAATTGTGGGAATGCAGGAGACGATGTAGATTTAAAGAGGATGTTTTTGAAATTATTGAAAAAAGAAATGTCCTTTTGAGTCTTTTTACTTTTTCTAAATTTTATTTTATGTTTTTACAAAAAGTTTTTTTTTTTTTATTTAAATAGAGTCATTTTTGTCATCAACTGTGCTTGAAAACGAAACTACGGCACCAGCACGGCATGCAGAACGTGCTTCGATGGCTTTGTGGTGTATATGGAAGTGCAGGAACGCAAGTGGTCATGACAAAAAGATGCAATGGGGAAGAAATATGGCCCAGTGAATGGGATGACCCGAAAATTTTATTTGTTAGCGACTCCTACACTAAGAAACAGCATGGCGAGTTAACACTATTGTTTATCAACATGATTAATGCCTGGCCTGACCATCTTTCTTTCTACCGGACTGCATCATTACCTCCATCGACATCTGTAGACAAAATAGTTATAAATTGGTGACTACTCTTCAGGCAAACGCAGGCTGATATGTGTTTGTTGGGGGTCAAAAGGGCGCAAGGTAGAATTAGAAAGGATATTGGTGAGTTGCTCAGCTGTCTACTGAACAGATTTCCAGAGATGAGGGGTAACGTTCTGCCAATAGGAAGCCCTTGGAGAAAGATTGATTAGCTCATCTCACTTTTCATATTGGGTGAAGGCTCGGCCCAAACATTAATTAGCGCTCTCTCACCCCCCCACCCTCTCTATAATCTGTTTTTGTTCATTTTTCTTTCTATCTTGTGTTTTTTGGTTTCGTATGGTTTGCTTGTTTTTTGCGTTGTGGTGACATCTTCCCACCAATTTTGTCAATTAATTTCCCATTTTATCAGCTCTCTCTAGCTCTACCTCTCTATCTCTCTCTCTTTATATATATATATATATACAAGTGATTGTGATTGGATGGAGCTAAAAAGGTCCAGAATATATATATATGCGTGTGCATTTATGTGCGTGTGTGTGTGTGTGTTTGTGTCTATATATAGATATTTTATATGCGAGTTCAAATCTGCCTGATGATTAAAAGATAAAATTCATCGTTGAAAGAATTTTAAACCATTGTTAAAAGCATTAAAAACCCATGGCTATACCATAAATCATCACTAATGTTCCTGTGACTATAGATTTTTATTGTCAGGTTTTTAATATTTAACCATTCGACAGCATCTGCAAGTGATGAGGTTAAATGATCACTAGCACCACTATCCACAGTCCATAAATGGCTATGGCTTTGAGTTAGAGGTGCCAGGAAGTTTGGTTAATATAAAACCTTCACACCTTAAGGGGCAGTGCTATGCATAAATGAGCATATTTTTTAAAATACCAATATGAAAATAAAGAGATTTTATAAGGCTGGTTTGGGCAAGTGCCCACATCCGCAACTTAATAAGGTTCCTTTCATTGAGGACTCGAAGGGTCTTATGGTATTCGTCTATGGTGACGGCAGACACAACCTCTTTGCCGATAGCCTTAGATGTCTCACCGGCCTTAATCGCATTAGCGGCAATGACAAAATCAACACTTGCAGCATCTTGAAATGAACAATTTCCCAAACCTGGTTTTCCTAGATGCGGATTTTGATTGTCATTTATTCTCTAGAGAATTCTTTCTGTAGTCTCTCTCTCTCTCTCACATATATATATATATATATATATATATATATATATATATATATATATATATATATATATATATATATATATATATATATATATATCTTTTATGTGCAGCACATTTTTCTCTGTCTGCACGTGTAATCTTTTTCCTGCCGAGTTTTCAGACCCTTTTTGTGCCCTGTTCTGTTTTGTTTTCTGCTAAGTATATACCCAGATTGCAGTTTGTACATAGTATCAAAGACATGCGAACAAGGCTTCCGTGACAAACAATGGTTCCAATTGCCCCAATACCAGAACAACTTCTGATGCATCGTATGAACTTGCTGCAAAGTTCACCAATCCATTTTTCCTCCATCATAGTGAGTTAGTGACAACCCTGGAGCAGCCATGGTTTCACAGCATCTGACCGGGGAGAACTATGCCCCATGGAGTCGGCCGTGACCATGGCGCTTGCTGCAAAGAACAAACTGTGCTTCGTGGATGGATCTCTTCCACAACCAGAGGTTGGTGCACCAATATATACTATGGTTGCATTCTAATAACTTGGGATTGTCATGGTTGATCGATTCTCTCTCTAGAGAAGCATCAGAAAGCATTATCTATGCTACCAATGCAAGAGACGTGTGGTTAGAACTGAAGAATAGATTTACACCAAGTATTGCCCCAAGAAAACACCAAATCGGGTCTGCCATTAATCGCCATTCTCAAAATTAAAATCCTATTGGGATGAATTGTCATCCTACAAGATGTCATGAAGATTGTGTCAGACAGACATGATGAATTCTTGATGGGACTCAATGAGTCCTATAATTTAATGGAGAGGCAAATTCTTATGGATCATTTTCCAAATTTGGGGAAAGTATACTCTCTAATCATCTATAGCAAGAAAAACAGAGGGAGGCGAAGACTGTACCAGCTTTAGAACGTAACCGGATTGGCAGCAGTGAGATTTGTTAAGGGAAGAACACATGGCGTCAATCGGTTATTTGTTCTTAATGCAAGGATGCAGGTCACGCACAAGACAAATGCTTCAAGTTGCACGGTTTTCCACCAATTACCATTGCATCTTATGGCTCCTTTCCAGATGCACCAGCTATGCTGGACAGATATTTTACTGCTACACCAAATTACAAAATTAGACACCCAACTCACACCTTCGGACATGTTTTCGGTTTCTCAAATTTTGCATTGGCTACGTGGATGTAGCGTTTCTTGGATGACTGCTGCTGCAGGCACCTTTTCTTCGGCCTAGAAGTGCGGAGCCATATACAACGAAAGTTACGATTTGGCACCAGTTTTTTGGCACCATGCGCATGTAAGGTTGGTGAAACTCTCACGATTTTACTGATCCTGCAGGAAGGCAAAGAAGGTTAATTGAACAGGTGATTATTGCCAGGTAAAATAGTAAAAGAAAAATAACGCCAGTCTCTGTACGTTCGATATGACAGAACAAACAAAACAAGACACCCAGCACGCGCACACATTGAATGTGCTATACAAATTGAGGAGAAACTAGTCAATGAGCTTCACAGGGGCATTAGTGTCCTTAACAAAATACAATAAATACCGTGAAAAGATTAAAAGAGGCAATTCTTTTAAATAATTACAAAAATATCCTCCTTTTTAGCATATATGATATAAGGGTGCATGCAACTTACTCTCACAAAAAATGCTTGCCAAAGGACAAAATGGGAATTTTTGCAAAAGACGAAACTATCCTTAACAAAATATAATAATACGGTGATGAAACTGCGCCGCTGAAAGATCGACTTTATCCCTTTGAACGTCATTTGCACGACGCACCAGTGCCGTCCCCTTACGACATACATACATGTCAGGTGGATAGTGTGCTTCCGGAGGTCCCTTGCTTGTCGAAAATCACGAAATCAAAGGTGGCGGACGATCTTACCAACTTGAGTGAAACTAGGAACCGGGCTAATGCGTTGTAAGGATCTGAATAAGAACGAGAGAGTTCTTCCAATGGCTGCCGTGGATGGTCGGTCATGCGATGGAGTAACATACAACGTATAAAATGTGCAACTGCCCCATGAGTTTTAAGTTTTGAACAGGAATATGAAACTGCAATTGTTTTAAAATCAACACCATCTAGAAGAAAGGCGACTGAATTTAATTCCTACCTGAACTCTTATTCACAGACTATTGAGCGCACTGTGACGTGAACACAGTAGCAACTCCCGCGGAGCAAACTGTAGGCTAAGATTGATGACCGGAAATATGAAACAGGTGTCCTTAACTTAGCACCCACCACAATTCCTAATCTTGACTTTTATTTTTTCTTTTCTTGAGAAGCCCTGTAACACAAGCTATGTAATGACCAAAATACCCTTGATTAAAAGAAAAATAAAAAGCTTTTTTACAAGGACAAAACGACTTATAAAACAACTAAAAAGTGTAAAATGTGTAACTTTTTAATAAAAATTTCTAAAAATGCAGCAAACTTCTCTTCTTTCTTCTATCATATTTGTTGGGTGTATCACTTCCAAAACTCTTGGAACCCCTCCACCTACTGGGAATTTACCATGCTTTTACCGTACGACAAGAAAAATCCCTACCTTTGGTTTCTTATATAAGTTTTCAGCACACGACGTTTCACCAACGCGACCTTGACAAGTTAACTCAACTAGAGGAAGAGTAGACCTTGAAGATCTTTGATGCAAACTCGCATTCTAGCTCTGTTTTAGTTCGTTCAAGTAAATTTAAGATTATTCAAGAAAATGGCAAAGTGATTAAGGAGATAGAGACGGAAATGGAGAGAAAGTGGGAGACAGCAGGGAATAATGGAACACCTAAAAAGCGGAAGGGAACTGAAGGAAAAGCAAACGCAATCAAGCGAAATTAATGGAAAGTGTTTAATCCTTTTCATCAAACTGGCCTGCACTCAAACAACAAGAATTTGGTAAATGGTAAGTTTTTGTTTTGATGAACATTACCAACTGATAATAACCTAATGCAATTACTTAACAAATTTACAAAAATATGAGATTCAATGAAACGAAAATTCCTAAATGGAAATGGACATTCCAACTGGATACTATAAAATTATAATTATGTGCCTTCTTACTACTTCCCATCGAACAGAAATCTAAATGGCTATAAGAAAAAATCGGAAAGAAATACAATATGGGCCTAAAACGATCCGGTATATTAATATATACCTCCTGAATCAGCTTCGCAAGTAAAATGACACCGTAGAATAAGAAAAAAGTGACCCTACTGTTGCCAGTAGATGAATTTAATGAACTTAGAAAGAGATGATGCCGTGTAATCATGTATCCTTTTCTTGCGAGTTTTAAAATGCTTGTTGGCAGGACGTCAATCAACCTTACCCTCTTTGGTGATCTATAAAATGACATCCCGGCAGTGTAAATTTTCAAGTGCTATGGGCGATCTTCTGTATACAAAAATGGCAAGATCATTAATTCATCACTGCTGCGGCTTCTTCTTCTTCTTCTTCAGCTGGCGTCTTGTCTTCTTTCCTTTTACTCCATCTCAGGCACAGGCTGTTCCAGCCCTTTTTATGTTTGGGGACTCTATTGTCGACAACGGAAATAATGCCATTCTGCTTCCCAATGAAACAGCCAGTCGTTTTCTTCCCTATGGATTTGATTTCCCCACTGGTCCTACTGGTAGATTTACAAATGGAATGAATCCAGGCGATGTGTTTGCCAACCATTTGAATCTTCCTCGTTTCCTTCCTGCTGTTCTCGATCCCAAGGCCAAAGGCGAAATGATCTTGAATGGAGTTAACTATGCCTCTGGGGGCTCCGGAATTCTTGATTATCCTAATGTAAGTAGACTTTAACTGACCAATTGCCGTTTGATTACGAACGAGCGAAGTCAGGGTTGTCGCATTTTTTAGTGCAAGATCTGTTGTTTCGGTGTTTATATATATATATATATATATATACACACACTAGACCTTCATATGCTAGACTTGATATTGTAATTCTTGGAGCTATTGATTTTACAAAATTCATATGAAGTTTAAATAAAAAAAACTAGTTGTATTTTCAAAAGAGATTTAAATATCCTTCAAAGGTGTAAAGAGTGTCGTTTAAGGAAACTCATATTTTCTTCTTTTACCAACTTAATTTTCCATAATGATTTTGTTAAAACTCGATTGGTCCAAACAAATACCATAGACCTGTCATACGAGAGTTTGTTGGTTATATAGACACACACAACAATGAGTCAATGATGACTCTAGTTATCCAGATTTACCCCGCATTACCTAATTCATTTGAAGCAAATGGACAGTTGAAACAAAAAACAATGAGAAAAAGGAACTGCAAACTAATACTACATGATGGAAATATCAATCACCATTTTCTCCTTGTTTTTCTCTGTACCATCCATTGTGTTGAATCAAAAGATTCAAGGTAACTCTAAAAAACCAAAGTCACCATTCAACTATATATATATGTGTCTGCGTATGTGTGTGTGTGACAGATTGGTAGATCCATTAAGTTAGGGACAAAAACCAAATTTCCTAAATGCGATGATTATCATATTTCTCTTGCAATCTATGCTTACCTATATAATCTCAAGAATAGGTTGATGAAAAACATATATTAAGTTGACCTTCTTCTGGGGTTTAATAGTTTTTTTACAATAAGCAAAAATGAGCTCCCCCACTGCATCAAAATTTTGATAATAGAAAAATCGTTAATTTTGATAAAAAACAACTTGAATGAAAACACCTTTCATGTCAAAATAATTTTCTAAATTAGATGTTTAGATTTTGTTTAAAATATTTTTTTTCAGCAAAAAATTTAAAGGTCTTCTTTTTTATCCCTGATCTAATAGTCTGAGACTCTCTCTCTCTCTCTCCCTCTCTCTCTCTCTCTCTCTCTCTCTCTCTCTCTATATATATATATATATATATATATATATATATATATATATATATATATATATATATATATATATATATATATATATATATATATATATATATATATATATATATATATGCCAACGTTAATTTACCTAATCACGCATGTACCATTGTGCAGTCCGAAGTTATATCGATGAACAACCAGATCAAGTTGTTTGAGAATACAACTCTTCCAGAATTGAGGGAGCTCCTTAACAAGATTCAGCTGTCCTCCCAACTGGAAAAGAGCATTTTTGCATTCATTGCCGGAGGAAACGACTGCATTGAGCTGTGTCAGAGACCTATCGGAGAGAAAGAATGCAAGAAAAATCTCCTTCTCGTCATGGGAAATTACACTTTGCAAATGAAGGTTTTTTGAATACTTCTTTACAAACAATATTGCGGAACACTTCTGCCTTATATCTTTTGTGGTATCTCTTAATTTCCTACTTTTTTCAGCTTTTTGCAGAACAATCGTTGAATCAAAAGAATTATATATAGTTCTAGTACAAAATATTATATTTTTCCAAAAGTCCTGCATTCTCTGAAACTAATTTGTGACGAATTCCTCATGCACTTTTTCTTCTCAGTTTTACGTAGATACTTTACCTGTGTGGAACTTGCCCTTCTTAAACAAATTAATGGTAAGAATCTATACCGAATCATGTTTTTCTGGTCGTGTACACATGAAACCTAGACCAACAAAGGATGAATGTTCATAATCCTTGTATAGTAGATGTAAAATTTAAATACTTGCATTTTAGTGACTGACCCTAGGTTTTAATTGGAACATGAAATTCACATATATAAAGTACAAATTCTTAGCCAAAGGTCACCTTAAAAGAAAATTTTCACTAGGGAATTCAGAACAATAAGGTGGCACACATATATATAGTTATTGTTCCTAGTTCGTAAAATCACATAAGGCATTGAGTATTCGGGAATATATGAACCATAAGACATGAATATATTTTTTATATGTAAAACACCTTTCGCTTCTGTTTTTTTCTAATTGGCAAGTTTTGGTTTGGCAGATCTTCGGTAGAATTTTGCCGGCAGGTGCACTATGGGGAACTAACTTGTTAACCTCTTTCAACTCTAAGATCTTATGAATAAGACATTTTGTGTGGGATATGGCGCTTTGATGGGAAGCATTGTTCCTATTTAGACATCAAAGGACACTCAAACTTATCAACATAGAAAGCAGTCTTAATAAGGCTGGAAGCCCAAGTGAAGCTTATCCTTTAATTTTAATTGTTCAGTTTGCCGAGAGTAACTCCAAGATGGCCAACTTGGCGGGCAGAAATTTGGCTTCTTCACATGTGTAATTGGCGAAAATACGAACAAATCATGAGGAGTGGATAGTGTTGCGCAAAAAACAAAAAATAAAAAACAAAAAGAGAAGCTCTCGCGAAGCTTACGATGGGCATGATACTAAGAACAGCTTATAAGGCTACCCACATTTGTTAAAGCATTCATAAGTATTTCTTACTGAGCTATCAGTTGGATAGTTGAAAAAAAGTTGCCCCAGAAACCTGCTTGTCTAATTGTGTAAGGAACAAACCATAATTAAAAGGATCTTGTTGAATTCGTTATATAACTGTGCACAATTATTTTCCTCGCAGAAGCTCTATGGTTTAGGAGCTCGAAAGTTCGTGCTTTTTGGGGTAACACCGCTTGGGTGCAACCCGGCCTACCTGCCCGGTAACAATTACAGATGCAGAAAGGACTTGAATTTTGCGGCTCAATCATTCAACAAGATGCTCAGATCTTTAGTGGACACGCTTAAGCAAGATATGCCAGCAGCCAACTTTGTGTATGTCAATTCCTACAAAATTCTCTATGATGTCTACAGAAATCCTGTACCAGAGGGTAAGTCACATCTTTTATTTTAAGTTGCATCCAGCTTCTTCGAAAATAATGATCAGTGTGTGCCCTCTAACTTCGTTCTGTCTTGACACCAATGGACTAAAGGGAGAATAGGCGCTTATCTCTTACCTATGTAAGTTGTACTACCCATCTAATCTACCACAAACAGTAGCATACTAATAAGTAGGCTTCAAGTATTGCAGCTGGGCACGCGGCACCAGTAGCGGAGGCACATAGGTGCTGATCTAGATCTGGGCCATTGCCCTCACCAGCCCAAAATAAATTGCATTATTTATACATGCATGACTACCTCCTTAATTTTTACTTATTTATTATACACAAATTCCCCCAAATAGATCCATGTTCGGAAGGGACCTATATACTAGGACTATGATCAATCGGAAGAATAGTTTGAGTTCACTTCACAATGCTTTTATAAGCTCAGGAACATGCTACAGTTTGACCTAATCAAGACCACTAAGTTAAAAAGAACCAAGATTTTAAAAGGAATGGACTGAATGTGTACGCAAAGAAGTGGCTGTCAATTTTTAGCTCTTGAAGACCATTCACCTCAATGATCGGTGGCGTTCAAGGTGCAGGCTTGGATGAAGGTTGAATCATATAAATGTGCCATCAGCATCCATCAATGGGACCAGGTTTCATAGAAGTAAGGCTTAGTAATTGGTCAGGAACAAGGATCAACATGGGGAACATGAGGGGATTCGAGCCCTAAAGCAGGGCTCAGTATTCGAGACAGTCGTTGTAAGCATGTGGGAGGTTTACCCTAGTTTTCTTTTCATTTAGCAGGTCAAGTAAATGAGTCTGGTCTCATAGGCACTAGCTTCTTCCAAAACCTTGATCAGGGCGGAGCTACCAGCCAATTCAACCAGAACCTGCTCTGGTTGGTTTAGGAAGAAATTTGACGGGCCTACAGTTAGTCAATATTATCAATAAATGGTGCTAGTATGATTTTTCTCTACCAGGATTTCGGGTGGTGGACAAGGCTTGTTGCGTTACAAACAGTACAGATTCCACAGAAGGAAGGGCATGCGTTCCAGGGAGCACACCATGCAAGAATAGGCACGAATACATGTACTACGATGGTGCACACTGCAGCGCGGCCACTTATTTGATCTTAGTGGGGAAGGCCTTTTACTCAAAGCATTCGGAAGAGGTGTATCCTGTTAATATTGCACGTCTCGCTGCAGAACCTGGTCTACCAAGTTTCTAAAGTTTCTTTATCGTAAGGAATGCCTTACTTTACTTTATTGTAAGAATAAGTGAGATCTGTTGTCTTGCATTGTGAAGGTGCTTGGATCATTCCTTCGTTATATCCAATTAAATATTTGTAATATACTAGAATGGTTTCTGCAGTTTATAATGTCACAGTTGCTATGGGTTCGGTTATGGTAAGGAATGGCTTTCTCATAACTTTATTGTAAGAACAAGTGAGGCATGTTGCCTTGCAGAAGGAAAAAACTTGAAACTTTCCATAGTTTTATCTAATTACTGTTTGTAAAGGAGAGCTATTTCTACAATATATTTTCATAGTTTCTTATAGCTACAGATGTAAACCATGGGCATGAAGCAACAAGAAATGGTGGTGAAAGCTACATCCAAGTGGTAACTAAGAAGATCAGTGGATGTGTTTGTGGTAAATGCGAAGATGTATATGCACGGTTGAGAACTATCTTCTTCATTTGTCTGTAGCTAATTACCAATGTCCATGTGCATCATAAACATTTAGGGTTGCAGATTCATTAACCCTTGAAGTTAAGGGCTGCCGATTTCGCTTATGAAGCCTGAAAGAATAGCACAATTGAAAAATGACATCAGTTTAGCATTTTCCTTCTTAAAGCATAAATTATGGCAGTGCCATTGTGCATCACTATGGACCGCCCCAGATGTAAAGGCCAATAAACTGGACTGTTAAACAATGGCTCATTCACTTTCTGAATCATTGAAATTAGAATCATTTAATTGGCCAATTCAGTCTGCATTTACCTCTTTTCCATGAAACAATACTAAAGAATTATTTTTCAAATTCTTGAGTAAAGACTTCCGAATTAAGTAACCTGTGGTTAGGCACGAATTAATTTGAAAATACCAACTGAAGCCAGTTCTGTATAGTGAACAGGCTGATATTTTGTACTGTCTTTTACATGGAGGTGTTCAACAAAAAATGTCAGTTAACAACACTGATAAATGAGTACATCTATATGATGTATTGGACATGCTAATAAATCTTGCTCCTTAACTGGAAAAGAGAGAAGGAAAGTCATTGTTCATTGAACATGCATGTAGTCAGATTCACATTTTATACAAATTCTTGATGGACGTTACACAATTGTGGATAGATCCAATAATTAAGGGACTGGAGTTAACGCAGGATCCGATCACAAACATGTTGCTCTGACAGATATGATACCAAAATTTATTATGGAAAGCTTATCTTCCACACACAATCTAATGATTCCAACACTCCCCTTCAAGTTGCCACTCCTCCTGGATTGAAGAGTGCCACCTTGCTCCTTAATGCTTGGAACATTTCTTGCGCTAGTTTCTGTGTGAATATGTCTTGAACTTGTTGGGGTGAGGGTAGAAATGAGTTTGAATTTCGTCACTTTGAATTTTGTCTCTAACAATGTGGCAGTCAATTTCAATATGCTTGGACTACTGAGGAATATGGGATTGGCCGCTATGTGCATTGTGACTTGTTATCGCAGAGCAGAGAGATTGGTTGTCTGTTGGATATCCCAACATCTTGTAGAAGAGCTTTAAGTCATGTCAGTTCACATGTTGCAAGGGCTATAGACCGGTATTCAGAGAGGTGGTTGTTTGATTGTTATCCATTGGCACTGGACACACAGAAATTCATGTCCATCACACAACTGTCCTGTTCCATGGACAATGATATTCATTGTACGTCATTTGATGATTTTAGGAATATAACACTATGTTCCTTTTGTCTAGCATTTGTTTTCTATATGTTTGTTCTATTTGTCTTGTCTGTCGTTTGTTTCTGTTATGTCTGATTTATCTGTTTTGTTCAATGTTTGTGTATTCCATGGTCAATTCTGTTTGTCATGTCTGGTGTTTGTTTATGTTTTGTTCGAACTGTTTGTTTTGTCTGGTGTTTGTGTCTTTTATGATCAGTTTGACCATTATATTTGTTCTATCTGCTATATGATGACAAGAATACCATATTTTTTGAACATGTTATATCAAAACAAGTATAAAATTCATAACATGTTATATGCAAATTAATACATTTGATAACACGATCCATAATATTATTACAAAAAAGAACTCTTTCAATAGATTCATATGTATAACAAAAACACAATTATTGTTAAATGTTCAAATATCTATATAATCATTAGTATCAAATAAAACTACAAAATACAAATATTCTAAAATATTCAACTGTTGTAAGTCATATGTTGGAGTACATTGACACAAAAATAGATATAAAAGTTTAGACTAGAGCTACTATAAATACAAAAATAACCATGACAACCAGGTATATGTTATATATGGTTTTGATGAGAAGAGTAGTAGATATCTAGCGAGTGTGTTTCCCTCTATGTCACTTGTTTGTCCATGTTTTATTGTGATTTATAAAGTGATGAAAAAGAAAGCTCTACGTGGGATCTCGATCTGTAACATATAAATCAACTTATCCAAGTCTGTAAATATATTCTTCCGTCGTGATTAATGAAATCACGAGAGAATTGCCTACACTTGCCACTTTGTTTCTCTGTTTTCCCACTCCTGTTTGGCTGCTTTGTTTTCTTTCATTGATAAGTGGATCTACTCTAAGTTGCATGAGGTGAGAACTTTTCACATGTTTTCCTTCATTTTTCCAATTGCATCAAAGGAAAAACTTTGGCCTTGAATCCTATGACGGCAACAGTAAAAACCGCTGAAGAAATTGGACTCTTCTCTCAGCAAACTCAGCAGGTCCTTACTTGAAGAAATGAAATTTGGGGTTCATATGTATCTCTATCCCGACCTATCGTGGTAATCGTGTTACAATATATGTTGTAAACTTTTAATGAGTTCTGTGTTTTATGAATGTGAAACACAGAAATGATATTGACCCCATTCATCCTGTTCAAACTAGCTAGCTGATGTTTTACGAAGGTTGTGTTATGAAAAAACTGGGATTTGACGATGTGTGAGCCCCAAGTGAGGGAGACGTGATAAAATTGATCGATCGTTATTATTCTTCGAGCCAGATCACAAAGACCCTCATGACTCAGTTTCTTGTCTCTTTGATTTCTTGCTGTATACAAAGACAACAATTGTATCGACGCATGTTTTTATGGGTCTTTAAGTTTTTTCCCTTTGTTTTTTCTCTTTTGGTTGCTCGTGGATGTAGGCAGCTTCCAGGCAAGTACCACACAAATTTCTTGCTTTCATTTTTTCCCTCTTTTTTGTCTTTGTTTTTTTCTCGACGAGAAGCTAAGGCTTTTTGTCATCTGTTGCTTAGATCAGACATCGCAGTATGTAATATTGATCATCAAAACATGTGGATCTTAAATCTGTTCAAAGATAAAATTGTAAATATTCTGTGGCGCCTCCGGCATTAGATCCTTGGATTTAATCCAAAACTCTCCAATGAAAATCCTGGCGACTAAGGATGATGCATCCTCACCTTTTTCCTCCAACCACCTTCCCATCGAGGAAAATACTCAAAGTTTTGAAAGGATGCGGGACCAAAATCAGATCTTAGATCTTCTGTACAACCTTATATCTAGCACTACATGTAACGACATAAGTTGTTAAACACATTAGACAAATTTAGTGAGAAAATTTTAGGTTTTTTTCCTTTTTATGATTTATTGACCTGGAAACGACACCTAACTGAGAGACGATTGCATTTTTGCTAATGGGTGTCATAGTCAAGTTATATAAGAACTCAAATAGGCCATTTGCTTTTATTTATAAAAATTCCTACACGTAATTGGACTAGGCGATCTAAGAAGTACTTCCACTCGATTTATATCCAAAGTGCTTTACCCATTTGATGAGCTATATTTCAACTTCCATATTCTTTCTCTTCTTTTACAGCATGTAACAAATATGCACCAAAGGGAGGTAGGGGCATTTTAAAAATATATATATAAAAGTGTATGGACAATTTAGACATTTTTACTTTTTTACTATCTTTTCTACCCTTTTAAAACTTTTGTATAAACATAAATAAGGTAGGGGCTCGAAACGGAAACTCTTCCATCTTTTCATTTATCTAAAACTAAGGCCTATAGTGGTTGTGACGATAAAAGCACATGCAGAAAAAAAGTGCCGTCATCGATGTTCGATAACATAAATATGTTTATCAGATCCAGTCTAAATGCAAGTACAACAATACAACAACTCATTTATTACATTAAGGGTCAACTCTGTCATTTCCTTTTCCTTCTTCACCTAGCTCAAGCTGCCTCTGAAAAGGTTTGGATCTCAAGTCCAGCAAGGTCTGCAACATTGAAAGGATAGACTTCCGTCGGCAGCTTCGAGGTGTACGCCTTCTTCGCTAAATGCCTGTATAGAGCCTCTGTGAGGTGCGCCCCATCATAATACATGTATGTGCTCCTGTGCTTGCAAGGGATGCTGTACGGCACGCATGGTTCGCCTAGAATTTCAGTGGAGACGGTGCAACAACTCTGGTTCACCACCTTGAATCCTGATCACATGCACACCATTATCACACAATAGAACCAACATTTCAGTACCCACATGCCGGTGTGAAATAATTCCATTAACGATGGGAACCCAGAAATTTCATATTGATAAAAAACACAGTAGGGTAAAAGTTTTTCTGATTGCTAATGGGTTTTATCAAGAATCGAAGTCCACCTTCCCTGTGATTTTAATAAATATAGCATAGCAAAGTAAAGATTCATCATCTTGTTCGGAAAACTTGGTAAATTTCCATCAAGATCGTAACTTTCATTTAACATAAATATGAAGGTAATAATGATTCCTACTGTTGAATGGGGACCCTCACATCTATGGTGACAGCACCACTCGCCTCACTAGTGACGAGCACAAAAGCGACCAACAAGCCCAGCACCCGCACCAAGTGGATCTCTTGCTAATTAGCGTTTCTAGCTGATGTTACCAGATGAACATCATGCAATGACACGAGTTCTGGTGAACTTTTAGACAGATTTACTGGTTTTTGTCTGTGGAAATCTGACAATCAGAATCGCCAACAGTTTTCTAAAGCACAAATATCCCCTAACCCACATGATTTCTTCCTTAGCGTGTGTCAATCGCCAATGCTTTTTAGACATGGGGCTAGTGGTGGAAATGAAGATGATGATAGTGATGAAATTCACAGCAAAACGTGGCATACCATAAGATTGTGGATTGTCAAATACGCTTCTCACGATTCCATAGGTATTGACGAAGACGAAATTAGAGCCCGGTAGACTTTTCTTCATCCCGTGTATGGAAGATCTCAGGAGAGAGTTAAACGTTATTGCAGCGAGGTTCAAATCCTCCCTGCATTTTTCTGTGGGCAGTAACGTCGCCTTGTATTGGGGGTTGCAACCATTTGCTTGAATTCCGAAAAGTACGAACTTTCGGGCTCCCAAATTGTACACGATCTGCAAAAACAAGCCTAATTAAATACCAGAACTAAGAAATTTAAAACCCTGGAGTTGCAGAAAAGTTGGCGTCGGCAATTTCCTGAAAAATGGGGATCGCTACTGCTGTCTAGAGATCAGAAAAAGAGACTGAAAGTTGTGAACCTTGAGTTGGTTAGTGAAATTCGCCAAGAGACTCTCAATGAATTCGTCGGAAACGCACTTTTCCTTCTGAGCAGGTCCGCTACACTCTTGTTCGAGGTCGTTACCTCCAGAGTTGAAGACGAATATGCTTTTTGCCAGATAGCTAGACACGTTCTTTCTGTTGTCAAACTGAGTCCTTAACTCGGGGATCGTGATGGTCTGGAAGATCTTGATTTGCTGGCTCAGTGAGATAAACGAGGTCTGCAACAAGTTTGCACATCATCAAAAAGTTAGTACTTTAGATCTCCGATTGCTTTTGCTTTCGATTATCTCCACCTTCATCGACCACAAAGCAAAATGTGATCAAGCAATTCAACGCCAGTATGGTTTACTCTACACTAGAAATATTTTGCATTCTGAGTAACTGATTGGAATAAGGAAAACAAAAGTTAGAAGGCCGTGTGCTTCAAAATTCATCTTGTC
Source organism: Nymphaea thermarum (assembly GCA_011799765.1). Taxonomy (NCBI): domain Eukaryota; kingdom Viridiplantae; phylum Streptophyta; class Magnoliopsida; order Nymphaeales; family Nymphaeaceae; genus Nymphaea; species Nymphaea thermarum. Next base: position 268,584 of record JAANDH010000148.1, on the reverse strand, counting down.
AGCCAACAATAACTCATGTGTAGGGAGGGAGTTGACACTTGATTGGGAGACAAACCACTTGAAAATCGTCGACAGTTTCCACATAAAAAGTCGGCCTCCATTGGCACGCATCGTTAAAAAGGAAGAAGATGAAAATGTAATCCCACTTAACCAAGTAACCGTGCCTTTACCAGAGCCTGAAATGTCGGTTTAATTTTGATCCTGAGGCCGATTCCGCAATTCTTGGATTTGGTGATAAAATAATTAGTTTTTCAAGTTGTTAACTAAAAAATGTATATATATTAGAAAATTAATCAGACAAGCCAATTACAAATGCTGCTAACTGTCTGTTTTGTAAAACAATTAGTGATCCCATCATATGTAGAAAGCAACTTAGGAAGCCAGTTAATCAATGAAATCAGAAACAACTTAAAGAGAGAACCGGTCAACCCTTGCCCGAAAAAGTTTACTCACACCGGGAGGAGAGTCAAGAATGCCTGAGCCACCGTAAGCGTAGTTAACTCCATACAGGATCGTCCCGCCGGTGGTCTTGGGGTCCATGGCAGCAGGAAGGAAACGAGGAATCCCCACGAGCTGGCTCAAGAAATCACCGGGGTTCTTCCCGTTGGTGAACCTTCCGGTAGGACCGGTGGGGAAGTCTATTCCATAGGGCAGGGTAGCGGTGGAGCAGTTGGGATACACAAAGACGACGTTTCCACCGTCAACAACGGAGTCTCCAAACACAAACATGGCCGGCACGTTCCACTTTCCTAGGGTAACAACTCCAGAGTACGAAGGATGGAGGAGGGCAACGAGGCAGAGGAAGAAGAAGAAGCAGAAGATTGTTCTCGCCATCTCCGCTGACAAGAAACCTCCGTTTCCTTCGTCCACCCACATTTATACGGAAATGAGAGACTGTCGGACCGATACTTTTGTAATATCACTCTGGTACCTGCAACGTTGTTGATAGGACCTTAGTAATTCTGATTTGATTGTACAATTACATAGCACTGGATTCATCCCTCTGTCTGTCACCGAACCCAAAATTGAATCTGTGGTCGGCCAGACGTTAAATTTTATATTTTAATGAGTCTTCGACGTCTGTTGCATTGGGTGGAAAACCTTTCCCTCTTTTACCTGTCTATTTCTACTCTTTGAATACGTGTCTATTTTAATAACTCCCATTCAACTAACCCATGTGGGGCAATAGTTTCTTCCATTGCTAGACTATTTCATGCCAAGCCAATTGGTTGTTTACTTCTTTAGTAAAAAATTCACATCTTTTGATATTTTTATGGCCCATTCGGCAAATGGAACATTGGTATTGTTTTATGAATCAGACTAAAGAAATTGAAGTAGATGTATCAACATACCCTCATCTTTGGATCATATTGATTGACCAGTTATTTATTTATTCTTTCTTTTCTTTTTTTTTTTTTGACAAACGGTAATAATGTGTAATTGTCACATGATTGTACCTTAAAAATGAGGCCAACATACGAAAGACTATTTCATGAAATTGTTTTATTTTGTTAAGGTCAGAAGTCACAATATATTATTGTTGTCAAACGACTGTAAACAATTATAGCAGATTGTCATTGTTCCATAATCTACCTCAATGTAGTGGTAAATTCTTGAAATAATAACAACCTGATACAATTGTTAAACATCCCTTTGTATACTAAAAGAAACGGTGTGGCTGTCGCTATTCAATAGAATCTTTTGAGTTTGAAATAGAATATGTTTGTGGTCATTTCATTTCGTGGTTAGACGATGACGAGTTGCTTCCGAACACCTGGATCCAGCAGCATGAATTTTTTGTTTGTATCGTCTATTCAATATGAAGAAAGATAGGTAATTGTTTTTACTTGAACGAAGGAACATGGGAAAGAGGATCCATGTACGTGCTGTGATTCCTGGCATAAAAAATATATATATATATTTCTTTCACATAAAACTTTTGAAAAATAATTTTTTGATCCATGTTTAAATTTTGAAAATAATTCAGTTCCATCATAAAAAATTTCTAACTCTGCCTATGCCTCCATTTTGTTCCACTGAAATATGAAGTTTTTTTGGTGGTCCGCTGACGTATGATCTGTTTTTTAGACCGTGTAAGCAATTGCCCACACATGGCCCACACCTACTCTCCCCCTGGCAACTGTAGAACCCTGTAGATGGTACTGAGCCTAGCATCTCAACGTTACCTTTGTAATGTAGCTTATGAAGACTGACTACATATGTTTTTTCTTTATTTATATTGCCAAATATCTCAAATACTTGCCCAGCTGGTGCTGGGGGCAGACTAAAAAATTTTTGGTATTAGTAATAAATTTTAAATTTTTGAATAACATGTAAATGAGAAAAATTACCCTAACATGTACCTCGATTTACATGAATGAGATTGTAAAGATATCCAATGATTCTAAAAGGGGAATTCAAATTCAGTGTGCACATCGCCTACGGTGTAATCGATTGGAAACTACTGTGGCGACAACCAAGGTTTTAATCATTTTCATCATTAATCAAATTAAGGCACAAATATGACATACATAACCAGTCTCACAATTTTTTAGCAACCAAATTATAAGGGAAATATAAAATAAGAAAACTATAAAAATCAGAAAGAAAAATGTTTCTATCAAAGAAATAAATAAAATATAAGAAAAAAATTACCAAAAAATATAAGGATCGTGAGCCAGTTTGAGTCTTTTGGGCTCATTTGATGGCAGGTTTATCATGGTAAATTTTTTTGAAAAAATTTACAGGATGAAATTCCTCTCTTCCAATCTGAAGCCTTGTTTAATGATATGGTAGAATTTAACATGGTCAAATTAACCTTGTTTGAATGTACAGGATAATTTTTTGCAAGCTAAAAATTTTCATACTTCAGATTGTCAAAAATGGTAACAAAGAAAAATTAGGATAGAATAAATCAGTGAAAAGAGAGAAGCAGAGAGTGTAGAGGTGAAGACCATGAATAAAGTCCCCACATCTGCCACTCCTCCCATGATGCCTTCAACAAAAGCAGCTCCGTCCCACAAATAGTGGCAGACAAAACCATAAAAAGACTGGACAATCATGCAACTGCCACTAAGAAGAGATTAGACATGAACGAGTATTAGATAGCAACATGAATCCCATATTTCTTATGCCTAAAATTCTTCAACAGACTAATTGGATCCCCAAGTGTTATATCCTCCTGATATGAAGAGTAATTCCATATAATTGATCAATTCAATGGTGTAGAAAGGGAAATGATTCACATGTGATTCAGATTTCAAACCTTGACAATGAGAGTTACATCTGTACCTAAACATTACCAACATCCTGTCATACACAGTATGCCTTTGGGTTGTATGAGTCCTCGAGTCCTCTCTCTCTCTCTCTCTCTCTCTCTCTCTCTCTAGAGTAGCTTCAGTTTAAGTTTTATGCATCTTCTATCCTTTGAGTTCCTCTTCTATTTGAATACCAAGTTGGGCTTCTAAGTGCTGCCTCCAGAACAAGCACCCCTGCATCTCCTCTCCTTTCTGGGTTTCCTTCAATTTCAATACCGAGATTGGCTCCCCTTTACTTTCTCTGCGGAGCAATCCTTTCATAGTCAATAAAGCACCTTTCTTTGTCTCGATTACTCGGGTTTTCTGGCGGGCATGAAGAGTGGCGGGCAAGAAAATGTCTAACTCAACCAACCACAGAATGGAGCAGAGATGAAGCGAGGCACCCGGAGGACGACCAAGAACGGTGGGAGAAGATTGGCTCCAACCCTTTCAGTCTGCTGCCATGCGTTTAACTGTGTGCTTTCAATCATACACTGAACTCCTCCTTCCTCACGCTAAAACAAGGGAGCAAAGATGCCATCGCTGCACGATGAAGTTGAAATCTAAAACCGGTTGGAGGAAGACGAAGGGGCGGCGATTGTTCAGTTTCCCCCAAAAAGACAGAGAGAGAAAAAGAGAGAGATTCGGTGGTGGTTCTTTTCACAACCAGAATGAGGTGGTGAATGTCAATAGTTGCAGCGATGATCAGCGTAGAGGAAGGAGAAAACGAAAGAGGAGAGGAAGGAGAGGCCGCGAGAAAGGAAAGGCAAAGTTGCCGTTGAAATTTCCCGGGGTAAAAGGTCCGCTGTTGGAGTTCAGATTTTTTTTGTGGGTTAATTTTCTTTTCCTCAGCCCTACGAATTTCACTTGACAACAAGGGGCCCTCAAAGTTGAAAATGTGTTGGCTGTAAATGTGGGACTCAATATAGGGACGCTTTTAAATGCCCACCACCCGACATTTATTACAAGTACTTGATATGTCTACAATTACATTTGGGCAGGACACTTGTCATACCCAAGTCTAGCCTCTGCCCAACCCAATGGTATTAAAATAATTTTTTTTAAATATATAATAAAAATATTTTTACCAATAAAATATTAAATAAAAAATTTAAAAAAATAATCGAGCCAAACCCGGCTCATCGAACCAAATATTATTGGGTTGGCCGCAACCGGTTTTTTCAGGCGTGCGCCCGGGCCAAATCCCGCCTAGTATTGGGTACGCAGGCTAAGCGCCCAGAGTATACAATAAAAAAAATGTGTCACATATTGATATTAAAATCTGGGTTAAGGAAACTAAATATACAATTATACTGCTCTTAGAGAGTTCACCGCAGCTATCTCTTGGACTTTGTTGAGATAAATTGATGGCTATGATCATAAAAAATTCCTAACTCCGCTTATGCCAACATTTTGTTCCGCTAAAGCATGAATTTTTTTTTGTGGTCCGCTGAAGTATGAACTTTTTTTTGTGGTCTGTGTGAGCAATTGCCCACACATGGCCACACCCACCTCTACCCTGATGTAAAGAGTCTACTACCTCTTGACTGTAGGGCCCTGTAACTCAGCCTCGCGTCTCAATGCTATCTTTGTAATGTAGCTTATAAAGACGAAATACATATGTTTTTTCTTTATTTATCCTGGTGCTAGGGCAGACTTAAAAATTTTTGGTATTAGTAATAAATTTAAATTGTTAAAGAACATGAACATGTAAACAGAAAAGAATTACCCTAACATCTACCTTGGTTTAGGTGAGACTGTGGAGACAGCTAAGTCTTTAATCATATTAGCCCATGAAATTTTTGTGCACAAATACCAACGTACATAACCAGTTTTGGAAAATTTTAGCAATAAAATTTTAAGAAAAATAAAAAATCAGAAAAATATAAAAATCAGAAAGAAAAATGTTTCTATCGAAGAAAGAAATAAAAATGTAAGAAAAAAAGATGTTTGAGCTTTAAGGTTCGAAATGCGTTGGTTGTGAATGTGGAACTCAATATATCCGGAGCTCATATTCTCTTACACAAAAGGCGAAAGTATAATAAAATTATAAAATATTAAAAACCAGAAAGGCACAGATGAGTTTTGTTGGGCGGAGCATTAAAGAAGAACGCTGCTTCTTTTTCCTTTTTTTTTTTTTTCTCCCTCTGAATTAACCACCAAGTTGTGGGAGTATCACTGTATTGAAGCTCAAACAATAAAATAACAAAGAAAAGGACTTAATTACTTTGGATCTTTAACTTAGCCGTCTTTATATTTTGGGTGTTCACGTGACATCAATGTTGTTAAAATAGTTTGCCAGCAAGAAAGTCCTAGCGGCTGAATTGGACGAAAGTTGAAATTGTTTGTGAACTCAATAACTAAACATTATGATGTTTCTATCACAAGCCGAATTACTGAGAATATAAAAACAATAAAAAAATGTGTCACATAATGATATTCAATCTGGGTTATGGAAACTAAAAATACAGTTATACTGCTCTTAGAGAGTTCAACATGGGTTAAAATTTCATGTCAGGCTCGTGGTTAGATTGAGTAAGTGTAGGTTCACTTAGGAGTTCATTTGGAAGTAAGGACACCTTGTGATTGTTTTATGAATTTGCTTTAAATTGAGACATGTTCATGAAATATTAAAATTATTTTTTAGCGAATCTGACCCAATCTTTAGAACAGATTTATAAAATTCTTCCTGAAACCAAAATTACCTTTAAAGTTAAGTTTCCCACCCATATAAATAAAAAAGTTGACTTAGCTGGGATGATATATTGAGTAAGGAGTAAACGCAAGTGGTGAAAGGCAGCCGTCTCCTAGACTTTGTTGAAAAAAATTAACTGCTATCTTTTTGCACTAACATAAACATCATAGGGTTCACTTCGTTCCACAGTTCCAACTATATTGTAATGGCACCGGTTTTGGTGAAGTTCACCATTTAAACCTTAAGATTTGCTTGTACACAATTATGGACTGTCACCTGGGTACGGGTATGAGTGTTGGTACGAGTATTGGTACGGGGTTTTTAAAATTTATGGTATAAATACGGTGTAAATTTTATGCAATAAAATTAATTTTTTAATTAAAAAATTATAAATTTTGAAGAAACAAGAAAACACCATCTCATAAAAACTCCCATCTTTGTCAGAGAACTCACCCGGCGGACGTTGTCGCTATATAAGCTTAAGAAAATAAATTACGGGCAGTAGTTAGACAATTGCAAAAACGAGCTTTACAAAAAGATGAACAATGAACTAATCATGCGTAGTGGTCTCTGTCTCTGTCTGTCTGTCTTTCTACCTCTCTTGTGTATATATACCTGTGTGTGTCTAACTGTCTATGCATATCTTCCCTTCCTCCCGTCCCTTCTTCCTTTCTTCTATATATGAGTTAGAGTAGTAGCTGTACAGTTGAATCTATTTAACATGATGGTTGTTTATGTTAATGAAGAGAGATTTTTATAATTTTACATGGAAAAAGTTTTCCCTTTTCTTCTAAATAATCTACCGATCTTATGTGAACCGAATGTATATTTCTTTTCTTTTCTTTTCTTCTTTTCTCTGTCACGCTTAGTTGCAGTACCAGTGGCACTGTATTTCAGCATTATCTGCAGGAAATAACTTTATTCTCTATTTTTAACATTTGAGTGTCAAATATAACTTCAAAATTTTCAACACAGCGTTAATGGAAGCTGCTTTAGTCCTGTAACAGGAAACGACATATAATAATGTTCCCGCTCCTCATCCATGTCCGTCGTGTGGAGACCTTGATGGGTGAGAAGAGTTCGGTTTTGAAACATTTTTTTCCGGATAAACTTGGTTTGGATGGGTGACAAGAGCTTTTACCGATCGACAAGTCAAATCCCTACCTTTTGTTTCTTTTATGAGTTTTGAGCACACGACGTTGCACCAACGTGACATTGACAAGCTAACCCAACTAGAGGGAGAGTAGACCTTGAAGACATCTGATGTAAACTCGTATTCGAATACTGTTTTAGTTCGTTGAAGTAATCTAAGATCATTCAGGAAAACGGCAAAGTAAGTAAGGTGATTGTGACGAAATGGAGAGAAAGTGGGAAATAGCAGGAAACATTGAACAACAAGAAACAGAAGGGAAATTAATGGGAGGTGTTAGTCCCTTTCATCAACCTGGGCGGCACTCAAACGCCAAGAATTTGGTAGACCGTAAATTTCTATTTTGATGAACATTACCAATTGATAATAACCTAAAGCAACTTCGTAACTAATTTACAAAAATATGAGATTCAAATATACTAAAATTCCTAATTGAATATGGATAATTCATGTTAATAGTAATTATGTGCATTCCTACTGCATCCCATCAAACATAAATCTAAATGGCTGCAACAAAAAATCGAAAGGAAATACAATATGGGTCAAAAAGCATCCGGTGGACCTCCAGCATCAGCTTCGAAAGTCAAATAACAAAAGAGAATAAGAAAATAACCCCATTGTTGCTTGTAAAGAAATTAATAAACTCAGAAAGAGATGATTCCGTGTAATTGTGTGTCTTTTCTTGTGAGTTTTCAAATAGTTGTTGGCAGGACGCCGATCAACCTTTCCCTCTTTGGTCTATAAAATGACATCCCGACGCAGTACTGTTAATGTGCAAAGGGCGATCTCCTGCGTAGAAGAATGGCAAGATCATTAATCCATCACTGCTGCTGCTTCTTCTTCTTCAGCTGGCTCCTTCTCTTCTTTCATTTTTCTCCATCTCAGGCACAGGTGGTCCCAGCGCTGTTTGTGTTTGGGGACTCTAATGTCGACAACGGAAATAATGCCATTCTGCTTCCCAATGAAACAACCACTCGTTTTCTTCCCTATGGATTTGATTTCCCCACTGGTCCTACTGGTAGATTTACGAATGGAATGAATCCAGGCGATGTGCTTGCCAGGCTTTTGGATCTTCCTCGTTTCCTTCCTGCCGTTCTCGACGCCAAGACCAAAGGCGAAATGATCTTGTATGGAGTTAACTATGCCTCTGCCGGCGCCGGGATCCTTGAATATCCTAATGTAAGTAGTTTTTAACCGACCAATTGCCGTTTGATTACAAAGGAGCGAAGTTAGTGCACGAGCTCTCGTTGCTTCCTCCTTATGCATACATTAAGAAAATTAATATATATATATATATATATATATATATATATATATATATATTGTGTTAGTGAAAACAGGTAACCCGAACCTTAAAATGCTAGACTTGATATTGGAATTGCTTGGGACATTGATTTTAACAATATTAGATAGAGATTAAGTTCGAGAAAAAGAGAAAAAGAAACCTAATTTTATTTTCAAGAGCGTGCAATATTTTTGAAAGGAGGTTTGAGGGATACTTTAGTTTCTTGAAAATACGAGTTACTTTTTATTTTTTTTCAACTTAATCTCTACAAAATGATTTTGTTAAAATCAATTGGCCCAAATAATTCTCATAAATCTGGCATATGAGAGTCTGGGTATATATAAATAAATCAGATCGCCTAAATGTGATGATTAAAGTGTTTTTCTTGCAAACTAACCATATGGATATAATCTTAAGAATAGGTTAATGGAAAACATATATTAAACTGATCATTTATTGGATTTTAATCTGCTTTTATAATAAATAAAAATAAACTTCTTCTATAGCGTCAGCATTTCAAAATAGTTTTCATAAATATTTCAGGATGTTTATATATTTTTTTAAAATATTTGTTCAACAGAAATTTAAAGGGTCTGGCTTCATCCATATCTGGGATCTCTCTCTCTCTCTCTCTCTCTCTCTCTCTCTCTATATATATATATATATATATATATATATATATATATATATATATATATATATATATAACCAAGCATGTACCATTGTTGCAGTCTGAATTTATATCGATGAACAGTCAGATCAAGTTGTTTGAGAATACAACCGTTCCAGAGTTGAGGGCACTCCTTAACAAGACCCAGCTGTCCTTGCACCTGAAGAGGAGCATTTTTGCGTTCATTGCTGGAGGAAACGACTGCGTTGAACTGTGTCAGAGACCTATTGGAGAGGAAGAATGCGAAGACAATCTCCAGCTCGTCATGGGAAATTACACTTTGCAAATCAAGGTTTGCGATTTCTTCTTTGTCCTTTCTCAATAGGTTAGCTAAAGATTGGATACTCTAGGGACCATATTGCGAAACAACATCTGCCCCTTTATCTTTTGGGAGATGGCTGGGTGCACCAGGGTGCGACAGCTTCCGGTGCATGACATGTGAACCTCTGACCCACTTTCAAAATAGGTCTAACCCATGTATAAGGGCAGGTGTGATGCCCAGAGGCCTATGCATCTTTGTATTATGTACAGACATGGACATATAACTAACATCTTTTGCGGTATCTCTTTCAATTTCTTATTTTTTGCAATTTTTTTACACAAGATTCATTGTTGAATTTAAAAATTGTAGTCCAGTTCGTGTACAACATTTTTGCAAAAAGCTGGCATTCTGTGAAACCAGTTTGTAATGTAAGTCCTCCTGCATTTTTTCTTTTCAGTTTTCCGTCGATATACTTTACCTGTAAGGAATTTGCCCTTCAAAGGAAAATGTTAAGAGTCTATACCAAATCAAGTTTTTCTGGTTGTGTACATCAACCTAAACCAAAAAGGAATGAATGTTCATAATCCTCCTATAATATGACGTGAAATAAATACTTATGTTTTTAAAACTAACCCCAGGTTTCTATTAGAACATTAAATTCACATATATGCAGTTTAATTGCTTTGTGAAAGGTCACTTTAAAAGAGAACCTTTCACTAGGGAATTCAGAACAATATGCACACATATAGTTATTTGACCATGCAAAGTGTCAGATGTATTTACTTCAACAATTCTTAGTAGATTGATGAGCACTAAGAGTTCAACTGCTACGGGGGAACTAACTCGTAAAATCACACAAGGCATTGAGTATTTGGAATTGAACATATGGGCCACAAAACAGGGATCTTTTTGCCTGTAAAACACCTTTTGCTTCTGTTTTTTCTGATTGGCAGTTTGGGTTTGGCAGATCTTCGGTAAATTTTTTCCTGTAGCTGCACTACGGAGTACTAAACTGTTAACCTCTTTCAACTTTAAGATCTTATTAGTAAGACCCTTCGCGAGGTATTAGGGCTTTGATGGGCCACATTTTACCTTTTTAGATTAATAGCTGTAATCCTGTTTAGACATCAAAGGACACTGAAACTTATCAACATAGAACGCTGTCTACACACGAATTGAGCACGAAGGAGTTGATAGTGGTGGGGCAAAATTTTGTTGGAATTGTATATCGTCTTTCCTTTTGATCATTCAGTGCCTGTGCTTCCAAATCACTGGCATTGGCGTTCAAATTTTGGAAAGGAAAAGAAAGAAGAAACTCTCGCAGAACTTAGGATAGGCATGACACTAAAAACAGTTTATAAGTCTACCCACAAATTTTAAAGCATTCATATTCATATGCATTTCTTACTGAGCTATTAGTTGGATAGTTACAAAAAACTGCCCCGGAAAACTGCTTGGCTAAACTGCATAAGGCGCAAACCATAATTAAGGGACTGAAATAATTTTCCTGCCCTTCAAACAGTTTCTGTTAATTTCTTAATCTTGCTGCACAATTTTTGCCCCGCAGAAGCTGTATGGTTTAGGAGCTCGAAAGTTCGTGCTTTTTGGTGCGACACCACTTGGGTGCAACCCCGCTTACCTGCCTGGTAATAATTACACATGCAGGGAGGACTTGAATTTTGGGGCTCAATCATTCAACAAGTTGCTCAGATCTTTAGTGGACACGCTTAAGCAAGATATGCCAGCAGCCAACTTTCTGCATGTCAATGCCTACAAAATTCTCTATGATATCTACAGGAATCCTGCGCCAGAGGGTAAGTCGCATCTTTTATTTTAAGTTGCATCCAGCTTCTTCGAAAATGATGATCAGTTTGTGCCCTCTTTCTCCGTTCTATCTTGACACCAATGGACTAAAAGGTGAATAGGAACTTTTCACTTGCCTGTGTCGATCGCCCAGCAAGTGGGACTACCCATCTAATCTCCTAATGAGTAAGTCACAGATAAATCTCTATCAAGAAAGGGACCTATCAGGAACCATGAAACGAAAGAATAGTTTGAGTTCACTTCACATTGCTCTTACGATCCCAGGAACATGCCACGGTTGACTTAATCATCACCACTTAAGTTAAAACTGAAACCAATTTTTAAAAGGAATGGTCTGAATGTGTATGCAAAGAACTAGATGCCAGTTTTCAGCTCTTGAAAACCATTCATCTGAATGACAAGGTGCAGGCCATGGATGAGAGTTGAATAAGATAAATGAGCCATCATGCAACCGGTTTCTTAGAAGTAAGGCTAGTCGTGAATAAGGATCAACATGGGTATCATGAGGCGATTCAGGGCCTAAAACAGGGCTCAGTACTAGACACATAGTCCTTGTAGAGCATGTTGGGAGGCTTACCCTTACCATGGCGGGCGTAGCTACCAGCCACAGGGTTTTCTGTTCTCAGGAATGTCAGCAAGTCCACCCTCTTACATGTGATTTCTTGTTGCTGAAGAAAAAACTCAGTGAGCCTAGATAAGTGGCTGACACATAGTAGTCTAGTTGTCAACAAGTGACTACTATAGCCTCGGACACTGATCTGCACAGCGAACCTGCCCGGGGAGGTTAAAAATGAAACTTTTTAACGAGCTTATAGTTGGTCGATATTGTCAGTAAATGGTGCTTGTATAAATTTTCTTTACCAGGATTTCGGGTGGTGGACAAGGCTTGTTGCGTTACAAACAGTACAGGTTCCCCAGCAGGGGTTGCATGCATATCAGAGAGCACACCATGCGAGAACAGGGATGAATACATGTACTACGATGGTGTACACTGCAGCACCGCCGCTTATTTGATCTTAGTGGGGAAGGCCTTTTACTCAGAGCATCCGGAAGAGTTGTATCCTTTTAATATTGCACACCTTGCTGCGGAATCTGTTCGTGAAAACAGGGCAATTTTCTGATGTTCCTTTATGATGAAGATTGCCTTCTTCACCTTATTGCAGGAAAAGTGAGACCTGTTGTATTGCACTGCGAAGGTGGTTGGTTCATTCCTTGGTTCTATCTAATTAACTATTTGTCGTATAGAATGGTTTCTACATAAAGGAATGGCTTCTTCGTAACTTTATTGTAAGAATAAGTGAGGCATGTTGTCTTGCACAGTGAAGAAACTTGAAACTTTCCTTAGTTCTACTTCTATCTAATTATTGTTTGTAAAAGAGAATTGTTTCTACAATGTAGTTTCATAGTTTCTGATAGTTACAGGCGTAAACTATGGGTGTGAAGCAACACGCAATGGTGGTTAAAGTTACTTCCAAGTGGTAATTAAGAAGATAAGTGGACGTGGTTGATGTGTTTGTGATAGATGCGAAGATATATATAAAGGTTGAGAACTTACTTCTTGATTTGCAGACAGCTAATTGCCAATGTTTGTGCAGCATGGTAAACATTTAGGGGTACAGATTAGTTCACCCTCTAAGTGAACTTCTGCCGATCTCACGTATGAGTTATGAAGCTATAGGTCTGCAAACTGAACTCCAAATTTCCTTCTCATGCGCCTTGTATCTTACCTGAAGAATTGCATAATTGAAAAATCTCATCACTATTCAACATTTTCCTTCGTATAAATTATTGCAGTGCGGTGCGGCATCACATGTCCCGCTCAAGATGTAAGTGACAACAAACTGGACTATTAAACATTGTCTCATTCACTTTCTGGATCAGAGAAATTAGCATCACTTAGCCAATTCAGCCTGCGCTTACCCCTTTTCCACGGAACAACAAAAAAGATTTATTTTTCAAATTCTTAAGTAAAGACTTTTGAATCAAGTTAGCTCTGGTTAGGCACCAAATAATTTGAAAATGCCAAATGAATCCCGTTCTGTACGGCTTGTTAAAAAAATGTCAGGTAACAACACTGAAAAACGAATATATCTATATGAGGTATTGAACATACTAATAAATCTTGCTCATTAACTAATATGCTAATAAATCTTGCTTTTTAAGTGTTTAACTAATTTGTATGTACAATGCTTGTGGTATCTTGCCATCTATCACTAGATAAGAGGATTTGGAACATCTATCTATAGCTGAAATTATATGTTTGCAGCTTAGATGGACACTCTTTTTATTCTGGATATGTGTTCAATGCACAACTCTAGCAGGGCTACAATTAGTTTTGGGTGTCACTTTCCCTTTCAGTTTTATATAATAAGAAAGTGATGACTCTTAGACCTTTATTTGGTTGGTCTCGTCGATGTTTTTGTCTAATGCATGCGCTTGAAAGAATAAATGTTTCCATTTGTAGTTAGAATTGTATCGTTGATTGATCATGAACATTGATTGTTGAAATTGGTATTGGGAGGTCAGGTTTGGAATTCCATATTGCTTGAGCGTGTTTCCCCGTATGTCATCTGTTTGTCCCTGTTTTATTGTGATATGTAAAGTGATGGAGAAGAAAGCTCTTCGTGGGAACTCGATCTATAACAAACAAATCACCTTATTCAAGTTTGTAAATATGTTCTTCAGGTGTGATTGATGAAATCACGAGGGAATTGCCTTCACTTGCCACTTTGTTTCTCTGTTTTCCCATTTCTGTTTTTCTGCTCTGTTTTCTTTCATTGATAAGTGGATCTACTCTGAGTTGCATGAGGTGAGAACTTTTCACATGTTTTCCTTCATTTTCTCCATACGTGAAAGGAAAAACTTTGGCCTTGAACCCTATGACTGCAACAGTAAAACCGGTTCATTCAATACATGATCACTGTCTAGAACTTGGACAAGTTATAATTGACGTGCATCGCCCCATTTTTTGATCTCCTGTCTCATGGTGAACAAATCAGACTCTTGACTCTTCCCTCATGGTAATCGTGTTACAATATATGTTGTAATGAGTTCAGTGTTTTATGAATGCGAAAGTCATGTCCAAATAGCTTGTCATTACGTTAGGGACAAGGTGCTAGTCGAGGAAATGATATTGACCCCATTCATCCTGTTCAAACTACTTAGCTGATGTTTTACGAAGGTTGTGTTCTAAAAAAACTGGGATTTCATGATGTGTGAACCCCAATTGAGGGAGACGTGATAAAAATGATATGGACCGTTATTATTCTTCGAGCCAGGTCACATAGACCCTCATGACTCAGTTTCTTTTCTCATTGATTTCATGCTGTATACAGAAACAACAATTACATCGCCGCATGTTTTTATGGGCCTTGTAAAGTTTTTTCCTTTGTTTTTCTTTTTTTGGTTGCTCGTGGATGTAGGCAGCTTCCAGGCAAGTACCACACAAATTTCTTGCTTTCATTTTTTCTTCTTTTTTGTCTTGGTTTTTTTTCTCGACGAGAAGCTAAGGCTTTTTGTCATCTGTTGCTTAGATCAGACAGCAGTATGTAATATTGATCATCAAAACATGAGGATCTTAAATATGTTCGAAGTTAAACTTGTAAATATTCCTTTTGATACGTGTGTGGCGCCTCCGGCATGAGATCCTTGGATCTAATCTAAAACTCTCCAATGAAAATCCTGGGGACCAAGGATGATGCATCCTCACCCTTTTCCTCCAATCTCATTTCCATTGGAGAAAAGATTCAAATTTTTGAAAGGAGGCTGGACCAAAATCAGATCTTAGATCTTCTCCACAACCTTCTATCTAGCACTACATATAGGGACATAAATTGTTCAACCCAGTATCTCATTTAAATCCAAATCTAACTAAATAAATTTAGTGAGAAAATTTCAAGTTCCTTTTCCTTTTTATGGCTTATTGACCTGGAAACGACACCTAATTGAGAGACCGTTTCATTTTTGCTAATGGGCATCATAGACAATTTACAAATATAAGAACTCAAATTGGGCATTTCCTTTTATTTATAAAAACTCCTACAAAGGTGATCTGAGCAAGGAAAGAAGCACGTCCACTCGATTTATATCCAAAGTGCCTTACGCTTTTGGCGATCTATATTTCAACTTGCATATTTGTCCTCTTCTTTTACAGCACATGAAGTTGACGTTGACGTTATGGGGAGCTCAAAACCAAATTGAATTGTGCGCTCATTTGTTTGTAATCAACAGCTATGCAGCAAAGGGGAGGTGCTGGTATTTAAAAAAAAAAATTCATAAAAGAAGTGGACATATTAGACATTTTTACTTTTTTACTATGTTTTTTATCTTTTAAAAAAGTTTCCTTTTATTATTTTAATACAGGTATTTTGATCATTCCTACTCACGTGCACCGATTTTTTCGAGTCAGCTTCTGGTCGAAACGTAAACTCTTCCTTCTTACCCTTCAAGAAAACTAAAGCCTATAGTGGTTGTGGTGACAAAAGCTTATGCAGAAAAAAGGTGCCATCATCGACGTCCGTAAATATAAATATATTTATCAGATCTAGTCTAAATGCAAGTACAACCATACAACAACACATTTATTACATTAAGGGTCAACTCTGTCATTTCCTTTTCCTTCTTCACCTAGCTCAAAGTGCCTCTGGAAAAGTTTGGATCTCACGGAAGTCCAGCAAGGTATGCAACATTAAAAGGATATACTTCCGTTGGCAGCTTCGAGGTGTACGCCTTCTTCACTAAATGCCTGTATAGAGCCTGTGTGAGGTGCGCCCCATCATAATACATGTATGTGCTCCTATGCTTGCAAGGCATGCGGCCCTGCACGCATGCTCCACCTGGCATTCCAGTGGAGATGGTGCAACAACTCTGGTTCACCACCTTGAATCCTGATCACATGCACACCAGTATCACCCAATAGAACCAACATTTCAGTACCCACATGCTAGTGTCAAATATTTCTTTAACCATGGGAACCCAGAAATTTCTTATTGATCAATAACACAGTAGGGTAAAAGTTCTCGGATTGTTATCAAGATTTCATCGAAGTCCAGATTTCCCTGTGGTTTTAATAAATCTAGCATAGCAAAGTAAAGATTCATCATCTTGTTCGGAAAACTTGGTGAATTTCCATCAAGATTGTAACTTTCATTTAACATCAATATGATGGTAATAATGATTCCCACTGTTGAATGGGGACCCTCGCATCTATGGTGACAGCACCACTCACCTCACTAGTGACGAGCACAAAAGCGACCAACAAGCCCAGCACCCGCACCAAGTGGATCTCTTGCTAATTAACGTTTCTAGCTGATGTTACCAGATGAACATCAAGCAATTGCATGGATTCTGGGGAAGTTCTAGACAGATTTACGGCTTTCTCTGTGGAAATCTGACAATCAGAATCACCTACTGTTTTCTAAAGCACAAATATCCCCTGACCCACATGATTTCTTCCTTAGCGTGTGTCAATTGTCAATGCATTTGAGACATGGTGCTAGTGGTGGAGATGACGATGATGATAATGATGAAATTCACAGTAAAATGTGGCATACCATAAGATTGTGGATTGTCAAATACGTTTCTCACAATTCCATAGGTATTGACGAAGACGAAATTAGAACCCCGTAGACTTTTCTTCATCCTGTCTATGGAAGATCTCAGGAGAGAGTTAAACGTTATTGCAGCGTGGTTCATATCCTCCCTGCATTTTTCTGTGGGCAGTAACGTCGCCTTATTTTGAGGGTTGCAACCATTTGCTTGAACCCCGAAAAGTACGAACTTTCGAGCTCCCAAATTGTACACGATCTGCAAAAACATGCCGAATTAAACACCAGAACTAAAAAATTTAAAGCACCGGCGTTCCAGAAAAGTTGGCGTCGGCAATTTCCTGAAAAATTCGGACCGCTACTGGTGCCTAGAGATCAGGAAAAGAGAGTGAAAGTTGGGAACCTTGAGTTGGTGAGTGAAATTGGCCAAGAGGCTCTCAAGGAATTCGTCGGATGCGCACTTTTCCTTCCGAACAGATCCGCTACACTGTTGTGCGCAGTCGTTGCCTCCAGAGTTGAAGACGAATATGCTCTTTGCCAGATAGCTAGACACCTCCTTTCTGTTGTTAAACTGAGTCCTCAACTCAGGGATCGTGATGGTTTGGAAGTGCTTGATTTGCTTGCTCAGTGAGATAAACAAGGTCTGCAACAAGTTTGCACATCAACAAAAGGTTAGTACTTTAGATCTCCGATATCTTTTGCTTTCGATTATCTCCACCTTAATCGACCCCAAAGCAAAATGTGATCAAACAATTCAACGCCAGTATGGTTTACTCTACACTAGAAAAATTTTGCATTCTAAGAAACTGATTGTGAATAAGGAAAACAGAAGTTAGAAGGCCGTGTGCTTCAAAATTCATCTTGTTAGCGAACAATAACTCGTGTTGGGAGTCGACACTTGATTGGGAGAATACCCAATTGAAAATCGTCGACAGTTTCCACATAAAAAGTCGGCCTCCATTGGCATATGCATCGTAAAAAAGGAAGAGAAGAAAATGTAATTCCACTTAACCAAGTAGCCGTGCCTTTACCAGAGCCTGAAATATCGGTTGAATTTTTATCCTGAGGCCGATTCCGCGATTCTTTTATTTGGTGATAAAATAATTAGTTTTTCACGTTGTTAACTAAAAAATGTATATATGTTAGAAAATTAATCAGACAAGCCGATTACAAAAGCCGCTGACTGTCTTTTTGTAAAACAACTAGTGATCCCATCATAAGTAAAAAATAACTTCCCAAATTCCACTGAAGAAAAAGAGAAAGAGGGGGAAAAGAATTGGCATGTGAGAGTATCATCGGCGATTGATCTGGACCATGATTTATGGTGACCACAATGAAGTTAGTTAATCAGTGAAAAAATCGGAAACAATTTAAAGAGAACGGGACAACCCCTGCTCGAAAAAGTTTACTTACACCGGGATAATCAAGAATGCCCGAGCCACCGGAAGCGTAGTTAACTCCATAGAGGATCATCCCACCGGTGGTCTTGGGGTCCTTGGCAGCAGGAAGGAAACGAGGAATCCTCAAGAGCTGGCTCAAGATATCAGATGGGTTCCTCCCGTTGGTGAACCTTCCGGTAGGACCAGTGGGGAAGTCTATTCCATACGGCAGGGTATTGGTGGTGCAGTTGGGATCCACAAAGACGTTGTTTCCACCGTCAACAATGGAGTCTCCAAACACAAACATGGCCGGCACGTTCCGCTTTCTTGGGGAAACAGCTCCAGAGTACGAAGGATGGAGGAGGGCAACGAGGCAGACGAAGAAGAAGAAGAAGCAGAGGATTGTTCTCGCCATCTCTGCTGACAGAAGCCTCTGTTTCCTCGAAGCGAATATGCTATGCATGTGGGTGGGGAGGAAGGCCACTTACCTTTATACAGAGACAAGACTGTACGGTCTCCTCACTTCAGAAGACACCTTTTTGGCAAAGGAAAAGATCCACCCAGTAAATCTCATTTTACTGTGAGGAACTCAATGTTGCGAGCTAGGTGTCTTACCAAGTACGGCGATTCCTCGCAGTCGGCATCTCGAAAATTTTCCGACCATGTTAGTGTGGACACGAGGTCTTCTGTTCTCTTTCTACTTGACGGTCTTCGAGTCAGATCTACTGGTCAATTGGAGTGGGCTAGCCAAGGAAATTTTGCTTCTACTTATTCTCTAAGTGTGTTTCAGTGACGAGCATATATGATCATGATACGACGAGTTATGAAAGGAAAAGACAGAACAAACCGATGTCGTCGTGCCGCTAAAGTGTAACATCAAACCGTTACTTTTATAATATACACATATATCACTCGGGTACTTGCAACGTTGTTGATCGATGGGTTACAGGTACATGTCTTTAAGCAAGAGCTCTTTCACAGTTTAGGATAGAACCCCAGTGATTCTGATTTGATTGGAACTTTCGTTCTATAAACTAAATGAGATATCCTTTATGTCATATCAGTTCCATGAATTGAAGGTCTATGGCTTTCACGTGCAACAGACAGAATGTGAACGCTTGGTCCATCGCTTGCAGCCTCCACAAACCGACTGAGGTGGTCAAAGTGGCCCCCTAAGATCTTTCTTCTCCACCAAATAATTTTCTCATCTGCAACAGATGTCGACGCGCTTTTCCAGTTGTGCCCGGTACTGGGGGCAGGGGTCTGTGATTTCTCAAAATTTCAAACACATTTTGTTTTTTATTTTATTTATAAATTGTGCAATTACATAGCGCTGGATTCATCCCCCTAAAGAGGACGATGATACTCAAAGGTTCCGTAGACCTTTGATTTTCTGTCTGTCACCATACCCAAAATTGAATGCGTAGTCGGCGAGACCTCAAATTTTATATTATGTTGAGTCATCGAGGTCTTGACAAGGTTGCGTTGGGGCGATGCAAAGGTTTTGCATTTCCCTCTTTTACGCTGTATCGGATTCGATTTCTACCTCTTTTAATCCTGCCCTCTACGTCTCTAATGCTAATGCCCGTCGAACCCAAAAAGACTAAACCCATGTGGGTCAATGGTTTCTTCGATTGCTAGACTGATAATTAAGCTCAAATAAAAAATCCGGCCAAGCCCAAATGGTTGTTACTTCTTTTGCAAAAAATTAACATGTTTTGATATTTTTATGGTAAATGAAACACTGGTATTGTTTTATGAATAAGTCCAAAAAAATTGAGGTAGATTTATAAAATATTTCCAAGGTATTTTATAAACGTACCTTAATCTTTGGATCATATTTATGAAAGAATTATATACTCTCTTGTTTGTCAAATGGTAATACACTTTTACTGCCTCATGAACCTATCATGAGGCAAACACATAGAACACTATATGTGGGAGACATTTGTTTTTACTTGAAGAAAGGAACATGGGAGAGGGGATCCCTTCACGTGCTGTGATTCCCTGCATTCAAAAAGTTCTTTCATACAAAAATTTTAAAAAAGATATTCTAACCCATGTTAAAATTTTGAAACTATAATTTAACCCCATCATAAAAAAATTTCTAGCTCTGCCTATGGCTACATTTTGTTCCGCTGAAATATGAAAACTTTTTTTTGTGGACAGTGTGAGCTATTCTCCACACCCGCCTCTCCCCTGCTATAAAGAGTCTGACTACTTCTTGACTGTAAGCCCTCGGGACTCAACATAGCGTCTCAATGTTACCTTTGTAATGTGGTCCATAAACAATAACTACATAAGCTTTTTCTTTATTTATATTGCCAAATATCTCAAAATACTTGCCCAGCTGGTGCTGGGGCAGACTTAAAATTTTTTGGTATTAGTAATAAATTTTAAATTTTTAAACAACATCAGAATTGCCCTAACATCTACTTCGATTTACATGAGACTGTGAAGACAGCTAAAGTTTCTAAAAGGGGAATTCAAATTCATTGTGCTCATCGCCTACGGAGTAATCGATTGGAAGCTACTGTGGAGACATCTAGAGTTTCTTTTTCTTATTAAACAAAATCATTATCATCATTAATCAAATTAGCGCACGAACACGACATACATAACCAGCTTCGCAATTTTTTAGCAATGGACTTATAAGGGAAATACAAAATAAGAAAACTACAAAAATCACAAAGAAAAAAGTTTCTACCAAAGAAAGAAATAAAAATATAAAAAAAAATTACCAAAAATGTAAGGATCGTGGTGTTTGAACCTCCAAGGATGGAAATGCTTTGGCTGTGAACGTGGGACTCAATATAGGGACGGTCTAAAAGGCAAGGATGGGCATCACAATTATTACAAACACGTGACATGTCTATCAATGGCTAAATGCAAGAGAGGCGAGCCAGGAAAGAGGATTAGAGAAAAGATAAAGTGAGAGGGCGCAGGGTAAGTGGACAGAAAGAATTAAAAAAAGAGAACAATCAGAAGACCACTTGATCCGCAGCTCGGCCCCATGTCAAACCCCATATTCCCTTAACAAAATGGAGAAAGTATAATAAAATATTAAAACCCAGAAAGGCGCAGAAAAGTTTTGTTGGGTGGAGCAATTAAAGAAGAACCCGCGTTGTACTCGTGTTTTGTTGGGTGGACCACTATGAAGTCGGCAAAGTTGGCATTTCTTTTTCTTTTTTCTCTCTTTAAATTAACCACCAAATTTTAGAAGATTCACTGTAAGGAAGCTCAAACAATAACATAACAAAACAAAGACTTGATTATTTTGGATCTTCAACTTAGCCATCTTTATATTTTGGCAGTTCTCGTGGCAACAATGTTTTTAAAAAAGTTTGCCAGCAAGAAAGTCCTAGCGGCTGATTTGAACGAAAGTTGAAATTGTTTGTGAATTCAATAACTAAACATTATGATGTTTCTATCACAATTCACAACCCTAACAATGAGAATATAAAAACAATAAAAAAAATGTGTCAAAACTAAAAATACAATTATACTGCTCTTAGAGAGTTAGTGTTATCACCCCAAATTTTTCAAAAAATGGGGCTATTAAAATTTTGGGTCTATTATTTTTAAAATGATTTTTAAATCCAAGTTTAGATCCAAAATCTAAGTTTAGATCTAAATCTAGCATTTCAAACTCAAAATCCAATTATCAAATTCAAATTAGATCCAAAATCCAACTTTCAAATCCAAATTAGAGCAAGACTCATTTGTCCATCCTTTTGACAAAAAAAACCTCCTTTTAGAGGGTGATTTTAGTCTTTTGGTGGGCAAGACCTATTTCATTCTTTTTGACAAAAAAAACTTCTTTTAGAGGGCGATTTTAGTCTTTTGGTGGACAAAAACTATTTGCCCCTCCTTTTGACAAAATAAACTTCTTTTAAAGGGCGATTTTTGTCTTTTGGTGAACAAGACCCATTTGACCCTTCTTTTGACAAAAAAACCTCCTTTCAGAGGATGATTTTAGTCTTTTTGAATTGACAAGACCCATTTTAAAATATATTTTTATAAGTCTAATGGCCAATCATATCTATTTTTAAATCATTTCTTTTTCAAAATAATTCAAAATTATGTGAAATTCGGATGAAAAAAAAAATTCAAATTTAGGGTTTTGGCTCCAAAGCTCTTCCATCTTTAATTCAAATCTTGAATTCGAATTATAAATTTTAGTTCTAAAACTCTTCCCTCTTTAATTCAAATCTTGAATTCGAATTTTATATTTTGGCTCCAAAATCTCTATAAATACCCCATAATCTTATCTCTTGAGAGGGGCCAACCATGGTGGAATCTCTTGTGCTTTCTCACTTGAAATTTCAAATTTTCATTTGCTCTCTCTTTCCATTTCTCTCTTCTTCTCCAACTTGGAGCAAGTTTCATCAAGCAACAACTCTTCAAGGGAGCATCAAAGATCTCTTGGATGCTTCATCTTCAACATCTTGGGAGCTTCATTCAAGGTAAGTCCAAGATCATTCAAGAGAGGGCTTATTTCTAATATCAATCACGTTCGAGGTATTTAATCTTCCTCTATTTCCATTTTCATTTTCTCTTCTCTCCATGGCATTTCCAAATATCATTCATATCCGAGGTATGTAAATCTCTATTTTCATTTCCTCATTTTCTCTCTTTTTCCTCTCCTCGTGGTCATATGAGATAACCCTCAATCTCTATTTTTAGAATCAAGAGGCTATAATCAAGTGCGCCGGGAGCATGAGAAGATGAGATGATCTTTTATTTTCATGCTTAGATCATGTAATCTTTCCTTTTCATATCTTCATTTTCCTCTTGCCATCTCTCATTGGCCGTGCAAGATAGCTCAAATGATCTGTAATCAAGAGCTACTATTGAGTGCACCGGGAGTATGGGCAAGACAAACAAAATCAATATCTTTATTTATCTCCAAAAATATACTTGATATATTGTCTTCATTCATCATTCATGCTTAAAATGATGCTCATGCATGATATTCTAATCTTCCATTTATATGACTCAATGCACGATGAGAGTGAGTGTTTGGAGTGAGGATTTCTTCTTATGATTTTTGAGGTTGAGACTTGTCCAACCCGAAAAAAACCTTCACGAAATATGTACATGTTAATATGCATTTGCATGTCATTTTGTGTTAGTTTCTTTCCTAATCACCCCATTAGAAACTCAAACGAGTGTCTCGTAATATTGCTTGATTTTCTTCCATACCCAACGGTGGAAGAAATATATCTCTTGTAGCAAACTGAATCATAACATTCCATGTTTATATATGAATCATATTTTCCAAAATTTATTTTCAAAAGAAATTTTTCTAATATGGCCTTGGAGACTTAACTTAGGTTCTTGCATGAGCCCAAGTTCCCCTCCGGCCTACATAAAAAATTGAAGTCGGCTATTTTCAATTCATTTCTTGATTTAATACTCATGAAGACATATGCGTATATACATGTTGTATATGTATGTGTGCACATGAATATCTTTCTTTGTCATTCTCTCTTTATGATTTAACATATCCTTTTACAAACTCTTATATACGTATATATAAATATATATACATGTATTCCATTTTAAATCTCTCTCTCTTTCTAAAATGATATTCTCATCTCTATTTGATTTAAACTTCATTTTCACAAGGTTTCATATACATATCTATACATATATACATATGTATATATAAATATGTATATGAATACGTATCATTTTTCCTTTTAAATCTTTGATTTTATGATTTTCAAGATCTCTTTCTCTCTCTCTTTCTCTATATCTCTCTTGGGATCAAGTCTTTCATCTTTTTCATTCTTTCAATATTTTCTCTTATCACTTAAGATTTTAATTTTTCATTTACCGACCTCACTAAAACCAAAATCAAGTAATGACCCAATATTGGAATCATGCTTGAGGGTCTAGAATTCCATTCCATTTTCAAAAACTTTTCTCTTTTTATCAAAAATATTTATTATAAAAATCTTATATGTATGTTGTGGTAGGAATGACTTTAGATGAATGTTGTGGTAGGAATGTTTTTGTATCCTTTCAATCATATAGGATGAATGCATTCATGCATTCACATTCACTTAATGTCACTTGTGAGCACAAACACATCTCCAAAAGAACTTAAGCAAGATGAGATGAAACTCTAACTAGGTGGTAACCGAATTAGAGCAAAATCTCAAACCTATTTAAAGTCTTAAGAGAACACGAAAATGATTTCAAAATGACTTTTCAAGCTTTCCAATGATATTCACAAGGATTTCCTTCTATCTTTCCCAAAACATTTCACATTCTCAAACAACTCTTCAAAAACCTTTTCAAAAGTTTGAAACATCAAACTTTCAATATTTTTTCAATACCGCATATAAAATAAAATAAAATGTTTAAGTTAACACAAAATGCATCGATGATAAACATAGCCCTTGGGTTGATTACCTTCGGTAAAGGTGCCGGGAATGGTCAATCCTCGTACCGATGGGCGAGTCCCTTTCTTTTCTATTTCAAAACAAAACCTCATTTTTCTGGAGCATTCCAAAACCAATAAAAATTTTAGGATGCAAACAGTTAGACATGGGTTAGCATTTCATGTCAGGCTGGTGGCTAGATTGACTTAGTGTAGGTTCACTTAGTGGTCGTTTGGCAGTAAAGACACCTTGTGATTGTTTCATGAATTTGCCTCAAATTAGGGCAGGCTCATGAAATACTAAAATTATTGTTCAATGAATCTAGCAATCTTTAGGATAGATTTATAAAATACTCACAAAGTATTTTTGCAACCAAATACCCCTTGAAGTTAAGATTCCCACCCATATAAATAGAAACGTTGACTTAACTCTGATGATATATTGCAAGTCCAGCCCAGTGTAAGAGAGGAGTCGGAAGTAAATGCAAGTGGCAAGCCTCAGCTGTCTCTTGGACTTTGTTGAGATAAATTGACTCCTGTCTTTTTGAACTAACATAAACATCACAGGGTTCACTTCGTTCCACAGTTTCAAATGTGTAGTAATGGTACCAGTTTTGGTGAAGTTCACCATTTAAACCTTATATTTTTCTTAAATATTTCATTGTGAAGATGGTTGGTTTATTCCTTGGTTCTATCTAATTAAATATTTGCTGTATAGAATGGTTTATACATTATATGCTTTCCTAGTTGCTAAGAGTCCGTTTATAATAAAGAATGGCTTCGTCATAACTTTATTGTAAGAGTAAGTGAGGCATGTTGTCTTGCACAAGGAAGAAACTTGAAGCTTTCCTTAGTTCTATCTAATTACTGTTTGTAAAAGAGAACTGTTTCTACAATGTATTTTCATAGTTTCTGATAGTTACAGGTGTAAACTATGGGCATGAAGCAACAGGCAATGGTGGTGGTGAAAGTTACATCCAAGTGGTAAGTTAGAAGATAAGCGGACATGGTTGATGTGTTTATGATGGATGCAAAGATATATATATATATATATACAAGGTTGAGAACCAACTTCTTGATTTGTAGACAGGTAATTTCAATGTCGTTGTTGTATGATAAACATTTAGGGGTACAAATTAGTTCACCCTCTAAGTGAACTTCTGCCGATCTCACGTATGAGTTATGAAACTATAGGACTGCAAACTGATCTCTAAATTTCTTTCTCATGCACCTTTTATTTTACCTAAAGAATATCATAATTGAAAATTTTCATCACTAATTCAACATTTTCCTTCTTAAAGTATAAATTATTGCAGTGCGGTGTGTTGAAAAGTCGTTACATCTCCTTATCAAAATAAGGCAAATCAATATGTTAAGGAATCTTATCCAACATTAGTTGTTCCTTGATCTTAGGCAAGTTTGTAGGTTTCAAATGTATATCGCTGAAGCCAAAAGAGATTATATGTATTATGAATTGACAATCAATAAAGCATATCATCTCTCTTCCTCTTTTTTTCTCTCTCTCTCTCTCTCATTCTTTTCTTCTGCAAAAGTTAGCATTGTATCAGATCATGGTTAACTCATAGGAAGATGGCAGGAAAGGGAGAAACTATTCTAAAGGAACACAATGTTGTAGACGATATCAACATAGTAATCCCGTATTATGTCCATCATTATGATGTACCATGTACCCTTTTAGTCTCTAATGTCTTGACAGGTGATAACTATATGATGTGGAGAAAGGCTATGACAATGGCTCTTTCCATAAAAAATAAGTTGGGGTTCATCAACGGATCAATTGCCAAGCGTGACAGCCCAATATCTCTCAAAATTACATGGGAGAGATGCAACAACTTGGTTCAGTCTTGGATTTTAAACTCCATCCACAAGGATCTATTGACTAGTGTAATTCATGCTAAAATTGCTGCCCATGTTTGGAGCGATATTGAGGCTCGTTTTTTTCAAGCCAATGGCCCATGCATTTACCAAATACAATTTCAGATAATGAACTGCAAGCAAAATCAGTTCTCTATTGCAGTTCATTACACAATAATGAAGGGATTATGAGATGAGTTAGCTCTGTATGTTAACATCCCAGATTGTTTGTGTGGTTCCGTGAAAGCTATTGAGTATCTTCGCCAACAAGATCAATTTATTCAGTTCTTGATAGGCCTTAATGGCAGCTATGCTGCCATTAGAAGCTAACTATTGTTGATGGATCTGCTTCCTACTGTAGCCAAAGTTTATTCTCGTCTTATTCAAGAGAAGAAACAACAGGACATTAATATGACATTAATATTGTACATGCTGAAGAAAAAGTCTCCAACCTTGCAATGTAGCCTCCACCACAAATGCATGAAGGAGATAAAAACAATCAAACCAAGGAAAGAGGAAGACCATGGGTGAAGTGCAAGGCATTGTGGAAAGCATGGAGACATCAAAAGCTAAGTCTTATTTTCTTGTTGGTTTTCCTCATAGGTCAGGTTCTTCTAATACATTGATAAAGCCAAAGTTTAACGTCCTAGGAACTGTATCCACTGATCAACCCAATGTACAACTATTCCAAAAATTCATTGAGTTCATGGAAAACTCTATTCAATGTACCAATGAACCTAAAGCTAACCTCTCAAGTAACTTCTCTTCACCCATTTCATGTTTTATTTCTAATCAATCTTGGATCCTTGATGCCGGTGCAACACACCACATCACTAATCTTATCTCCAACCTTTGTGAGCCCATCTCCACCAGCCACCCTCCAATCAACCTACCAAATGGGTCCAAAGCCATTGTCACCCATATAGGTGATGTGGATTTGCACCCCAATATAACACTAAAAAATGTTCTTTATGTTCCTACCTTTGCATTCAACTTGATATCTATTCCTAAACTCTGTAGTGATTTAGGATGTGATGCAAAATTTAATGTAAACTCTTGTGCAGTGCAGGACTGTCACTCGACAACTATGATTGGAATGAGTAGATTGCATAACATCTTCGTCTCGAGTATGCATTAGATTTCAAACTTTTTATTTTGTTTCATTTGAATCTTATTGACATTTCTAAGTCTGTTGATTCATGTGATATTTATCTTGTTGCTAAGATTACTAGACTTTCTTTTCCCAATAGTACTATTTCAACATGTGCTCCTTTTGACTTAATTCATTGTGATGTGTGGGGAAGTTATCACACGTCTTCATTGATTGGTGCACAATATTTTTTAAGTATAGTTGATGATTTTTTTCGATCTACATGGATTTATCTTATGAGATATAAATCTAAAGTTTTTAAAGTCATTAAAAATTCTGTTGCACTTGTTGAAAACCAATTTCAAACTAGAATTAAAATTCTAAGAAGTGACACTGGGTTTGAATTTTTTTCACAAGAGATGGAAGACTTTCTTCATGAAAAAGGAATTGTTCATCAACATAGTTGTATTGTGACACCACAACAAAATGGTGTTGTCTTATGCAAGCATAGAGACCTCCTAAACATGGCATGAACATTAATTTTTTAAGCTATGCCCACAAAATTTTGGGAAAAATGTGTCACCATTGTGCATACATTATCAATAGATTACCATCAAGTACATTGAATAATAAAATTCCATATGAAATATTATATAAACATACACCAAACTACAAACATATGTGTGTTTTTAGATGTTTATGTTATGCTTAAAATGTTCATAAAAATCATGAGTTTGACTTGAGGGGAAGGCGTTGCATATTTCTCAAATATCTATATGGTCAATCAACTTACAAGCTTTATTATCTTGAAAGTGGGTTGTTCTTCACCAATATAAATGTCAAATTTTGTGAAAATCATTTTCCATATAAAAATGAAATGCATGTTGGGTAAGCCTGGGCGTCGAGCCGGGCCGCCGCCGGCCCAGCACGGTCGGGCCTGGGTCCGGGCCGGGAGAAACCTGGCCCGGGCTCGATAGGCCGGCCCGACGGAGGCTCAGTCTGGCCCGACTCTCGCCCTCCATCCCCCGCTCCCCCTCTCCCTCTCCCTCTTCCTCTCCGCTCCCGCTCTCCCTCTCCCTTCCTGTCTCCCTCTCCCTCCCCGCTCCCTGTCTCCCTCTTCGCTCCCCCTCTCCCTCCCCCTCTCCGCTCCCGCTCTCC
The DNA here is from genome assembly GCA_011799765.1 of Nymphaea thermarum. Lineage (NCBI taxonomy): Eukaryota > Viridiplantae > Streptophyta > Magnoliopsida > Nymphaeales > Nymphaeaceae > Nymphaea > Nymphaea thermarum. The sequence goes on along the minus strand of JAANDH010000148.1, from coordinate 239,963 downwards.
CTATCCCTAGGTCCCTTTCCGTCTCCCTCTCCACTCCCCGTCTCCCTCGCCGCAACCCCTCCTCCTCCGTCGCCGTAGCTGCAGTCGGCGGAAACCCAACGCCGTAGCCGGAGGGCGACGGGAGGGCGGGGGGAAAGGGGGTCGAGGAGGGGAAAGGGGGTCGGGAGGGCGGACCGGGCCGGGCTGAGCGGCTTGGCTCGGCCCGGCCCGACAGGCCAGACACCCGATACCCACCCTTAATGTTGGAGACAGGGAACAAGTAGTTCTTGCTTCACCATTCTATGATTACGTCTTAGGGGAGCATGAGTTTCTTTCAAACCCAACTGAACCCCATGTCAATCCTGAAAATGGCAATACTCGGTTTTGAACCTCTAAACAATATTCAATCCAATCTAGATTATGGGACCAACCTTGATTCCATTCCTCAATCAATTGAGGCTACTCATGGTGATTTGGTCCAGCTTCGCAGTCCTACGCGACCTAAGCATATACCTGCTCACCTTAAGGACTACAAGTGCTTCTCAGTCTTGCCCAGTATCAGTCATTTGTTGAAGAATGAGGGCCCAAGCTCTACAAAAGGTAATTGTTACCTGATTGTATAATGTTTTGATGTCACTAACTTCAATCCAAACTACAACTTGAGCAATGTGAACATTCATCCTTTGTCCAAGCCATGTAGGACCTAAATGGTGTGATGCCATGAAGGCTGAAATTGATGCATTAGAAGCCAATCATACATGCATTGTCATGAAGCTTTCCCTCGGCAAAGCTCCCATAGGCTGCAAATGGGTGTTCAAAGTCAAATACCAATCTGATGACACTATCGAACGAGACAAGACCCGCTTAGTTGCAAAGGGGTATACACAAACAGAATGGGTTGATTACAATGAGACTTTCACTCATGTCGCCAAGGTCTCTACTATTCGATGCCTTTTGACCATTGCAGCTATTGAAAAGTGGCACATTTTTCAAGTTGATGCCAACAATGCCTTTCTACATAGTGATCTAGAGGAAAAAGTTTACATGCAGGTGGTCGGCCGACAAAGGGAGGAAGGAATGACATGTTCCTAAATAAGTCTATCTATGGGCTTAAGCAGTCATCTCGAAATTGGTATTCCAAACTTGTTAGTTTTCTCAAAGACATAAGCTATATTCAGTCCAAAACAAATTACTCATTATTTTCTAAAATAGGCACTAGAGGACATACATTTGTTGTAATGTATGTGGATGACATCATCATTGCAGGGGAAGACTTGAATGCAATAAAGATGAATGAAAGGTTCAAGTTGAAGGACTTAGGCAGACTCATATATATTCTTGGCAGAGAATTAACTACTTCAAAAGTTGGTATATTCTTATCTCAAAAGAAATATCTTCTCAACATACTCCTGACAGGACAAATGGAAGCGAAACTGTATGACACACCCATGGAAAAAACTAATATATCTGACCATAACGAGGCCAGACGTTGTTCACACAGTTCACATCTTGAGCCAATTTATGACTCAACCGCAAGTGCCGCATAGAGAAGCCATGAACCGTTTATTGAAATATCTAAAAGGAACTACTAGATATGGAGTTATGTTGTCATCAGAGCGTCCGATTCACCTGAAAGCATATTGTGATTCAGATTGAGCTTCATGTCCAATGACACAAAGATCCACAAGCAGGCACTACTCCATGATTGGGAATAGTCCTATCACTTGGAAAACCAAGAAGCAAACAACAGTCTCTAGATCATCTGCAGAGGCCGAGTATAGGTCCATGGCTCTCACCACATGTGAGCTTATGTGAATAAAGACATTACTCAATAATCTCGGGATCATCCACAAAGAGCCCATGTTTGTTATTATGTGACAACCAAGCTGCAATGCATATTGCAGCCAATACAGTGTTTCATGAATGGACGAAACGCAACGAGATTGATTGCCATGTGGTTAGAGATAAGGTTCAAAATGGAAACTTCCAAACTCAATTCGTTCCCACAATTAAGTAAGTTGCAGACATGTTCACCAAGCCCTTAGGACACGAAGCATTACACAATTTAAGAAGCAAGTTTGCATTTGGCAATCCAGAAGCATCAACTTGAAGGGGAGTGTTGAAAAGTCGTTACATTGCCTTATCAAAATAAGGCAAATCAATAATCTTGTTAAGGGATCTTATCCAAAATTAGTTGTTCATTGATCTTAGGCAAGTTTGTAGGTTTCAAACGTATATCGCTGAAGGCAAAGTGATTATATGTATCATAAGTTGTCAATCAATAAATCATAGCATCTCTCTCTCTCTCTCTCTCTCTTCTTCCACAGAAGTTAGCAGGTCTAAATCACAATGTCCCGCTTCAGATGTAAATTACTATATACTGGACTATTAAACATTGGCTCATTCACTTTCTGGATCAGAGAAATTAGCATCACTTCTCCAATTCAGCCTGTGCTTATCCCTTTTCCGCCGAACAACATTAAAGATTTATTTTCCAAATTCTTAAGTAAAGACTTTTGGATCAAGTAAGCTCTGGTTAGACATGAAATAATTGAAAATGCCATTTGAATGCAGTTCTGTACAGCTTGTTACAACAATGTCAGTTAACAACACTGAAAAATGAATATATCTATGTGAGGTATTGAACATAACAATAAATCATGCACATTAACTAATATGCTAATCAATCGTGCTGTTTAACTAATTTGTATGTACAATGCTTGTGGTATCTCGCTATCTATCACTAGACAAGAGGATTCGGGGCATCTATCTGTAGCTGAAACTAGATGTTGGCAGCTTAGATGGACACTCTTTTTATGTTGGATATGCGTTCAATGCACAACTCTACCAGGGCTATTAGTATCCATTCTTTTTGGGTGCCACTTACCCTTTCAGTTTTACATAACAAGAAAGTGACGACTCTTAGACCTTTATTTGGTTGGTCTCGATATTTTTGTCTAATGCATGCGCTTGAAAGAATAAATGCTTCCATTTGTAGTGAGAATTGTATCGTTGAAATTGGTATCGGGAGTCAGATTTGGATTCCATATTACTTGAGCGTGTTTCCCTCTATGTCACCTGTTTGACGCTATTTTATTGTGATTTGTAAAGTGATTGAAAAGAAAGCTCTTCGTGAGACCTCGATCTGTAACAAAAAAATCATTTTATTCAAGTCTGCAAAATATATTCTTCAGGTGTGATTAATGAAATCACGAGGAAATTGCCTTCACTTGCCACTTTGTTTCTCTGTTTTCCCATTTCTGTTTGGCTGCTCTGTTTTCTTTCATTGATAAGTGGATCTACTCTGAGTTGCATGAGGTGAGAACTTTTCACATGTTTTCCTTCAATTTCTCAATAGCGTCAAAGGAAAAACTTTGGCCTTGAACGCTATGACTGCAACAGTAAAACCGGTTCATTCAATACATGATCACTGTCTAAAACTTGGACAAGTTATTAATTGACGTGCATGGCCTTATTTTGTGATCTCCTGTCTCATGGTGAACAAATTGGACTCTTCCCTCATGGTAATCGTGTTACAATATATGTTGTAATGAGTTCGGCGTTTTATGAATGCGAAAGTCATGTCCAAATAGCTTGTCATTACGTTAGGGACAAGGTGCTAAGGGAGGAAATGATATTGACCCCATTCAACCTGTTCTAACTAGTTAGCTGATGTTTTACGAAGGTTGTGTTCTCAAAAAACTGGGATTTCATGATATGTGAGCCCCAAGTGAGGGAGACGTGATAAAATTGATATCGACCGGTACTATTCTTCGAGCCAGGTCACAGAGACCCCCATGACTCAGTTTCTTTTCTCTTTGTTCTCTTGCATACAAAGACAACAATTATATCCCCGCATGTTTTTATGGGCCTGGTAAAGTTTTTTCCTTTGTTTTTCTTTTTTTTGGATGCTCGTGAATGTAGGCAACTTCCAGGCAAGTACCACACAAATTTCTTGCTTTCATTTTTTCTTCTTTTTTGTGTTGGTTTTTTTCTCGACAAGAAGCTAAGGCTTTTTTTGTAATATTGATCATCAAAACATGAGGATCTTAAATCTGTTCAAAATTAAACTTGTAAATATTCCTTTTGATACGTGTGTGGCGCCTCCGGCATGGGATCCTTGGATTTAATCAAAACACTCCAATGAATCCAGTTCACTAGATTTATATCCAAAGTGGCTTTCAACTTGCTTATTTGTCTTCCTTTTTTTACAGCATATCAAGTTGACGTTAAGGAAAGTAAGGGCATTTAAAAAAAAATTATAAAAGATATGTACATATTAGACATTTTTACTTGTTAACGAACTTTTTTTATCCTTCTCAAAAGTTTCTTTTTATTATTTTAATAAAGATATTTTGATCATTGCCTCTTTCCCAGTGCACCAACTTTTCGTGGCAGATTCGGCTCGAAAGCTCTTCCATTTTATCATTTACCTCAGGAAAACTAAAGCCTAGAGTGGTTGTGGTGACAAAAGCTTATACAGAAAAAAGGTGCCGTCATCGATGTCCGCAAATATAAATATTATTGATCAGATCCAGTCTAAATGCAGGTACAACCATACAACTCATTTATTACATTAAGGGTCAACTCTCTCATTTCCTTTTCCTTCTTCACCAAGCTCATGCTGGCTCCAAACAGTTTGGATCTCAAGTCAGTCCAGCAAGGTGTGCAACATTGAAGGGATATACTTCCGTCGGCAGCGTCGAGTTGTACGCCTTCTTCACTAAAAGCTCGTATAGAGCCTCTGTGAAGTGCGCCCCATCATAGTACATGTATGTCTTCCTATCCATGCAAGGCGTGCTGTACTTTTCGCATGCTCCACCTCGCATTCCAGTGGAGATGGTGCAACAACTCTGGTTCACCACCTTGAATCCTGATCACATGCACACCATTATCACCCAATAGAACCAACATTTCAGTACCCATATGCCAGTGTCATATATTTCATTAACGATGGGAACCCAGAAATTTCTTGTCGATCAAAAACACAGTAGGGTAAAATTTTTCTGATTGTTAATAGGTTTTATCAAGAATCGAAATCCAGCTTCCCTGTGATTTTAATAAATCTAGCATAGCAATGTAAAGATTCATCATCTTCTTCGGAGAACTTGGTGAATTTCCATCAAGATCGTAACTTTCATTTAACATAAATATTAAGGTAATAATGATTCCTACTGTTGAATGGGGACCCTCTCATCTATGGTGACAGCACCAGTCACCTCACTAGTGACGAGCACAAAATCGACCAACAAGCCCAGCACCTGCACCAAGGGGATCTCTTGCTAATTAACGTTTCTAGCTGATGTTACCAGATGAACATCATGCAATGACATGAGTTCTGGTGAAGTTTAAGACAGATTTACTTGCTTTCTCTGTGGAAATCTGACAATCAGAATCACCAACAGTTTTCTAAAGCACAAATATCCCCTGACCCACATGATTTCTTCCTTAGCGTGTGTCAATTGTCAATGCATTTGAGACATGGTGCTAGTGGTGGTGGAGATGACGATGATGATAATGATGAAATTCACAGTAAAATGTGGCATACCATAAGATTGTGGATTGTCAAATACGTTTCTCACAATTCCATAGGTATTGACGAAGACGAAATTGGAACCCGGTAGACTTTTATCCATCCTGTCTATGGAAGATCTAAGGAGAGAGTTGAACGTTTTTGAAGCGTTGTTTATATCCTCCCTGCATTTTTCTGTGGGCAGTAACGTCGCCTTATGTTGAGGGTTGCAACCATTTGCTTGAACTCCGAAAAGTACGAACTTTCGAGCTCCCAAATTGTACACGATCTGCAAAAACATGCGAAATTAAACACCAGAACTAAGAAACTTAAAGCACCGGCGTTCTGGAAAAGTTGGCGTCGGCAATTTCCTGAAAAATTGGGATCGCTACTGCTGTCTAGAGATCAGAAAAAGAGAGTGAAAGTTGTGAACCTTGAGTTGGTGAGTGAAATTCGCTAAAAGACTCTCAAGGAATTCGTCGGAAGCGCACTTTTCCTTCCGAACAGGTCCGCTACACTCTTGTTCGATGTCGTTGCCTCCAGAGTTGAAGACGAATATGCTTTTTGCCAGATAGCTGGACAGCTTCTCTGTGTTGTTAAACTGAGTCCTCAACGCAGGAATCGTGGTAGTTTGGAAGTACTTGATTTGCTGGTTCAGTGAGATAAACAAGGACTGCAACAAGTTTGCACATCAACAAAAGTTAGTACTTTAGATCTGCGATTGCTTTGGCTTTCGATTATCTCCACCTTAATCGACCACAAATCAAAATGTGATCAAGCAATTCAACGCCAGTATGGTTTACTCTACACTAGAAAAATTTTGCAATCTAAGATACTGATTATGAATATGGAAAACAGAAGTTGGAAGGCCGTGTGCTTCAAAATTCATCTTGTTAGCCAACAATAATTCATGTGTTGGTGGTGATACTTGATTGGGAGACTACCCAGTTGAAAATCGTCGACAGTTTCCACATAAAAAGTCGGCCTCCATTGCATGCATCGTAAAAAGGAAAAAGAAGAAGAAAATGTAATTCCATGTAACCAAGTAGCCCTGCCTTTACCAGAGCCTGAAATATCGGTTGAATTTTTATCCTGAGGCCTATTCCGCAATTCTTTTATTTGGTGATAAAATAATTAGTTTTCCACGTTGTTAATTAAAAAATGTATGTATTAGAAAATCAATCAGACAAGCCGCTCACTGTCTTTTTGTAAAACGACTAGTGATCCCATCACATGTAGAAAATAACTTCCCAAATTCCTGTGAAGAAAAAGAGAAAGAGGGGGCAAAGAATTGGCATGTGGGAGTCTCATCGACGATTGACCTGGTTCATGATTTATGGTGACCACAACGAAGTCAGTTAATCAGTGAAATCAGAAACAACTTAAAGAGAGAACGGGACAACCCCTGCCCGAAAAGATTTACTTACACCGGGATAATCAAGAATGCCTGAGCCACCGGAAGCGTAGTTAACTCCATAGAGGATCATCCCGCCGGTGGTCTTCGGGTCCATGAAAGCAGGAAGGAAACGAGGAAACCTCAAGAGCTGGCTCATGAAATCACCGGGGTTCTTCCCGTTGGTGAACCTTCCGGTAGGACCAGTGGGGAAGTCTATTCCATACGGCAGGAAGCGGGTGGTGACGTTGCTATCCACAAAGACGTTGTTTCCACCGTCAACAATGGAGTCTCCAAACACAAACACGGCCGTCACGTTCCTCTTTCCTGGGGTGACTGCTCCAGAGTACGAAAGATGGAGGAGGGCAACAAGGCAGAGGAAGAAGCAGAGGATTGTTCTCGCCATCTCTGCTGACAAGAAGGCTCTCTTTCCTCGAAGCAAATATGATAGGCATGTGGGTAGAGGAAGGCCACTTACCTTTATATAGAAATGAGAGACTGTACGATTTCCTCACTGCAGCATATACCTTTTTTCGTGAATGACTTGTCGCCTAACTGAAGCAGTCATTTTGGAACAGGTTTTCCATGCTTGCTAGTTTTCTCTTTCAGTCCGTGGCAGATTATTCAATATTTTCTAAAATAGGCAGTAGGAGAGGTACATTTGTTGTAGTGTATGTGAATGTCATCATTATTAGAGGAGAAGACTTGAATGCAATCAATTCTCTAAAGCACATGATGAATGAAAGGTTCAAGTTGAAGGAATTAGGCAGACTAGAATATATTCTCTCAGCATAGACTTACCTACTTCAAAAGTTGGTATCACATTATCTGAGAGGAAATATCTTCTCAACATACTCCAGGACACATGGGAGCAAAACCGTGTGACACGCCTATGAAATAACACATAAATGTTGACAATGAAAAGTAAGACATCCTCAATGATCGAAGTCATTATAGAAAGGTGACTGGAAAACTAATATATCTGACCATGACGAGGTCAAACATTGTTCACACAGTTCACATCGTGAACCAATTTATGACTCAACTACAAGTGCCGCATAAACAATTTATTGAGTTATGCTGTCATTAGAGAGGTCGATTCACCTCAAAGCATATTGTGATTCAAATTTTGTTTCATGTCCAATGACATGAAGATCCACAATTAGGTATTGCACCATGATTGAGAATAGTCCCATCACTTGAAAAACCAAGAAGCAAACAAGAGTCTCTAGATCATCTGCAGAGGCCAAGTACAGGTCCGAGATCATCAAAGATCTTGGGATCATCCACAAAGAGCTCATGTTTGTTATCATGTGACAACCAATCTGCAATTTATATTGCAACCAATCCCAGTGTTCCATGAGAGAATGAAACACATCAAGATTGATGACCATGTGGTTAAAGATAAGATTCAAAATGGTGACATCCAAACTCAATTCGTTCCCACAACTAAGCAAGTTGTGGACATATTCACCAAGCCCTTAGGATGAGAAGCATTCCACAATTTAAGAAGCAAGTTGGAGCTTGACAATCCAGGAGTGTCAACATGATGGGGAGTGTTGGAAAGTCGTTGCATTGCCTTACCAAAATAAGCAAATCAATCTTCTTGTTAAGGAATCTTATCCAAGTTTAGTTGTTCCTTGATCGTAGGCAAGTTTGTAGGTTTCCAAATGTATATCGCTAAAGACAAAGAGATTATATGTGTCATAAATTGACAATAAAAAAAACATATCATCTTCCTTTTTCTTTCTCTCTCTCTCTCACGTTCTCTTCTTCCACAGAATTTAATAGGAGTGCTTCACAATGTCATGCCCCAGATGTAAATGACTATAAACTATAAACTGGACTCTTAAACATTGGCTCATTCACTTTCTGGATCAGAGAAATTAGCATCACTTCGCCAATGCAGCCTGTGCTTACACCTTTTCCACCGAACAACATTAAAGATTTATTTTTCAAATTCTTAAGGACTGTAGTTTTCATCTCTTACTAATCCATCTTGGATAAATAATGACTATTGTCCCCACACACACACACACACACACACACACACACATATATATATATATATATATATATATATATATATATATATATATATATATATATATATATATATATATATATATATATATTTCTTTTCACAACCCGAAAAAAGTCATTGTAACCAAAAGACTTTGAAATCAAGTAAGCTCTTGTTAGGCACGAAATAATTTGGAAATGCCAATTGAAGACAGTTCTGTACAGCTTGTTACAAGAACGTCAATTAACAACACTGAAAAATGAATATTTCTATATGAGGTATTGAACATATTAATAAATCTTTCACCTTAACTAATATGCTAATAAATCTTGCTGTTTAACTAATTTGTATGTATAATGCTTGTGGTATCTCGCCATCTATCACTAGACGAGGATTTGGGGCATCTATCTATAGCTGAAACTAGATGTTTGCAGCTTAGATGGACACTCTTTTTACACTGGATATGTGTTCAATGCAGAACTCTAGCAGGGCTACTATTAGTATCCATTCTTTTTGGGTGCCATTTACCCTTTCAGTTCTACATAATAAGAAAGTGACGACTCTTAGACCTTTATTTGGTTGGACTGGTTGATATTTTTGTCTAATGCATGCGCTTGAAAGAAAAAATGTTTCCATTTGTAGTGAGAATTGTATTGTTGATTGAGAATGGACATTAATTATTGAAATTGGTATTGGGAGGTCAGACTTGGAATTCCATATTGCTTGAGCGTGTTTCCCAATATGTCACCTGTTTGTCGCTGTTTTATTGTGATTTGTAAACTGATGGAGAAGAAAGCTCTTCGTAAGACCTCGTTCTGTAACAAACAAATCATTTTATTCAAGTCTGCAAATATATTCGTCCGGTGTGATTAATGAAATCACGAGGGAATTGCCTTCACTTGCCACTTTGTTTCTCTGTTTTCCCATTTCTGCTTGGCAGCCCTGTTTTTTTTCATTGATAAGTGGATCTACTCTGAGTTGCATGAGGTGAGAACTTTTCACATGTTTTCCTTCATTTTCTCGTTAGCGTCAAAGGAAAAACTTTGGCCTTGAACGCTATGACTGCAACAGTAAAACCGGTTCATTCAATACATGATCACTGTATAAAACTTGGACAAGTTATTAATTGACGTGCATCGCCTTTGTGATCTCCTGTCTCATGGTGAACAAATTGGACTCTTCTCTCATGGTAATCGTGTTACAATATACGTTGTAATGAGTTCAGTGTTTTATGAAAGCGAAACTCATGTCCAAATAGCTTGTCATTACGTTAGGGACAAGGTGCTAAGGGAGGAAATGATATTGACCCCATTCATCCTGTTCAAACTAGTTAGCTGATGTTTTTCACATGTCCATCATTTTCCCAATATCGTGAAAGGAAAAGCTTTGGCCTTGAACCCTATGACTGCAACAGTAAAACCAGTTCATTCAATACATGATCACTGTCTAAAACTTGCTCAAGTTATTAACAGACGTGCATCGCCTTATTTCTTGATCTCCTATCTCATGGTGAACAAATTGGACTCTTCTCTCAGCAAACTCAGCAGGTCCTTACTTGAAGAAATGAAATTTGGGGTTCATATATATCTCTATCCCAACGTAACATGGTAATGGTGTTACAATATATGTTGTAATCAGTTCAGTGCAGTGGCGGAGCCAGCGTGGGGCACGCGTGGGCGCCTGCCCACGCCAGCCCAAAAATTTTCAAACAGCCCAAATATTTTCAAAATTTGTGAGTTTTAAAATATGTGAATATCTCATAAGTAGGATACGGTGAATCTTAAAAATCTTTGGTTTCACCTGCGCCCAAAATATTTTCAAAAGCCTTCTTCCTCCCTCTCACTGCCCTGCCCACGCCAGCCCAAAATATCCTGCCCCCGCCAGCCATTTTTTCTGGCTCCGCCACTGGTTCAGTGTTTTATGAATGCGAAAGTCATGTCCAAATAGCTTGTCATTGAGTTAGGGACATGGTGCTAGGCGAGGAAATGATATTGACCCCATTCATCGTGTTAAAACTAGTTCGCTGATGTTTTACAAAGGTTGTGTTCTAAAAAATCTGGGATTACATGATGTGCGAGCCCCAAGTGAGGGAGACGTTATAAAATTGTTGTCGACCGTTATTATTCTTCGAGCCAGGTCACTGAGACCTCATGACTCAGTTTCTTATCTCTTTGATTTCTTGCTGTATACAAAAGACAACAATTATTTCGCCGCATGTTTTCATGAGTCTCTAAAAGTTTTTTCCTTTGTTCTTCTTTTTTTTTGGTTGCTTGTGGATGTAGGCAGCTTCCAGGCAAGCACCACAAATTTCCTGCTTTAATTTTTTCCCCTTTTTGTCTTGATTTTTGTTCTCGACGAGAAGCTAAGGCTTTGTGTCATGTGTTGCTTAGATCAGACATTGCAGTATCTAATATTGATAATCAAAACATGTGGATCTAAAATCTGTTCAAAGTTAAAATTGTAAATATTCCTTTTCATACGTGTGTGGCGCCCCCGGCATGAGATCCGATCTAATCCAAAACTCTCCAATGATAATCCTGGGGACCAAGGATGATGCATCCTCACCCTTTTCCTCCAATCTCCTTTCCATTGGGGAAAAGATTCAAATTTTTGAAGGGAGGCTGGACCAAAATAATATCTTAGATCTTCTGTACAACCTTCTATCTAGCACTACATATAGCGACATAAATTGTTAAACCCAGTATCCCATTTAAATCCAAATCTAGTTAGATAAATTTAGTGAGAAAATTTTAAGTTTCTTTCCCTTTTTATGAGTTATTGACCTGGAAACGACACCTAATTGAGAGACTGTTGCATTTTTGCTACTGGGCATCATAGGCAAGTTACAACTATAAGAACTGAAATTGGGCATTTGCTTTTATTTATAGAAATTCCTACACCTGAGTGGACTAGGCGATCCGATTAAGATAAGAAGCACGTCCACTAGATTTATATCCAAAGTGCCTTACGCTTTTGGTGAGCTATATTCCAACTTGCATATTTGTCCTCTTCATTTACAGAACATGAAGTTGACGTTATGGGGAGCTCAAAACCAAATTGAGTTGTGTGCTCATATGTTTGTAATCAACAAATATGCAGCAAAGGTGAGGTGCGGGTATTTTAAAAAATTTTGATAAAAAGAAGTGGACATATAAGACATTTTCACATTTTCACTTTTTTACTATCTTTTTTAATCTTGTAAAAAAGCACCTATTTTTTCGTGTCAGCTTCTGGTCAAAACGTAAACTCTTCCTTCTTACCCTTTACCTCAAGAAAACCAAAGCCTATAGTGGTTGTGGTGACAAAAGCTTATGCAGAAAAAAATGTGCCATCATCGACGTCCGTAAATATAAATATATTCATCAGATCTAGTCTAAATGCAAGTACAACCATACAACAACACATTTATTACAATAAGGGTCAACTCTGTCATTTCCTTTTCCTTCTTCACCTAGCTCAAAGTGCCTCTGGAAAAGTTTGGATCTCACGGAAGTCCAGCAAGGTATGCGACATTAAAAGGATATACTTCCGTTGGCAGCTTCGAGGTGTACGCCTTCTTCACTAAATGCCTGTATAGAGCCTGTGTGAGGTGCGCCCCATAATAATACATGTATGTGCGCCTATGCTTGCAAGGCATGCTGCCCTGCACGCATGCTCCACCTCGCATTCCAGTGGAGATGGTGCAACAACTCTGGTTCACCACCTTGAATCCTGATCACATGCACACCGTTATCATCCCATAGAACCAACAATTCAGTACCCACATGCTAGTGTCGAATATTTCATTAACGATGGGAACCCAGAAATTTTTTATTGATCAATAACACAGTAGGGTAAAAGTTTTCTTATTGTTAATGGGGTTTATCAAGAACCATCCAAGTCCAGCTTTCACTGTGATTTTAAAAAATCTAGCATTACAAAGTAAGGATTCATTATCTTGTTCGGAAAACTTGGTGAATTTCCATCAAGATCGTAACTTTCATTCAACATAAATATAAGGTAATAATGATTCCTACTGTTGAATGGGGTCCCTCACATCTATGGTGACAGCACCACTCACCTCACTAGTGACGAGCACAAAACCGACCAACAAGCCCAGCACCCGCACCAAGTGGATCTCTTGCTAATTAACGTTTCTAGCTGATGTTACCAGATGAACATCAAGCAATGGCATGGATCTGGTGAAGTTCTCGACAGATTTACTGGTTTTTTCTGTGGAAATCTGACAATCAAAATCACCAACAGTTTTCTAAAACACAAATATATTCTGAGTCACTTAAACTAATTTCTTTAAATACATAGCGGTAAGGATTGTTTAAGAAATTTTTTGTTGCAAAAGTCAAACTATAGTTTTAAAATTTTAAGTGAAGCCAAAACATAATTTCTTAATTTTTTTTTATATACGATAAACTTACCAGTTGTTTTGTTGCAAGAGTAATTTATAGTTTTAAAATTTTATGTGAAGCCAAAGCATAATTTTTTATTTTTTTAATATACGATAAACTTACGAGTTGTTTTGTTGCAAGAGCCAAACTATAGCTTTAAAATTTTAAATGAAGCCAAAACATAATTTTTTAATTTTTTTTTATATACGATAAACTTTTTTATGAGTTCAATAGCTGTGTCATATTAAATATATTTATTTACGATTAATTTTCATATTTTTAAAAATACTCATTTATTGAAATTTCTTAATACAAGTTTTTTTATTATTTTTAATTAAATAAATACATTATTTAAGATATCCTGTTTAGTTGATGTCTTAACTATAATAGTTTGCTTGTTTACACAAAAACGTTTAATTAAATACAATTTGAATTATTAATTAATTAGTTTTATGTGATATAGTTTTAAATAATTTAAGTTAAATGGTGTATATGACAACTATTTGACTATTATTATATGCAACTTCATAAAAGTCATTACATCTTAATCAGATTATACATTCATATACAATTTATAATCTACTTGTGTCATAACTTTAAGTTGGTGTGTTTGGTTGACCTTTTGCCCAACCCTTCATAGGTCGCTCTCAAGGTTTGGATTCAGATATAACTTAAACATCGGATTCAGATATAACTTAAAAGTTTGATTCAGATTAGATTCAGTATAACTTTAAAATCGGATTCGGATATAACTTAAACTTCAGATTTAGATAAGATTCAAGTATAACTAAAAAATCGGATTCGGATGTAGATTTTAAGGTCGGATTCGGATATAGTATAAACTTTCTTACATCCGAATTTGAATCCTAATCTGAATCCGAATAAAATCGGATATGATAAAAGGTATACCCGATCCGTTGACATCCCTAGTGGTAATGGCACCAGTTTTGGAGAAGTTCACCATTTAAACCTTATGATTTTCTTAAATATTGCACCGTGAAGGTGGTTGGTTCATTCCTTGGCTATATCTAATTAAATATTTGTCCTATAGAATGGTTTCTACATTACATGCTTTCCTAGGGAAGAAACTTGAAACTTTCCTTAGTTCTATCTAATTACTGTTGGTAAAAGAGAATTATTTTCTACAATGTATTTTCATAGTTTCTGATAATTATAGGTGTATACTTTGGGCATCAAGCAACAGGCAATGGTGGTGAAAGTTACATCCAAGTGGTATTTAAAAATATAAGTGGACGTGGTTGATGTGTTTGTGATGGATGCAAAGATATATATACAAGGTTGAGAACTAACTTCTTGATTTGCGGACAGCTAATTTCAATGTCTGTGCTGCATAGGGGTACAGATTAGTTCACCCTCTTAGTGAACTTCTACCGATCTCACGTATGAGTTATGAAGCTATAGTTCTGCAAACTGATCTCCAAATTTCTTTCTCATGCACCTTGTACCTGAAGAATAGCATAGTTGAAAATTTTCATCATTAATTCAACATTTTCCTTCTTAAAGTATAAATTATTGCAGTGCGGTATGTTGGAAAGTCGTTACATTGCCTTATCAAAATAAGGCAAATCAATCTTCTTGTTAAAGAATCTTATCCAAGTTTAGTTGTTCCTTGATCTTAGGCAAATTTGTAGGTTTCAAACATATATCGCTAAAGCCAAAAGAGATTATATGTATCATGAATTGACAATCAATAAAACATATCATCTCTCTCTCTCTCTCTCTCTCTCTCTCTCTCTCTCTCTCTCTCTCTCTCTCTCTCTCTTCTACACAATTTAACATCGTATGAAAGCAAGGTGAACTCAGAGGAAGATGGCAGAAGGGGAGAAACTATTCTAAAGGAACCCAATGTTGTAAACGACATCAACATAGTAAGGCCGTATTATGTCCACCATTTTAATGGACTTGGGACCCTTTTAGTCTCTAATGCCTTGACGGGAGATAACTATTTGATGTGAATTTCTGCCAAAAACAAGTTGGGGTTCGTCGACGGATCAGTTGCCAAGCCTGACAGCCCCATCTCCCTCAAAATTACATGGGGAGAGAAGCAATAACTTGGTTCAGTCTTGGATTTTAAACTCCATCCACAAGGATCTCTTGGCTAGTGTAATTCGTGCTAAAACTGCTGCCCAAGTTTGAAGCAATATTGAGGCTCTTTTTTTTCAACCCAATGGCTCATGCATTTACCAAATACAATTTCAAATAATGAACTGCAAGCAAAATCAGTTTTCTATTGCAACTCATTACACAATAATGAAGGGATTATGGGATGAGTTAGCTCTATATGTTAACATCCCAGATTGTGTATGTGGTTCTAAGAAGCTATTGAGTATCTTCACCTACAAGACCAAATTATACAGTTCTTGATAGGCCTTAATGACAGCTATGTTGCCATTAGAAGCCAACTATTGTTGATGGATTCACTTCTTACTATAGACAAAGCTTATTCTCTTTTTATTCAAGAGGATAAACAAAGGGACGTTAGTATGATACATGCTGAAGAAAAGGTCTCTATCCTTGCAATCCAGCATCCACCACAAATGCATGAAGGACATAAAAACAATCAAACTAAGGAAAGAGGAAGACCATGGATGAAGTGCGAGCATTGTGAAAAGATTGGAAACATCAAAGCTAAGTGTTATTTCCTTGTTCGTTTCCGTAATAAGTCAGGTTCTTCTAATGCATTGACAAAGCCAAATGCTAATGCCCTAGGAACTGTATCCACTGATCAACCCAATGCAAAACTATTCCAAAAATTCCTTGAGTTAATGGAAAACTCTAATCAAGGTACCAATGAACCTAGAGTTAACCTCTCAGGTAACTTCTCTTCACTCATTTCACATTTTATTTTTAATCGATCCTAGATCCTTGACGTGGTGCAACGCACCATATCACTAATCTTATCTCCAACCTTTGTGAGCTCATCTCCACCAGCCACCCTCCAATCAACCTACCAAATGGGTCCAAAGCCAACGTCACTGATATAGGTGATGTGGATTTGCGCCAAAGTCTCTACTATTCGATGTCTTTTGACCATTGCAGTCATTCAAAAGTGGCACATTTTTCAAGTTGATGTCAACAATGCCTTTCTACATGGTGATCTAGAGGAAGAAGTAAGTTACCTCCTGGATTTGAATGACAATGGAAGGAAGGAATGACATGTCACCTAAATAAGTATATCTATGAGCTTAAACAATCATCTCGAAATTGGTTTCCAAACTTGCTAGGTTTCTCAAAGACATGGGCTATATTCAGTCCAAAACAAATTACTCATTATTTTCTAAAATTGGCACTAAAGGACTTACATTTGTTGTAGTGTATGTAGATGACATCATCATTGCAGGGGACGACTTGAATACAATCAATTATCTAAAGCACATGGTGCATGAAATATTCAAGTTGAAGGATTTCTGCAGACTCAAATATATTCTTGACATAGAATTAACTACTTCAAAAGTTGGTATCTTCTTATCTCAAAAAATATCTTCTCAACATACTCTGGACATGACACATGGGAGCAAAACCATGTGACACATCTATGGAACACCACATAAAGCTTGACAATGAAAAGGGAGACATCATCAAAGATCCAAGTCATGGTCAGACATTGTTCACACGGTTCACATCTTGAGCTAATTTATAAGTCAACCGCAAGTGCCGCATAGAGAAGCCATGAACCGTTGGATATGGAGTTATGTTGTCATCAGAGGGGCTGATTCACCTCAAATCATATTGGGATTTAGATTCGGCCTCATGTCCAATGACATGAAGATCCACAAGTAGGTACTACACTGTGATTGGGAATAGTCCCATCACTTGGAAAATCAAGAAGCAAACAACAGTCTATAGATCATTTGCAGAGGCCAAGTACAGGTTCATGGCTCTTGCCACATGTGAGCTTATTTGGCTAAAAGCATTACTCAAAGATCTCAGGATCATCCACAAAGAGCCTATGATGTTATTATATGACAAATAAGTTGCAATGCATATTGCAATCAATCCAGTGTTTCATGAGAAGACGAAACACATTGAGAATGATTGCCATGTGGTTAGAGATAAGATTCAAAATGGGGACATCTAAATTCAATTTGTTCCCACAACTAAGCAAGTTGCGGACACATTCACCAAGCCCTTAAGACGAGAAGCATTCCACAATTTAAGAAGCAAGTTGGCGGTTTGCAATCCAGGAGGGTCAACTGGAAAGGGAGTGTTGGAAAGTCGTTACATTGCCTTATCAAAATAAGGCAAAACAATCTTCTTGTTAAGGAATCTTATCCAAGATTAATTGTTCCTTGATCTTAGGCAAGTTTGTAGGTTTCAAACGTATATCGCTGAAGACAAAGAGATTATATGCATCATGAATTGACAACCAATAAAACATATCCTCTCTCTCTCTCTCTCTCTCTCTCTCTCTCTCTCTCTCTCTCTCTCTCTCTCTCTCTCTCTCGTTATCTTCTTCCACAAAATTTAACAAGTGTGCATCACAATGCCCCGCTCCAAATGTAAATGACTATAAGCTGGACTATTAAACATTGGCTCATTCACTTTCTGGATCAGAGAAATTAGCATCACTTTGCCAATTCAGCCTCTTACCCCTTTTCCATGGAATAGCATTAAAGATTCATTTTTTCAAATTCTTAAGTAAAGACTTTTGGATCAAGTAAGGTCTGGTTAGCCACAAATAATTTGAAAATGCCAATTGAAGCCAGTTCTGTACAGCTTGTTACAACAATGTCAGTTAACAACACTGAAAAATGAATGTATCTATATGAGGTATTGAACATACTAATAAATCTTTCACCTTAACTAATATGTTAAGAAATCTTGCTGTTTAACTAATTTGTATGTATAATGCTTGTGGTATCTCGCCATCTATCACTAGACAAGAAGATTTAGGGTATCTATCTATAGTTGAAACTAGATGTTTATAACTTAGATGGACACTCTTTTGATCCTGGATATGTGTTCAATGCACAACTCTAGCAGGGCTACAATTAGTATCCATTCTTTTTGGGTGCCACTTACCCTTTCATGCACTTGAAAGAATAAATGTTTCCATTTGTAGTGAGAATTGTATCGTTGATTGAGCATGGACATTAATTATTGAAATTGGTATTGGGAGGTCAGATTTGGAATTCCATATTGCTTCAGCGTGTTTCCCTCTATGTCACCCGTTTGTCCCTGTTTTATTGTGATTTGTAAAGTGATGGAGAAGAAAACTCTTTGTGGGACCTCGATCTGTAACAAACAAATCGTTTTATTCAAGTCTCTAAATATATTCTTCAGGTGTGATTAATGAAATCACGGAGGGAATTGCCTTGACTTGCCAATTTGTTCCTTTGTTTTCCCATTTCTGTTTGAATGCTCTTTTTCTTTCATTGATAAGTGGATCTACTCTGAGTTGTATGAGGTGAGAACTTTTCACATCTTTTTCTTCATTTTCTCAATAGCGTGAAAGGAAAAACTTTGTCCTTGAACCCTATGACTGCAACAGTAAAACCGGTTCATTCAATACATGATCACTGTCTAAAACTTGGACAAGTTATTAATTGACGTGCATGGGCTTATTTTGTGATCTCCTGTATCATGGTGAACAAATTGGACTCTTCTCTCATGGTAATCGTGTTACAATATATGTTGTAATGAGTTCGGCGTTTTATGAATGCGAAACTCATGTCCAAATAGCTTGTCATTACGTTAGGGACAAGGTGCTAAAGGGAGGAAATGATATTGACCCCATTCATCCTGTTCAAACTAGTTAGCTGATGTTTTACGAAGGTTGTGTTCTCAAAAAACTGGGATATCTTGATGTGTGAGCCCCAAGTGAGGGAGACGTGATAAAATTGATATCGACCGTTACTATTCTTCGGGCCAAGTCACAGAGACCCTCATGATTCAGTTTCTTTTCTCTTTGTTCTCTTGCTGTATACAAAAACAACAATTATATCCCTGCATGTTTTTGTGGGTCTCGTAAAGTTTTTTCCTTTGCTTTTCTGTTTTTGGTTGCTCGTGGATGTAGGCAACTTCCAGGCAAGTACCGCACAAATTTCTTGTTCTCATTTGTACCTTAAAGCAGGAACTGCAGTATGCAATATTGATCATCAAAACATGAGGATCTTAAATCTGTTCAAAGTTAAACTTGTAAATATGCCTTTTGATACGTGTGTGGCGCCTCGGGCATGAGATCCTTGGATTTAATCCAAAAGTCTCCAATGAATCCAAAGTGGCTTTCAACTTGCATATTTGTCATCTTTTTCTTACAGCACATAAAGTTGACGTTAGGGGAAGCTCAAAACCAGATTGAATTATGTGCGCAGAAGTTTGCATGGAACAAATGTGCACCAAAGGGAAGTAAGGGCATTTAAATGAAAAAATTATAAAAGATATGAACATAGTAGACATTTTTACTTTTTAACGATCTTTTTTTATCGTTTTAAAAAGTTTCTGATAAAATTAAAGAGACGTTGATTAAACGTTCTTTTATTTTTGGCAGCTCCTGCTAATTCAATTTTTGTATAAGGAAGATTGATCTCTCTCCCGTGGAGGTAGACAACTATAGCCGAACCACGTAAAGTCTTCTCTCCTTTTCTCCTAGCTCTGTTTTATCACAATTCTTCAGCTTCTTTTTATTATTTTAATAAAGATATTTTGATCATTGCTTCTTTCCCTGTGCACCAATTTTTCATGGCAGGTTCGTTTCGAAAGCTCTTCCATTTTGTCATTCACCTCAGGAAAACTAAGGCCTATAGTGGTTGTGGTGACAAAATCTTATGCAGGAAAAAGGTGCCGTCATCGATCCCCAAATATAAATATTCTAGATCAAATGATTCAAATCCAGTCTAAATGCAAGTACATCCATACAACTCATTTATTACATTAAGGGTCAACTCTCTCATTTCTTTTTCCTTCTTCACCTAGCTCAAGCTGCCTCCATACAGTTTGGATCTCAAGTCAGTCCAGCAAGGTATGCAACATTGAAAGGATATACTTCCGTCGGCAGCGTCGAGTTGTACGCCGTCTTCACTAAAAGCTTGTATAGAGCCTCTGTGAAGTGCGCCCCATCATAATACATGTATGTCTTCCTATCCATGCAAGGCGTGCTGTACTGTTCGCATGCTCCACCTCGCATTCCATGGGAGATGGTGCAACAACTCTGGTTCACCACCTTGAATCCTGATACATTATCACCCAATAGAACCAACATTTCAGTACCCACATGCCAGTGTCAAATATTTCATTAACGATGGGAACCCAGAAATTTCGTATTGAACAATATCACTGTAGGGTAAAAGTTTTCTGTTTGTCAATGGGTTTTATCAAGAATCGAAGTCCAGCTTCCCTGTGATTTCAATAAATCTAGAAGAGCCAAGAAAAGATTCATCATCTCCTTCGGAAAACTTGGTGAATTTCCATCAAGATCGTAACTTTCATTTAACATAAATATGAAGGTAATAATGGTTCCTACTGTTGAATGGGAACCCTCACATCTATGGTGACAGCACCACTCACCTCACTAGTGACGAGCACAAAATCGACCAACAAGCCCACCACCCGCACCAAGTGGATCTCTTGCTAATTAACGTTTCTAGACAGATTTACTGGCTTTCTCTGTTGAAATCTGACAAACAGAATCACCAACAGTTTTCTAAAGCACAAATATCCCCTGACCCACATGATTTCTTCCTTAGCGTGTGTCAATTGTCAATGCATTTGAGACATGGTGCTAGTGGTGGAGATGACGATGATGATAATGATGAAATTCACAGTAAAATGTGGCATACCATAAGATTGTGGATTGTCAAATACGTTTCTCACAATTCCATAGGTATTGACGAAGACGAAATTGGAACCCGGTAGACTTTTATTCATCCTGTCTATGGAAGATCTCAGGAGAGAGTTAAACGTTTTTGAAGCGTTGTTTATATCCTCCTTGCATTTTTCTGTGGGCTGTAACGTCGGCTTATGTTGAGGATTGCAACCATTTGCTTGAACTCCGAAAAGTACAAACTTTCGAGCTCCCAAATTGTACACGGTCTGCAAAAACATGCGGAATTATACACCAGACTAAGAAACTTAAGGCACCGGCTTTCCAGAAAAGTTGGCGTCGGCAATTTCCTGAAAAATTGGGATCGCTACTGCTGTCTAGAGATCAGAAAAAGAGAGTGAAAGTTGTGAACCTTGAGTTGGTGAGTGAAATTCGCCAAGAGACTCTCAAGGAATTCGTCGGAAGCGCACTTTTCCTTCCGTACAGGTCCGCTGCACTCTTGTTCGATGTCGTTGCCTCCAGAGTTGAAGACGAATATGCTTTTTGCCAGATAGCTAGACAGCTTCCTTGTGTTGTTAAACTGAGTCCTCAACTCAGGGATCGTGGTATTTTGGAAGTACTTGATTTGCTGGTTCAGTGAGATAAACAAGGACTGCAACAAGTTTGCACATCAACAAAAAGTTAGAACTTTAGATATCTCATTGCTTTTGCTTTCGATTATCTCCACCTTAAGCGACCACAAAGCAAAATGTGATCAAGCAATTCAACGCCAAACTCATGTGTAGGGAGTTGACACCTGATTGGGAGACTACCCAGTTGAAAATCGTCGACAGTTTCCACATATAAAGTCGGCCTCCATTGGCATGCATCGTAAAAATGGAAGAAGAAGAAGAAAATGTAATTCCACTTAACCAAGTAACCGTGCCTTTACCAGAGCCAGAAATATCGGTTGAATTTTTATCCTGAGGCCGATTCCGCAATTCTTTTATTTGTTGACAAAATAATTAGTTTTTCGCGTTGTTAATTAAAATATATATATATTAGAAAATTAATCAGACAAGCCCGATTACAGATGCCGCTAACTGTCTTTTTTTAAAAAAACCTAATGATCCCATCATATGTAGAAAATAACTTTCCAAATTCCAGTGAAGATAAAGAGAAAAAGCGAAAAAAAAAGTGGCATGTGGGAGTCTCATCGACGATTGAATCATCCCGTCGGTGGTCTTGGGGTCCTTGAGAGCAGGAAGGAAACGAGGAAACCTCAAGTGCTGGCTCAAGAAATCACCGGGGTTCCTCCCGTTGGTGAACCTTCCGGTAGGACCAGTGGGGAAGTCATATCCATACGGCAGGGTATCGGTGGTGCAGTTCGGATCCACAAAGACGTTGTTTCCACCGTCAACAATGGAGTCTCCAAACACAAACATGGCCGGCACGTTCCGCTTTCCTAGGGAAACAGCTCCAGAGTACGAAGGATGGAGGAGGGCAACGAGGCAGAGGAAGAAGAAGAAGAAGCAGAGGATTGTTCTCGCCATCTCCGCTGACAAGAAACCTCTGTTTCCTCGAAGCGAATATGATATGCATGTGGGTGGAGGAAGCCCACTTACCTTTATACAGAGATGAGAGACTGTACGATCTCCTCACTGCAGTAAATCTCCCTTTACTGTGAGGAACTCAATGTTGCGAGCCAGGTGTCTTACCAAGTCCGGCGATTCCTCGCAGTTGGCATCTCGAAAATTTTCCCGACCATGTTAATGTGGAGATGATGTCTTCTTGGTCTCTTTCTACTTGACGGTCTTCGAGTCAGATCTACTGGTCCGTTGGGCTGGGCTAGCCATGGCTACTTTGCTTCTACTTATTCTCTAATTTGTATTTCAGTGGCGAGCATATGATCATGATATGAGTTAAAGACAGAACAAAGCGATGTCATCATGCCGCTAAACGTATTATATATTAATAAAACAACATCAAAACGATACTTTTATAATATGTATAAAAGCGCTTTCACAATTTAGGATAGAACCTCAGTAATTTTGGTTTGATTGAACTTTTCGTTCTATAAACTAAATCAGATATCATTTACGTCACATCAAATCTTTTAGGAGAGGACGACGATACTGAAAAGGGGTGTACACGTTCACGTCGTTAATGTCTGTCACCGTACCCAAAATTGAATGCGTAGTCGGCTAGACCTCAAATTTTATATTTTATTGAGTCATTGACGTCTGTTGCGTTGGGCGGATGCAAACGCTTTACCTTTGCTTCTTTTACTGTATTCGGATTCGATTTCATGCTGCCCCCTTTACGTCTACAATGCTAAGAGCCTAAATCCATGTGGGTCAATTGTTTCTTTTATTGCTAGACTAACAATTAAGCTCAAATGAAAAATCCAGCCTAGCCCAAATGGTTGAACCTATCCTAAAAATGAAGCAAACACATGAAATTTTTTTTGTCAGATGCATAAAACAGTAACAATGTATTATTGTTGTCAAATGAATTTTAAAGTTCCTTTGAACAACCGTAGCAGGTTGATATTGTTCCGTAATCTAGCTCAATGAAGTGGTAAATTCATGAAACAATAACAACACGATACAATTGTCAAACACTCCTTTGTATAATAAAACAAACTATGTGGCTGTCGCTATTCAATAGAATCTTTGAGTTTGAAACAGAATATCTTTGTGGTCATTTCATTATCTGGTTAGACGATGACGAGGAGCTTTGGAAGACCCGGATACAGCAGCATGAATTTTGTGTGTATCGTCACATTAATGTGCAGAAAGATACATAATTGTTTTTACATGAACAAACGAACACGGGAGAGGGGACCCTTGTATTCTGCATTCAAAAAAGAGAAACAAAAAATCATTTCTTTTTTATAAAAATTAAAAAAAAATGACATTTTGACTCATGTTAAAATTTTAAAACTATAAATTAACCCATCATAAAAAATTCCTAACTTTAACTATACTTACGTTTTGTTCTATTGAAGTATGAAGCTTTTTTTGTGGTCTGCTGAAGTACGAAGTTTTTTTTTTTTGTGGTCTGTGTGACCAATTGCTAGAGGTGGGCATGGCCGGCCGGTAAAACTGGGTTGGGAACGGCCCAACAGGCCAGCCCATCGGGCATGAGTTCAACCCGACCCGGTAATAATAAAATAATAATTTTTTAAATTATAAAATAAATTTTTAAATATAAAATATATTTGTTAGTAATAAATATATATTATTAAAATTAAAAAATTAAAAAAAAAATATTTTTAAATTCTTAACGGCCCGGGCAAGGTTTTTCTCTACCCGAACCCGGGTCCGAACCGAGCCAGGTCCAGGCCCCACTAGAGGCCCAGCCCTAACAATTGCACACACATGGCCCACACCCGCCTCTACTCTTGGTGTAAAAAGCCAACTACCTTTGACTGTAGAGCCCTGTAGATGGGACTCAGCCTAAATTGGAATGTAGCTTATGAAGACATATGCTTTTTCTTTATTTATATTGCCAAAAATTTCAAAGTCCTTGCCCTGCTGGTGCGGGGGGGGGGGGCGGACTTAAAAATTTTTGGTATTAGTAATAAATTTTTTAAATTTTTAAAGAACATCAACACGTACAACAAAAAGGAAAAAAGTTACGGTAACATCTACCTTTGTTTACGTGACATTGTAGATAGGAATTCAAATTCAATGTGCTCATCGCCTATGGTGTAATCGCTTGAAAGCTACTGTGGGGACAGCTAAAGTTTCTTTCTTCTATTAAATAGAATCATTTCTGGTCATTAATGATACTAGCGCACGAAACTTTATTGCACGAACGCGACGTAGATATCCAGATGAAGTTTTAAGAGAAATAAAAAATAAGAAAACAATAAAATTCGGAGAGAAAAATGTTTCTATCAAAGAAAGAAATAAAAATGTAAGAAAAAAATCACAAAAAAATCTAAGGAACGTGATGTTTGAGCCTTTAAGGTTGGGAATACGTTGATTGTGAATGTAGGGACGCTCTTAAAGGCATATCACATCACAATTATAACAATAACAAGCACGCGATATGTCCATCAATGGCTAAACGCAAGAGAGGCCAGCCAAGAAAGAGGATTCGAGAAAAGAAGAAGCGAGGGCAAAGTGTAAGTGGACAAAGAAAGAAGCGAGAAAAGGGAACAATCAGTAGAGCACTTGACCCGGAGCTCTTGCTTTTGTTATTTTATTACCTTACACAAAAAGGAGAAAGTGTAATAAAATATTAAAAACCAGAAAGCATTAAAGAGGAACCCACATTGTACTCGTGCTTCTTCCTTTGGCGGACCACTTTGAAGTCAGCAAAGTTGGCATTTCTTAAGGAGATTCACTGTAAGGAAGCTCAAGCAATGAAATAACAAAAAAAAGGACTTAATTGTTTTGGATCTTCAACTTGGCCATCTTTATATTTTGGGTGTTCACGTGACATCAATGTTGTCGAAATAGTTTGCCAGCAAGAAAATCCTAGCCGCTGATTTGAAGGAAAGTTGAAATTGTTTGTGAATAAAATAACTAAACATTATGATGTTTCTTCCACAAGCCGAATTAATGAGAATATAAAAACAATAAAAAAATGTGTTACATATTGATATTCAAATCTGAGTTTTGGAAACTAGAAATACAATTATACTGCTCTTAGAGAGCTCAACATGGGCTAGCATTTTATGTCAGGCTAGTGGTTACATTGATTTAGTGTATGTTCATTTAGGGGTCAATTGACAGTAAGGACACCTTGTGATTGTTTCGTAAATTTGACTCAAATTGGGGCAAGTTCATGAAATACTAAAATTATTGTTGAATGAATCTGGTTTAATCTTTAGTACATATTTATAATGCATTTATATTACATTGATAAAGTGTTCATGCAACCAAAGTACCCCTTAAATTAAGTTTCCCACCCATATAAATAAAAAGGTTGACTTAGCTCGGATGATATATTGCAAGACCAGCCCAAGAGAGGAGTCGGGAGTGAAAGCAAGTGGCGAGCCTCAGCTGTCTGCTAAAGGTTGTTGAGATAAATTGAAGGCTATCTTTTTGAACGAACATAAACATCATAGGGTTCACTTTGTTCCACAGTTCCAATAATGGCACCAGTTTTGGTAAAGTTCACCATTTAAACCTTAGAATTTTCTTAAATATTGCCTGTGCGTAACCATGGAATGACAACTGAGGAGCAAAAACTTTCATAACCATCAAGTTAAGCTCTCGGCATAGCATAACTAGTCAGCTAGTTACCATTCTCGTTGCAGCCGGTGATGTGTTCCTGACCTCTATATGATGGTAGTGCAGTAATAAGTTGATGGTACACCAACCCCGCTTTAAGCCTCAATTGGGCCTGGGTATCGGGAAGAGTCGGGCTCGGGCGAGCCTCACACTAAAAAATAGAGTTCAAGCCAGGACCAACCCGGCCAGATCAAAATAAAAAAATTAAATATAAAAAAGTAAATATATTTATATAAAATATATTTTTAATAAAATATATCGTTATTAAATAAAATAATATAAAAAAATAAATCTAGGTTGGCTCCATATGTTATAGAAAAGGCCCGAACTTATTTTTTGCGGCCCAGGCCCAAGAGTGCCAAGGTTTAGGCTTTATATCCTAGAAGAAGAGGTGGGAGGCTAGGAGTAGCTCAGAAAAGGAGGACCTGATTGATCTCTAATAATGATGAGATGAGTTCAGACCTTAAAATTATCCAAGTTGACCAATCCAAACTTGGGTCTGTTCAGCATGTGTTGCCCCTAATTAAATTTGCTGTTTCTACATCAACCTTTTGTCATGGCTCTTTCTCAATTAAGTTTGGCTAGTGGAAGTTTGCATCCACTGGTTGGATAGTCAACTGAATTTAAATTGGATGAAAAGCATGAAACCAAAATTGGATTTAAAAACATGCAGACCAACACAGATTTTTTCAAGATCTAATAGCTAGATCAATCTTTGTCCTACAATCTTAAAATAGGAAAACAACCGATAGTTGACATGACCCATATATTAGTCATCAAAAAATTAATGTAGGAGCACAAATAGGGGTAGATTTGATGCAACTATTAATAAATTATATTGTTCTAACAATTAAAATTTAATAGGGAAGGCGGAAGGCCTATGCCTATTAATTTCCTTTTTATTTTTTTATTTTGTCTATAGCCACAGCCACAAATATCATTCTTGGGCTTTTAATGGCGAGGATTTTTTCAAGTATTTTTCGAAAAGTTGTTTTTCTCAGGAAAAGTGGAAAAATCCCAATAATTAGGTAAAATAAAATAAATAAGAAACTAATAAAATGACATACGAAAACTAGATAAAGTGATAAAATTAATGATCTTAATGATGATAAAAATGGTGATAAATAATTTAATTTAATTGTCGAGGTGAATATGAGATATGATTAACCTTAAAAAAGAGAAAACAAAGAAAAATGACAAAGATGGAAAAAAATGCAACAAATATATTTTTCAACTTTTTTTTTTAAAACACGTTCATTCGGGATTTTCTCGTTTCTCTCATTTTGTTCATTAGTACTGTGATCTTTCGAAAACATCATGGCATTTGTGGCTATGACTTGGTTTATGTGAGTTTGTGAAGCCTGATTTCTTAAACCATGTGAATAATTTAAAATTTGTCTATGCTGATACTTCTATTTTTTTTTTTTCAATTTTGAGCATGCTTCAGTAACAATTGGTTACTTAAAAGAAAGCCATTTCGAAGGAAGAAAACATAGGTTATGTTCTTTGCAATTTGCTAATTGGACCATCTTGTTGTTTTGTTCTTATAACTTCCTGACAGGAATGAACTATGTGGTTTCTAGGTTTGGGCTTCAAAATGGAATGAAAGAGCATATTTCAGCACTAGAAAGGTGAAATTGGACCATGACTGGACCATGACTCTCTCTGCATGGCTGTCTTAGTACAGGAAATTATTAGTGCTGACTATGCATTTGTTATCCACACTACAAACCCTTCTTCTAGTGATCCATCAGAAATATATGCCGAGGTATATTGGATTTGCTAAATGAATAGGTTCTTTGCTTTCTTCACACTGAACATTTTGCTCCCATTATGCAGGTTGTGAGAGGACTGGGGGAAACACTTGTAGGAGCATATCCAGGTCGGGCGTTAAGTTTTATCTGTAAGAAGAATGACCTGAATTCTCCAAAGGTGAGGGTGTTGTTTGTTGATTTCACATGCAGTAAATGGTTCATTGGGTCTACCATAAGTGGGCAAGAAAGTTTTTCGTGAGGGTCCTTTTGATTATCAGCTCAATGCAAAATTCTGGCGAAGAATATTCAAGAAAAGATAAAAACCGCTACTTCTTCCATTATCAGGCATATTACTAAGAAGATACAAAAGGAGATGCAGTTAAAGGCGCAGCAGTACACAACCAGCCCATGAACATGCCAGCCTTATTTATATAAACTAGAAGGACCAGGGAAAACATTGAAGCTCGTCTGGCATTAAGACCACGAAGCCTTCAAAATAGCTGGGCCTGGACCAAGCCCAGCAAGATGTGCAACATTGAAAGGATATACTTCCTCTGGGAGCTCTGACAGATACACTTTCCTCGCCAAATGCTTGTACAGAGCTTCTGTAAAGTGTGCTCCATCAAAGTACATGTAGTCGCTCCTCTCCTTGCATGGTGAGCTTGCCCTCAAGCAACCGAACCCCGAGGTGATGCAGCAAGTTCTGTTCACCTCCTTGAATCCTGAGTACACAACACCCATTATCAAGATTTAAGTTCAGTAGCTTCTTACCAAGTTGACCTCATAAGCTACAACAATGGAATTATGGACCCAAAATCATGGACGGCTCTAATTAGTTTGCAGTCCCCGCAAGATCTCGGTCCGAAGTGCATATTAGAATTGGATGTGCTAGCAGTCAGAGCACCATAAATGGCCTGACAACGTCAATAATTAAATTGTGTAAATGTGTTAGATTTTGTGAAAATCATTTTCCATACAAAAATGAAACGCATGTTGGGGCAGTGAACAAGTGGTTCTTCATTCACCATTCAATGATTACGTCTTTGGGGAGAATGAGTTTCTTTCAAACCCGACTAAACCTCATGTCAATCCTGAAAAAGGGGATACTCAATTTGAACCTCTAAATAATACTCAATCCAATCCAGATGATGGGACCAGCCTTGACTCATTCCTCAATCAATCAAGCCTACTCATGGTGATTTGTTCTAGCTTCGCAATCCTACCCGATCTAAGCATGTACCTGCTCATCTTAAGGACTACAAGTGTTTCTTAGTCTTGCCCAGTATCAGTCATTTGTTGAAGAGTGGAGGCCCAAGCTCTACAAAAGTACTTGTTACTCTATTGTACAATGTTTTGATGTCACTAACTTCAATCCGAACAACAAGTGTTTCATGTCTACCCTCCTTGAGCAATGTGAACATTCATCCTTTGTCAAAGCTATGCAAGATCCTAAATGGTATAATGCCATGAAAGCTAAAATTGATGCATTAGAAGCGAATCATACATGCATTGTCACAAAGCTTGCCCCAGCGAAGCTCCTGTAGGCTGCAAATCGGTGTTCAAAGTCAAATACCAATCTGATGGCACTATCGAATGATACAAGACCCGCTTAGTTGCAAAGGGGTATACGCAAACAGAAAGAGCTTATTACGATGAGACTTTCACTCCTGTCACCAAGGTTTCTACTGTTTCATATCTTTTGACCAATGCAGCTATTCAGAAGAGGCACCTTTTTCAAGTTGATGCCAACAACGCCTTTCCACATAGTGATCTAGAGGAAAAAGTTCATATGCAGGTGGTTGGCCGACAAGGGGATGAAGGAATGACATGTCTCTAAATAAGTCTGTCTATTGGCTTAAGCAGTCATCTCGAAATTGGTTTTCCAAATTTGTTAGTTTTTTCAAAGACATAGGCTATAATCAGTCCAAGACTGATTACTCATTATTTTCTAAAATAGGCACTAGAGGACGTACATTTGTTATAGTGTATGTGGATGACATCATCATTGCAAGGGAAGACTTGATGCGATCAAGATGAATGAAAGGTTCAAGTTGAAGGACTTAGGAAGACTCATATATATTTTTGGCAGAAAATTAACTACTTCAAAAGTTGGTATATTTTTATCTCAAAAGAAATATCTTCTCAACATACTCCAGACAGGACACATGGGAGCAAAACCGTGTGACACACCCATGGAACAACATATAAAGCTTGACAATGAAAAGGATCATCCTCAAAGATCCAAGTCATTGTTGAAAGGTGATTGAAAAACTAATATATCTGACCATAACGAGGCCAGACGTTGTTCACACAATTCACATCTTGAGCCAATTTATGAGTCAACAGCAAGTGCCGTATAGAGAAGCCATGAACAGTTTATTGAAATATCTAAAGGGAACTGCTAGATATGGAGTTATGTTGTCATCAGAGTAATCGATTCACCTGAAAACATATTGTGATTCAGATTGAGTTTCATGTCCAATGACATGAAGATCCACAATCTGACACTACACCATGATTATCTGAAGAGACCGAGTATAGGTCCATGGCTCTCACCACATGTGAGCTTATTTGAATAAAGGCACTACTCAAAGATGTTGGGATCATCCACAGAGAGCCCATGTGTGTTATTATGTGACAACCAAGCAACAATGCATATTGCACCCAATACAGTGTTCCATGAATGGATGAAACACAACGAGATTGATTGCCATGTGGTTACACATGAGGTTCAAAATGAAGACTTTCAAACTCAATTCTTTCCCACAATTAAGCAAGTTGCAGACATGTTCTCCCAAGCCGTTAGGATGATAAGCATTACACAATTTGAGAAGCAAGTTGGCAATCCAAAAGCATCAACTTTAAGGAGAGCGTTGAAAAGTTACATTTCCTTATATCAAAATAAGGCAAATCAATCATCTCGTTAAGGAATCTTATCCAAAATTAGTTGTTCCTTGATCTTAGGCAAGTTTGTAGGATTCAAACGTATATCGCTGAAGGCAAAGAGATTATATGTATCATAAATTGACAATCAATAAATCATATCATCTCTCTCTCTCTCTCTCTCTCTCTCTCTCTCTCTCTCTCTCTCTCTCTCTTTCTCTTCTTCCATAGAATTTAACAGGTGTAAATCACAATGTCCCGCTTCAGATGTAAATTACTATAAACTGGACTATTAAACATTGGCTCATTCACTTTTTGGATCAGAGAAATTAGCATCACTTCTCCAATTACCGCCTGTGCTTATCCCTTTTCTGCGGAACAACATTAAAGATTTATTTTCCAAATTCTTAAGTAAAGACCTTTGAATCAAGTAAGCTCTGGTTGGACATGAAATAATTTGAAAATGCCAATTGGAGCCAGTTCAGTACAGCTTGTTACAACAATGTCAGTTGACAACACTGAAAAATGAATATATCTTTGTGAGGTATTGAACATAATAATAAATCATGCACATTAACTAATATGCTAATCAATCTTGCTGTTTAACTAATTTGTAAGTACAATGCTTGTGGTATCTCGCTATCTATCACTAGACAAGAGGATTAAGGGCATCTATCTATAGCTGAAACTAGATGTTGGCAGCTTAGATGGACACTCTTTTTATGCTGGATATGCGTTCAATGCACAACTCTAGCAGGGCTACAGTTAGTATCCATTCGTTTTAGGTGCCACTTACCCTTTCAGTTTTACATAGAAAGTGACGACTCTTAGACCTTTATTTGTTGGTCTCGATATTTTTGTCTAATGCATGCGCTTGAAAGAATAAATGCTTAAATTTGTAGTGAGAATTGTGTCGTTGATTGATCATGGACATTGATTATTGGAATTGGAATTGGGAGGTCAGATTTGGAATTCCATATTGCTTGAGCGTGTTTCCCTCTATATCATCTGTTTGTCCCTGTTTTGTTGTGACTTGTAAAGTGATGGAGAAGAAAGCTCTTCGTGGGAACTCGATCTGTAACAAACAAATCATCTTATTCAAGTCTTTAAATATATTCTTCTGGAATGATTAATGAAATCACGAGGGAATTGCCTTCACTTTACACGTTGTTTCTCTGTTTTCCCATTTCTGTTTGGCTGCTCTGTTTTCTTTCATTGATAAGTGGATCTTCTCTGAGTTGCATGAGGTGAGAACTTTTCACATGTTTTCCTTCATTTTATCCATACGCCAAAGGAAAAGCTTTGGCCTTGAACCCTGTGACTGCAACAGTAAAACCGGTTCATTCAATACATGATCACTGTCTAAAACTTGGACAAGTTATTAATTGACGTGCATCGCCTTATTTTTTGATCTCCTGTCTCATGATGAACAAATTGGACTCTTCTTTCATGGTAATCGTGTTACAATATATGTTGTAATGCGAAAGTCAAGTCGAAATAGGTTGTCATTACTTCAGGGACAAGGTGCTAGGGAAGGAAATGACACTGACCCCATTCATCCTGTTCAAACTAATTAGCTGATGTTTTACGAAGGTTTTCTTCTAAAAAAACTGGGATTTCATGATGTGTAAGTCCCAAGTGAGGGAGTCGTGATAAAATTGATATCGATCGGTACTATTCTTCGAGCCAGGTCACAGAGACCCTCATGACTCAGTTTCTTTTCTCTTTGGTCTCTTGCTGTATACAAAGACCACAAATTATATTGCCGCATGTTTTTTATGGGTCTCGTAAAGTTTTTTCCTTTGTTTTTCTTTTTTGGGTTGCTCGTGGATGTAGGCAACTTCCAGGCAAGTACCACACAAATTTCTTGCTTTCATTTTTTTCTTCTTTTATTTGTCTTGGTTTTTTTCTCGACAAGAAGCTAAGGCTTTGAAGTTTGCATGGAACAAACATCAACCAAAGGGAAGTAAGGGAATTTAAAAAAAAAAGGTAAAAAGATACGAACATATTACACATTTTACTTTTTAACTATTTTAAAAAGTTTCTTTTTATTAATAAAGATATTTTGATGATTGCTACTTTCCCTGTGCACCAATTTTTCGTGGCAGCTTCGGCTCGAAAGCTGTTGCATCTTGTCATTTACCACGGGAAAACTAAAGCCTATAGTGGTTGTGGTGACAAAAGCTTATGTAGAAAAAAGGTGCCGTCATCGATGTCCGTAAATGTAAATATATTTATTAGACCTAGTCTAAACGCAAGTACGACCACACAACAACTCATTTATTACATTAAGGGTCAATTCCGTTATTTCCTTTTCCTTCTTCACCTAGCTCAAGCTGCTTCCGGAAAAGTTTGGATCTCAAGGAAGTCCAGCAAGGTATGCGACATTAAAAGGATAGACTTCCGTTGGCAGCTTCGAGGTGTACGCCTTCTTCACTAAATGCCTGTATAGAGCCTCTGTGAGGTGCGCCCCATCATAATACATGTATGTGCTCCTATGCTTGCAAGGCACGCTGCCCTGCACGCATGCTCCACCTCGCATTCCAGTGGAGATGGTGCAGCAACTCTGGTTCACCACCTTGAATCCTGCTCACATGCACACATTATCACCCAATAGAACCAACCAGTGTCAAATATTTCATTAACGATGGGAACATAAAAGTTTCTTACTGATCAATAACACAATAGGGTAAAAGTTTACTGATTGTTAATGGGTTTTATCAAGAATCATAGAAGTCCAGCTTTCCCTGTGATTTTAATAAATCTAAGATAGCAAAGTAAGGATTCGTCGTCTGGTTGGTTCCATTAAGGCCCTGAGGGAAAGGGAGGGATTGAGCAATCCTTCCATCCCTTGTTTGGTAAGCTAATTAGAAAGGAGGGAAATGAAGGGAAAGTGGCAAAACCTGTTTGGCAAGGAGGGGAGGGAAAGGAAAAGAAAGGGAGGAGATGGATTGTGTAGTGTAATTTCCTTCCCTCCCAATCCCTCCCAAATCGGACGGATTGGGAAGGAAAGGAAAGAGAGTAAATGCAAAAATAGTGACTGCCCACAATACCCCTCCTCTTTCATTTCCCTCCCTTTCCTCCCCTTTCTCTTCCATTCCCTTTCCTTTCATTTCCCTCCCTTTCCCTCCATTCCTTTCCCTCCCTTTCCCTCCTACCAAACAGAGCGTAAGGGTCAACTCTTGAATGGGGAACCTCACATGATCACATCTATGAAGACAGCACCACTCACGTCACTAGTGACGAGCACAAAATAGACCTACAAGCGGAGCATCGACGCCTAAGATTGGGCATCGGGCTGGCCCGCCCCGGCCCACATTCAAACTGGGCTTTAGCCCGGATTCGAGCCGACTCGGAAAACTCGAATCCGAGTCCGCCCGGTTCTAATTCAATTAAATTTAAAACTATATTTTTTTATAATAAATATTATGAATATATATATATATATATATATTAATAAAAAATTAGAAAAATGAATTATCGGGCTTAAATTGAACTTATCGAGCCCACCGGATGGGCCAACGTAATAATGAATCGGGTCGAGTACGGGCCAGCCTAATAATGAATCGGGCCGGGTACGGAGTATCCAGTGATGGCCCGACCTCGTGCCCACCTTACCTCCGTACCCAGTGGCGGCCCGACCTGGTGCCCGTCGTACCCACCACCAAGTTTCTAGTTGATGTTACCTGAAGTTCTAGACAGATTTGTTAGTTTTTTCTGTGGAAATCGGACAATCAGAATCGCCAACAGTCTTCTAAAGCACAAATATCCCCTGATCCACATAATTTCTTCCTTAACGTGTGTCAATGGTCGATGCTTTTGAGACATGGCGCTAGTGGTGGAGATGATGATAATGATCAAATTCACAGTAAAATGTGACATACCATAAGATTGTGGATTGTCAAATACGTTTCTCACAATTCCATAGGTATTGACGAAGACGAAATTAGAATCCGGTAGACTTTTCTTCATCCCGTCTATGGAAGATCTCAGGAGAGAGTTAAACGTTATTGCAGCGTGGTTCAAATCCTCCCTGCATTTTTCTGTGGGCAGTAACGTCGTCTTATATTGAGGATTGCAACCAAGTGCTTGAATTCCGAAAAGTACGAACTTTCGAGCTCCTAAATTGTACACGGTCTGCAAAAACATGAGGAATTAAGCACCAGAACTAAGAAATTTAAAGCACCGGCGTTCCAGAAAAGTTGACGTCGGCAATCTCCTGAAAAATTGGGATCGCTACTGCCTACTGCTATCTAGAGATCAGAAAAAGAGAGTGAAATTTGTGAACCTTGAGTTGGTGAGTGAAATTGGCCAAGAGGCTCTCAAGGAATTCGTCGGAAGCGCACTTTTCCTTCCGAACAGATCCGCTACACTCTTCTGCGCAGTCGTTGCCTCCAGAGTTGAAGACGAATATGCTCTTTGCCAGATACCTAGACAGCTTCCTTGTGTTGTTAAACTGAGTCCTCAACTCAGGGATCGTGGTATTTTGGAAGTACTTGATTTGCTGGTTCAGTGAGATAAACAAGGACTGCAACAAGTTTGCACATCAACAAAAAGTTAGAACTTTAGATATCTCATTGCTTTTGCTTTCTCTCCACCTTAATCGACCACAAACCAAAATGTGATCCAGCAATTCAACGCCAGTATGGTTTACTCTACACTAGAAAAATTTTGCATTCTAAGAAACTGATTGTGAATAAGGAAACAGAAGTTGGAAGGCCGTGTGCTTCAAAATTCATCTTGCTAGCCAACAATAACTCACGTGTAGGGAGTTGACACTTGATTGGGAGGCTACCCAGTTGAAAATCATCGACATTTTCCACATAAAAAGTCGGCCTCCATTGGCAAGCATCGTAAAAAAGGAAGAAGAAGAAAATGTGATTCCACTTAACCAAGTAACCGTGCCTTTACCAGAGCCTGAAATATCGGTTGAATTTTTATCCTGAGGCCGATTCTGCTATTCTTTTATTTGGTGGTAAAATAATTAGTTTTTCAGGTTGTTAACTAAAAAATGTCTATATGACAAAACTAATCAGACAAGTCGATTAGAAATGCCGCTAACTGTCTTTTTGTGAAACAACTAGTGAAAAAATCAGTTAGTTAAATCAACTGCCATGATTTATGGTGACCACAACGAAGACAGTTAATCAGTGAAAAAATCAGAGACAACTGAAAGAGAGAACGGGCAACCCCTGCTCGAAAAAGTTTACTTACACCGGGATAATCAAGAATGCCTGAGCCACCGGAAGCGTAGTTAACTCCATAGAGTATCATGATATCATCCCGCCGGTGGTCTTGGGGTCCTTGGCGGCAGGAAGGAAACGAGGAATCCTCAGGAGCTGGCTCAAGATATCAGATGGGTTCCTCCCGTTGGTGAACCTTCCGGTAGGACCAGTGGGGAAGTCTATTCCATACGGCAGGGTATCGGTGGTGCAGTTGGGATCCACAAAGACGTTGTTTCCACCGTCAACAATGGAGTCTCCAAACACAAACATGGCCGGCACGTAACGCTTTCCGGGGGAAACAGCTCCAGAGTACGAAGGATGGAGGAGGGCAACGAGGAAGAAGAAGAAGAAGCAGAGGATTGTTCTCGCCATCTCTGCTGACAAGAAGCCTCCGTTTCCTCGAAGCGAATATGATACACATGTGGGTAGAGGATAAGGCCACTTACCTTTATACAGAAATGAGAAATGAGTGACTGTACGATCTCCTCACTGCAGCAAATACCTTTCTTGGTGAAGGAAAAGATCGATCCAGTAAATCTCCTTTTACTGTGACGAACTCAATGTTGCTAGCTAGGTGTCCTACCAAGTCCGGCGATTCCTCGTGGTTGGTAAAATTTTCCGACCATGTTAGTGTGGACATGAGGTCTTCTTGGTCTCTTCCTACCTTTTCCCTAAATTGTACTTCAGTGACGAGCATATGATCACGATAGGAGTTAAGCAGCTGGCCGAACAAAGTTTGTGATAAATTTGGCCCATTTGAGCCGAGGCGACTCCTTTTCGTGACAAGAAGAGAAAAGAAAGTACAAAGAAAGATATGACTGTCTTATTTGCAGATTGTTGACCGATGAGTTAAAGGTGTTAGGAATAATACAAAACTTTTCTTTTGCGCACTTGTTAGAAACAACAAGACAAATATTTACGTGGTTCAGAACAATAATCTTTTACGTCTTCAGTCGCACAGATCTTTTACTATTCACTCACAGTTAAACACAAACACTCTCAAAGAAGAAGAAACAAAAGAAACTGCGGCCCTTCTCTCAACATACGGATTAAAGCGAGATCCGTATTTGTACAAAATGACATAAATGCTCTTACAAGTTCCATACACCAACAATAGGTAGACGTCTTCAATAGACGATAGAACCTTTATGGTTTTTTATATGATTGGTGAAAGTGGGACTTCAAGATCTTTCTTCACCACCAAATAGATGTGCTTTTCTAGCTACTCTCGGTACTCGGGAAGAGGTATGTGATTTTTCAAATTTTCAAATATATATTATTTTTTATTTGATTAAAAAATTGTTCAATTGCACAAGATTCACCCCCTTGCAGAAGACGACGATACTAAAAAGGTGTCTTCACATTGAGTTTGGCAGATGCAAAGGTTTTACCTCACTCTTTTAACTATCTTTGGCTGCATTCGGATTCGATTTTTACGAGTTTGAATCCTGCCCCCTTTACTTTTCTAATGCTAACGCCCATTCAACCCAAAATGGCTAAACGCATGTGGTGGGGGCAATAGTTTCTTCCATTGCTAGACTAATACTCAAGCTCAAATAAAAAATCCGGCCAAGCACAAATGGTTGTTTACTTCTTTAGTAAAAAAATCATATGATTTGATATTTTAATGGCCCATTCGGCAAATGGAACAATTGTATTGTTCTATGAAGCAGCTTAAATAAAATTTTAAAGTATTTTAGGAACCAACCGTAATCTTTGGATCATATTTATGAAAAATTTAACGACCATAATCTTTAGATCATATTTATGAAACATTTATATACCTTTTTGTTTGTCAAATAATAATACTTTGTTACCTGCCCATGAAACTACCCTAAAAAAATGAGGCAAACACATGGCTATAGCTTTTCAATAGAATCTTTGAGTTTGAAACAGAATATCTTTGTGGTCATTTCATTTCTTGGTTAGACGATGATGAAGAGCTTTGGAACACCCGGATCCAGCAGCATGAATTTTATTTGTATCTTCACATTAATGTGAAGAAAGATACATTGAACAAAGGAACATGGGAGAGGACCCATGTACACGCTGTGATTCTCTGCATTCAGGAGCAGAGGCCAGGGGGCTGGCACGGGCCTGGCCTATCCTTAAATTTTTTAAAAAATTATATGTAAATCTTACAAAAATCATTTCATTTATATAAAAATTTTGAAAAATAATTATTTCGACTCATGTTAAAATTTTGAAATTATAATTCAGTCCCAACGTAAAAAATTCCTAACTCCACCTATGCCTACATGTTGTTCCACTAAACTATGAAGTTTTTAGTAGAGTCCTGTAGATGGGACTCAGCCTAGCGTCTCCATGCTACCTTTGTAATGCAGCTTATGAAGTAATAAATTTTAACTTTGTAAAGAACATCAACATGTAAACGAGAAAAATTACCGTAACATCTACCTCGGTTTAAGTGACACTGTGGAACAGTTAAAAGATTCTGAAAGGGAAATTCAAATTCAATGTGCTCATCTCCTATGGTGTAATCGATTGGAAGCTAACTGCTAGAGGTCTGAAATCCATTGGATTTCCGCCTAACCAGATCTTGCAGGACAATTTTTTTTTTTTTTTTTTGTTTCAGTTGATAGACTAATAATTAAGTTGAAATAAAAAATCCGGCCAAGCCCAAATGGTTGTTTACTTCTTTAGTAAAAAAATCATATGTTTTGGTATTGTTTTATGAATCAACCCACAAAAAATTGAGTACATTCATAAAATATTTTTTAAGGTATCTTATAAACCTACCTTAATCTTTAGATCATATTTGCGGAACAGTTATATACTTTTTAGTTTGCCAAACGATAATACTTTGTTACTGTCTCATGAACCTACCCTAAAAATGCAGCAAACACATGAAACACTATTTCATTAATCTATTATATTTTTTTAGGGTTCGATTCATGAGATAGTAACAATGCATTATTATTGTCAAACGGCTCTTAAAGGTTCTTTTAACAACCGTAGCAGGTTGTTATTGTTCCATAATCTACCTCAATGTGGTGGTAAATTCATGAAACAATAACACATGAAACAATTGTTAAAACACTTCTTTGTATAATAAAACAAACTGTGTGACTGTCGCTATTCAATTTCTTCTTTGAGCTTAAAACAGAATATCTTTGTGGTCATTTCATTTTCTGGCTAGACGATGACGAGGAGCTTTGGAACACCCGGATCCAGCAGCATGAATTTTGTGTGTATCGGCACACTAATGTAAAGAAAGATACATAATTGTTTTTACTTGAACAAAGGAACACCGGAGAGGGGACCCTTGTACCTGCTGTAATTCTCTGAATTAAAAAAAAAATCATTTCCTTCATATAAAAATTTAAAAAAAAAAGATATTTCACTCATGTTGAAATTTTTAAACTATAAATTAACCCCATCGTAAAAAATTCCTAACTTTGCTTATACTGTTCCATTGAAGTATGAAGCTTTTTTTGTGGTCCGCTGAAGTAAGAAGTTTTTTTTTTTTTTTTTTTGGTGGTCCATGTATGCAATTGCCCACACATGGCCCACACCCACCTCTACTTTTGGTGTAAAAAGCCGACTACCTCTTCACTGTAGAGTGTAGAGTACTGTAGATGGGACTCAGCCTAGACGCTACCTTTGTAATTACATATGCTTTTTCTTTATTTATTTCAAAGTCCTTGCCCAGTTGGTGCTGGGGGCAGACCTAAAATTTTTTTACATTAGTAATAAATTCTACATTGTACCCTCACATCTACCGTTGTTTACGTGACACTATAGAGAGGAATTCAAATTCAATGTGCTCATCACCTACGGTGTAATCGATTGAAAGCTACTGTGGGGACAGCTAGAGTTTCTTTTTTCTATTAAATAGAATCATTTTCCGTCATTAACGATACTAGCGCACGATATTTTAGTGCACGAACACGACGCGGATAACCAGATGAAATTTTAAGGGAAAGAAAAAATAAGAAAACTATAAAAATCAGAGAGAAAAATGTTTCTATCAAAGAGAGAAATAAAAATGTAAGAAAAAAATCACCAAAAAATCTAAGGATCGTGATGTTTGAGCCTTCAAGGTTGGGAATACGTCGAGACTCGAGTTGATTGTGAATGTAAGGACGCTATGTCACATCATAATTATAACAAGCACGTGATATTCCCTTACACAAAAAAAAAAGGGAGAAAATATAATAAAATATTAAAAACCAAAAAGCATTAAAGAAGACCCACGTTGTACTCGTGCTTTCTTCCTTTGGCTGACCACTCTGAGTCAGCAAAGTTGGCATTTCTTTAGGAGATTCACTGTAAGGAAGCCCAAGCAATAGAATAACAAACAAAGGACTTGATTGTTTTGGATCTTCCACTTGACCATCTTTATATTTTGGCTGCTCACGTGACACCAATGTTTGTCAGCAAGAAAATCCTAGCGGCTGATTTGAAGGAAAGTTGAAATTGTTTGTGAATTCAATAACCAAACATTATGATGCTTATTCCACAAGCCGAATTAATGAGAATATAGAAACAATAAAAAATGTGTCACATATTGATATTCAAATCTGAGTTATGGAAACTAAAAATGCAATTAGACTGCTCTTAGAGAGTTCAACATGGGTTAGCATTTCATGTCAGGCTAGTGTGTTACATTCATTTAGTGTTATGTTCACTTACAGGTCAATTGGCGGTAAGGACATCTTGACCCAAATTGGGGCAGGTTCATGAAATTGAATGAATCTGGTTTAATCTTTAGTACAGATTTATGATGCATTTATATTACATTGATAAAATGGAATGACAACTGAGGAGCAACAACTTTCATAAGCATATCTAAGTTAAGCTCTCGAGGCATAACATAACTAGACAGTTGGTTACCATTCTCGTCGCAACCGGGATATCTAAGTTAAGCTCTCGAGGCATAGCATAACTAGACAGTTGGTTACCATTCTCGTCGCAACCGGGAGG
This sequence comes from Nymphaea thermarum, assembly GCA_011799765.1. Lineage (NCBI taxonomy): Eukaryota > Viridiplantae > Streptophyta > Magnoliopsida > Nymphaeales > Nymphaeaceae > Nymphaea > Nymphaea thermarum. The sequence continues at coordinate 198,851 of JAANDH010000148.1, read as the reverse complement.
CATAACATAACTAGTCAGCTGGTTACCATTCTCGTTGCAGCCGGTGATGTGTTCCTGACCTCTATATGATGGTAGTGCAGTATTAAGTTGATGATACACCAACCCCGCTTTAAGCCTCAATTAGGCCTGGGCATTGCGTCACACCTCAAAATAGAGTCCGGTGTTGGGCCGACATCCAACGTTTGAGCTCAAGCCAGGTTCGATTAAAATTATTTTTTTTAAATATCAAACAAAAATTTTTAAATATAAAATATATTCTAAATAATAAAATATATATGATTATTAAATAAAAATAATATAAAAAATAAATCGAACTCAATCGGACCTCACTGGAGCTGGCCTGATACGTTATCCGAAAGGCGCACACTGATTTTATTTGAGCTCGAGCCCGAACGGGTCGGGTACCGATGAAACCAAAATTGGATGTGAAAAGATGCAGAGCAACACAGATTGTTTCAAGATCTAATAGGCAGATCAATCTTTGTCCTACAATCTTAAAATAGGAAAGCAGCCGATAGTTGACATGACCCACATATTAAAATTAATGTAGGAGCACAAATAGTGGTGGATTTGCAGTAAATGGTTCATTGGGTCTACCATAAGTGGGCAAGAAAGTTTTTCGTGAGGGTCCTTTTGATTATCAGCTCAATGCAAAATTCTGGCGAAGAATATTCAAGAAAAGATAAAAACCGCTACTTCTTCCATTATCAGGCATATTACTATGAAGATACAAAAGGAGATGCAGTTAAAGGCGCAGCAGTACACAACCAGCCCATGAATGTGCCAGCCTTATTATATAAACTAGAAGGACCAGGAAAAACATTGAAGCTCGTCTGGCATTAAGACCACGAAGCCTTCAAAATAGCTGGGCCTGGACCAAGCCCAGCAAGATGTGCAACATTGAAAGGATATACTTCCTCTGGGATCTCTGACAGATATACTTTCCTCGCCAAATGCTTGTACAGAGCTTCGGTAAAGTGTCCTCCATCAAAGTACATGTAGTCGTTCCTGTTCTTGCATGGTGAGCTTCCCCTCAAGCAACCGAACCCCGAGGTGATGCAGCAAGTCCTGTTCACCTCCTTGAATCCTGAGTACACAAGACCCGTTATCAAGATTTAAGTTCAGTAGCTTCTTACCAAGTTGATCTCATAAGCTACAACAATGGAATCATGGACCCAAAATCATGGAAGACCATAAATGGCCTGACAGTTTCAATATTTAAATTGTGTAAATGTGTTGGCAGATATGTTCCGACAACACATACCAATGCATATTATAAATGAAAGGTGATCATCAGGGTCTTCGTGGCGAGCCCGTTAAGTGGTCTAGTTTTTGCAGTGTTCCTCGTCATCAAGCATTGGCGAGTATGGACGATATTGGATGAATCAACTCGACTGCCTGCACAGCTTAACAGCTCCTACTTTTCTAGCTATGAGCCCCCATAACCATCCGGTTAATGGCAGCAGCCTACGTCAATTATGGTGGCAACTGCACAGAAGATAGTAACTGTGGTAATGCTAATGCAGATTCTTTATGGAAATTGGTAGCTGAAAAAATCTTCTGCATTCGAAGGAGTGCAAACGGCAAACTGTGAATTTGGATTCTGCAATGCCACCTCTAGAAGCTGGTATTAGCTACCAATATTTCCTTCCTTCCTAAATGCACAGACTTTATCCCTGCTACAAGTTTTCAGATCGCCACCAACAAGAACAGTTTAACCACAACTTACAAACTGCATAAGCCCACATTATGCCTACCAGCTTTCAAAAAGAAGATAAAACATACCGTTTGATGCTGGATTATCAAAGACATCTCTGATGATTCTGTAGGTGTCGATATACACAAAATTCGATCCCGGCATGTCGTGCTTCAGCTTGTCTATGGAAGATCTCAATCGAGAGTTATATGCCACAGCAACCCTGTTCATATCCTCTCTGCATCTTCCTGTAGCTTGTCGAGATGAAGGGTTGCATCCAATTGCTTGGATACCAAATAAGACAAACTTTCGACCTCCCAAATCATATACCTTCTGCAAAAGCATCGTAAGTACCAATATGAGAACTTGCTGCACATTAATCTGCCCGCTAGTAAAAGACTTGCAGTTTAACAGTATGTTCAGAGAACATGGTTCCCCCAAATATTGAAGGTAAGGTACAGTATGCAAAACTTTTTCCAAGTGTCCTGCATAGACAAGATGATGGTGGTGAAAGATGAAGCAATTTATGAACCTTGACTTGAAGAGTAAAATTTGCCAAAAGAGAATCCAGGAATTCGTCTGGAGCGCATTGTTTCTGTTTCTCGCCAATGGTTTGTCGACACAAGAATCCACAGTCGTTGCCTCCAGCATGCATGACAAATAAGCTCTTTGACAGATAAAAAGATAATTGCCCTCTCTTGCTAAGTTGTGTCCTCAGATCTGGCAGCGTTATAGTTTCAAAATGCTTGAATTGCTGGTTCATTGGTATGCATTTTGCCTGAAAAGAAATTTGATGTGAGCCCAAGATAAATCTAGCAGATGGCTTAATTACCTTGACTGTATGCGTTACACTAAATCAAAATCTTTGCCTTACATAATATAACTGCTGATTTCATGAGACTTACTTTTATGTCAAAACTAGACCTAAGGCCATGAGTGTTTCCGATTAGATCTCATCTGGACATTCCAGAATCTGATGTTCAAATGAGTTGAAATTTGAAAACTAATATCACGTGGGTCCCTTGAAATTTTCTTTACAAAAACCAACTTGGCGAACTCATTTTGACCTTTAAAGCAGTCACAAACTTGATTTGGTATCTACTACTAGAGTTTCTGCCGAATTCCAGGACTTGGCCTCCCAAAGAGAGCCTCAATATGAACGGCTACCCGTTTTTTAGGAGCCAAATTCCAAATGACTAAATGTTTGAGCAAATTATAGAGCATCCAGCTTTCCTTCGCTTCCTTCCACCATGCAATTCCAGACAGAATCCAAAAAAGGCAATCGTTCTTATGATTTAGGAGAATCGGGAACAGAAATTTATTAAGCACACAGGAAAGCAAGGACTCCGTCACTTCTTTTCAGTAAAAACGTCAACATTTTAAAAGAAATAAGATAGAATCGGTACATCAGAAAGCAAAAAATAGTTTGTGCCTTTTTACTCTAAATAGTTGCAATCGTTGAAGAAAAAAAATAATGGACTGCAGTGAAACAGCTACTCACAGACTTGGCGACGGTGGAATCAAGAACCCCGGAACCACCAGAGGCGTAGTTAACCCCATAGAGAATCCTCTTCCCTTTGGCCTTGGGATCCTTTGCAGCAGGAAGGAAACGAGGGAGTCCCAGAAGTTGGCCCAAGATATCGGTGGGGTTTCTTCCATTGGTGAACCTTCCAGTAGGACCAGTGGGGAAATCTACTCCATACGGCAGATAAATGGTGGTTATGTTGGGATCTACGTAGACGTTGTTCCCGTTGTCAACAATGGAGTCCCCAAATACAAACATGGCCGGGACTCGCTGCTTCCTTCGGAATGCTGCCGAGTGAGAGGTAGTGCAGAGGAAGAGAAGGCAGAAAAGGAAGAACAAGGAGAGGCAGGGACTGGTCCTCGCCATCACTGCAGCGAAGGGGAGACTCTCCACGAATCGTCAGCGGAAGTGGAAGAAACCACTACCGTGTTTCAGGCCTTCGTTTGTTTATTAATGGTATGGCTCAAGGAGCTCCGGCCATCGACCTTTTTTAAAGTCGGTGTGCCGTTCTGGATCATCCAAGCAGATGGACGGTGATCCAGCCATGGCGGATTTGCCAGAACCGCATCATCCGCTGAGCCCATGTTCGTATTTCCCCGAGGTCATTGCTCCAGAACAATCAGGACAAGCAAAATTTTTCATTGATAATGGCGGGCTCCACTACGCAGCAGCAATAAATCTTAAAGCATCTGGCTTGACGATGGTCGGCGCCACAACGAAAATAATTGAAAGCATCTGGTAGGTGCGCATTCATTTACTTCACTTCACTTTTCTTTTCACTTGTCCAGGAGGAGAATTAGTTGCGTGCGCCGCTGGGTGCACGCAACACATACGTGAAAAAAAAAGGAGTCGAGTTATTTTGAAAAAAGCAGATTGTTTTGTTCAGTCTTTTACCTTTTTCTTTAAAAAAATTATTTTCGTTCCTTACAAACAGTTTTTTTTCATTAAATAGTACGACGTACACACCTCACAGCCCAAAAGGAGTCAACTTTATCGTCTTTCTTCTTCTTGGTAAGGCGACCGAAGGTAGTGTGTCTGGGTGTGACTCTTTGTTAACGATGATGTGTATTATGTTACAGGCCACTCTGACTAGAAATTGTCCATTTTTTCAACCATTTTGAGTAGCAGAGCTGTGGCGATCACTTCTGTAGCTCGATCTTGCTAGTTCTTCCCAAGTACATTATTTCATTCAATAAGGGGACGAAGAAGGGCTTGCCACTCCATTCATTGCATTTCATCCATTCATTTTTATTGGACAACTTTTCTGGAATTTTTATTAGGGACATACTCTAGATACAATTTCAAATATGACCTTCACGCATAATCACTATTTTATAAAACTTAGTTAAATGAAGAATAACTAATCTTACTATTTTTTTTTTGGGAGATCACTTTTTCAAATTTGTTTCTCATGTTTCTGGGCTAGGTTGAGTGATAATTCACAGATAACGACCAACAATTACCATTGCCTTCTAATCTTAGTTAAAGTTTTAGTTAGGATGAAGAAAATGATAATAGTGTCTTTTTTATGATAAACATTCTTTTCAGACAAAGTGTAACGATATAAAGTAAAAGCTTTTGTGTGCTCTAACATGACGTCAATTAATTAGTAGTTTTTCATGTCCATGCAGTCATGTATAATGATTAAAATACTTTCCATAAAGTAAAAACAGAAGTTCAGAACGACAAAGAGGATATTATGAAAATGTTAAGTCTAAAGTGCACATACCTTTATAAAAAATTTCTAAACTACCTCAACCCCCCCTTTTTTTTTTCTTTTTTTCCTGTGTGCATCTTTTTCGTTGCGTGCACAAATACGTTAGAGTGTTCATCTTGGGATTCTATGAAGCTTGAATAGAAAGGAGAAGTCTGCATCACCACTGTTTCACATGCGATGGTTAATGGAAGGCAGTAGATAGGATGATACTTTATCCCATTCTTTCCTTTCATAATTGTGGTCGAAATGCTGTCAAGATTTATTGAATGGGAACTGCAAGCTAAGAAGATTGAACGTCAAGAAGTTCAAAGGACTGAACTCTTTATTGGCTAGGCTACTCTTCGCAAATAATTTGACGATACTTTATGAAACTGAGGTCTCTGGCATGTATTAAACATGTGCGACATGATTTTAATAGAAGGAAAAAATGTAGTTTAACAATCAGAAATATGTTATTATTCCACTTCATGTGGAAAATGAAGTGGAGGAGCATATTAGTTCAGTGCCAAAAAAAAAAAAGGGACTTTACAGACGCATGGAAAACCACATTAGTAAATATGGCTTTACATGTTAGTGGAGGTCGGTAAAAGGCACTTTTACTAAAGTCAGGTATAGGTCCCCGTCCCACACTTTACCTGATGTGACTTATGCGTCAGTACAAGGCACTTTTAGTGACTTGAGATTCTGCACAACAAAATTCTACTACGTGAAACCCGCATCAGTAAAAAGGTTTCAGTTTCAGTGATCTTCTCTCCTTTCCCGTCAGTAAAAGTCCTTTTTTCCCAATCCCCCCTGTACCAACCTTCTCCTTTCGACAGTGGAAGCTTTGGTGATAGCTACTTTAGTGATATGTCAATAAAGTGTCAGCAAAGGTTTCACGATGCTTTTTCACATTTTTAGCGACATTTTTGGTGCGTCAATAATGACCTGTCTAATATAGCTACTTTACCATCTATAGGTTTGTTGTCCCGTTTGAAAGTGGCATGCAGAGATATGTCATTGTTGACTAAACTAAAATAAGAGCTGGCTTGTTAGAAGACATATTTATATAGTCCTATGCAGGGAAGGTGCTTGATCCAACATGTTACTAACCAGGTTTATTGGTTAGAATGGTGTGAAGGTCGCGATTGGCTGGAGTGGCCTTTGTGCGAAGGGAAGAGTAGGTCTAAATGATATGTTTGTGTGTAACTGAGTACAAACGACCTTCTTGCCATTTAAGGCCCATTTGTCAAATTCTTTATGGGCAGTGTTGATACAGGGGAAGGAAGTCTACTGATATGTAAGCCAAATGTGAAGTAAGGTTCTGTTTAATGATCTTGTAGATTTCAAATAGAAATTGCGACCGGTTTACCTCGGGAACTAGACCAGATCCATGGCCTTCAATTGAGAATGCTTTATGTGGTGCAATATGCAAATTGAATTTCTAATGGTGCGCAGAAATTGGTAGTGATCATGAAAGGGCAGAATCAGAATGTCGTTTACAATGGGATCAGAGCAATAAACGGGATCTTCTCAATTTTGTGACTCTTCTTCCTATATATATTCAGCTGACCGATTCTGGTGGGAAGCCCATTAAGGTGGAGGATTGTCTGAGAAGGGCACTGTAATTAAGCAAAGTGAGGCTATTGGACTATTTCCACATTACATCCATAGCGATAGCTGTAGATTTTCTTTGATGTATTACAATGTAGCTGTGGAGACAATTCGTCTTCTGTCATGCAGAGTCCTGTAAATTCTGCGTCCAGATGAGACAATCTTCCTGCTCACTTGCACAGGCTCTCCTAGTAGAAGGGTTTATTTGATCTTGTTTTTCGTTTGTTTCCCTGCTTTTTCTTCCTCCTCTGAATTTCTACAACGTAGACTTCTGGTCTTAAGCTACTAGTAACTGAAGCAATCAAATTTGTCTGGGCGCGCTTTAAAAAGGATTCAAGACTTTTGCAACATTTCATATAGTTGGCAGCGTCCAAAGAACACTTTTAAGCATCATTTGCCCATGGCTTTGAATACAAGGAGAGGGAAGTATTCAAGTACTCTGAACGAAGGCTCGCTAGATGCTTCACATTGAACGGGTAGACATCAGAGGTGAGCTGAGAAGCGTAGGCCCTTTCACATATCTGCCTGTAGACTGTCTCCGTAGGGTGTGTAGCGTCGTAGTAAGCATAGCTGCTCCTGTCTGCGCATGGCTCAACTCCTTCCTCACATTTGGGGTTTCCTAACTGTTTCACCTTAACACAACATGACTCGTTGATGACCTTCAATCCTAGCAAATTCCAGAAAATGTTTTAGACCGAAAGCATGCAACCACAAACTTAATAAACAGAGAACAAATCGCACGTAATTTCTCCAAAATCCGCTACTGTTATCTAGAGACAACTACATTTCTAAGTTTCTTTTCACCATTCCACTTGAACAGGCATGCTTTTGTACCCCATCGTCATCAGTTGGACAAGCTCAAGAAAGAATTTTATACATTTAATGAGAAAAATTCTATCATAGAAGATATTTTTTACATTTCATATGTTATCAAACATTGGTGTACATGTCAAAAATGATCTGAACTAAGAGTGGACTTATAGGTTTCCTACCGTGAAGATTAAATCCGTCGGACTGAAAAAAACTGAAAAGGTGTAATTGAACAAAGATCCTCTTTACACTCGTGACGTATGGATGGTTCACATTTATTGGCACCTTGAAAAAGAGCCCAAAGTTAGTCGTGTGCATATTTCATCATAAAGCAGAATCAATGGAGATCAAGTCTCTTATGATGGGGGCAACAGATGATGAGGTAAAGGGTTTAACATCAGGGAACATCTAGGGTGCATCAGACTTAGCAGTTAAGTTTCACAACACGTACATCAAAAAATTGATACTTGTCTAAAGGAAAGACTTGAAAATGCAAAGAGAAGGGTAAGTTTTTGGGGAAGTTTCCAATAACATACCGTAAGTTGTAGGATCATCGATCATGCTACTGACAATTCCAAACATGTCAACGTAGGAAAACATAAAGCCCGGCACCTCTTGGCTTAGTTCATCCAGAGCAACTCGCAGCACATTGTTGAATACAATTGATGCATCATTGTAGGCCTTTACGCATGACCCATTGTTCAGCTGTCTAGCAGAAGGCCTACAACCGATTGGCTGGGTATTAAGCACCACAAATTTTCTTGCTCCAGATTCATAAAGCCTCTGAACATCATGCGCAACATTGTGTATAAACAATCAAGGTGAAATACCACGTATATATCTGTCCAATGTGGTTGGAGATAGAGAGCATGCATCATATCTGAATTTCAACAAAACCATGGAGATATTCAAAATAGCAAGCACATGAGACATTCTGAAGAAAACTGGATACTATTTACTGTCCTTGAGGGGCCCAAGTAATTGCTATGGTCCTAGGTGGGAAAGTATCATGAACTAAGCAGTTAAGTGGAAAACAGTTTTAACTTTATATAATTATTTTCTTCTGCAGTTATTCTTTGCTGTAAACATTTACCAATATCTACAATTAACTTACATCTAAACCAGTTCAAATCTCAAGTACAGTCAATTGTAATGAGAATTTTAGTCAGATTCGAGTTTGTTTTGGATCTATAATCTTATTAGATGGAAAACTTGTGAACAGATTCATGTATAATACTACATTTCTAACGAAATTTGATAATGGACTAATATTTGTTCTGATCTCCAATGTAATTGATATGATCCTCATGAGATAAGCATTTCTTTCACAGGGGACATTTGACAGGAATGACTGATCATGGGGACGTCAGATCAATTAATCCTCCTGGTGATTTGGCTGATTACTAAAATATTAGTCATAAAAAATCAAAAGGTTTTACTCTTGCACATGACAGAAGTTTTCCGAAGCAAAAACTGCTGGAAGTTCAGGCATGTCACACTGCAGAAATAATTCTTTAGACCAATGGGCCCATCTGCAAATCTAGATGAAGACTCGAAAGATGAGCAACGGGAAACATAGTATGTCAACCAACCTCAAATTTCAAAGACCATGGCATGGATTCACCAAACTGTCAGACATCCAAGCTAGGAGTTGAACATAATAAGCGCCCCATGGATAATTAGCACTGACACTTTCACACACACACACACACACACACACACACAGAGAGAGAGAGAGAGAGAGAGAAAGAACCTTGAGTTGTTCAGTGAAATTTCCTACTAGCAACTCTGTAAATTCCTCCAAATTACAGTCAATCTGGCCTGATTCAAAGCAATCGGACAAGTAATCTACTGCTCCAGAGCTAACCAAAAATATGCTCTGCGACAAGTAGGAAAAGAGTTCAGAACTGCCGTTAAGCTGAGACCTCAAATCCGACAAGGTTGCCTTCTGAAAGTTGGTGATTTGATGGCTCAAAGGTACGATATCTTCCTGCACATGACAAATTAATTTTCGAATAGTACATCAGCTGTTTTGAATTACATGTGTGTATTAGTTTTAGGCTATATGATGTTTAGTAAATGTGAGAAACAGCATTATGTAATCCTCCTGTCAGGATTCCAAACCAGCGCTTCTTCCTGACTCCCACCAACCGAAACTCCCTACCTGTGATGTATTTATGGGGAGCTGCTTGGTTTTGGAAAAATTGCAAATAATTGCTTGAATTTATAAAATAATTCACAACACCAAGATATTTAAAAACACAGCTTTGCTGATCTTAATAATGAATTTTAGATAGAGAGTTTTTTCTTCTAATCCACAATTTTCTTTTCTCATTTTCATTGGAGCTCGATCTGGGTGCTATGGGGGAGACCTGAAAGTCCATCCTCTCCTATGAACACGCAATCCTTTCATAAACCTTAGCGTGCTGATAGACAAAAAACAAAAGCAGATGTAAAATCAGTTAAAGAAGGAGCCCTTTCATTTTCAGGAATTACAACTATGTGGGTTTCATTTTAGTTTGCTTACCAAATTTCTTTTTGAGAAGAAATCCATATATATATAACGAAAACAGCCGGCTGCCTTTATGACCATATAATTTTTTTTTTATTTTGTATCATAAAAAACCGTTGCAAAATGTGCATTCCGTTGTTGAAAACTATGGCCAAGCAAATGTTGTAGCAAATGCATTTTTTTAATGGTTTTTAGTAACACAAACTAGAAAAATTATATATATATAACCAACCACTTACAGCTGTGGGGGAAAAGCTAAAACTAAAAGGGATAGCTCACTTTCTCGAATTACCTACAAAATCATTGCTGAGGGATTCCGACTAGAAGCTTGCCTTACATCTTGGTTGGTCGAATCAAGGACGCCGGAACCGACGGATGCGTAATTGACTCCAGCAAGAACTGAGCTCCCTTTAGTAAAAGGATCATAAAAAACCGGAAGGAATGGCGGTAGGCCCAACAGTTCCCCCAGTATGTCGGCCGGATTTCTCGCATTAGTGGCTCTCCCTGTTGGACCGATCGGAAAATCAATTTCATACGGGTAGTAGTTCATCTTGAGATTGGTATCCAGAAAGTCATTGTTGCCGGTGTCGACGATCGAGTCCCCGAAAACAAACATGGCCCTGACATCGCTTCCTCCAACTGGCATCATCAAGTGTTCGGCGAAGAAAATGAAGATCAGAAAAAGAACGGAGAAAAATCTCAGCTGCATCTTGAGGTATGTTCTCAGATGTTTTCCACAATTAGGTGAAGGCGCGAGTCTCGTGGTAGCGTTATATTTATATGCTCATTTCAACCAAATTGTTAGTTGAGTGCGTCACTTACTTGGACCGTGGGTTGGCAGACCCACGCATCATGCTAATAAGACGGTCAAATTAGCAAGATCTGAATACGTGCGCTCCTGGGTATAAAATGGTCACCTAATGACCAAGATAAGTTTGAAAAGTAAAAAAAAAAAAAAAAAAAGGACGGCAAAGAGGAACCAAGAAAAAAGTAAAAAGTGTAAAATAATTTTTAAAAAAAATCTAAATAACCCAACCTCTTTCATTGGCGTATATTTGTTGTGAGCACACCCTTGTCCACACAACTCTATCTTATTTGACGGATCTAAACTTGAATAGGTTTTGCTAATGGACCAAATAACCGAGATACCTCCATCTAAGGGACCATGTCGAAATAATTTCAAAACAGTCTCCATATTGACTGAAACGTTTTTTTCTTTGGAGTAATGTTTGAGTTGTTACATGATTAGCTGTTTCTAGCCATTTTGAAGGAGGAACTAAAGTTGTTAACAGGCAGGTTAAAATCCATTAGCCGGGTCATTATAATGGTATTAGAGTTGATTTAACATCCTGATTTAGGGTCCTACATATATAGATGTGGGTGCATTAAGATGGGTAGATTTTAATACTCTAAAAAGTTTAGTCTGGTATTTAATATTGTAATAAATCTTGTTAGTTTTACAATAGGTAAAGTTTTGGTGAAGCTTTTGTTTTCCATCATACGTACATTTGCTCTTTTATAGAATAAAAGGGACAGAAATGACTCGATCGACCGAACAGAGGTTTTAGTTGTAAGGCAAAATAACAACCTTGCAAAGGCAAACCGGTTTCAAACAGTATTATTAGTCGAGTAGAGCTCGCTTAACGATTGCTTCCTTCTTTGTATAAATACGGAGTGCGCGCACACCAAACAGGAAGTTAGAAAATTTACAGGTACTGCCTGTCACACACTGAATGTCCTTTAAAAAATATTGATTCGTGGTAGGTTGCTAAATTTATTTGATTGTCCTTTTCTAATGCAAACACAATGAAGGCGCATGTGATCAACATAACTTTTACAGGGCTATATGTATTTTCCGTACGTACAAAAGGCTGACAGAAACAAGTGAAATTATTTCGAATAATTTTACTTGCGGTACTATTTTTTTTAAAGATCTTTATGCTCCTTAATTTTTTAAATTTGCATGTCCTGGGAAACGTAAGCTTGAAAAAAGAAATCCAGATATTAGAAGAGCGGTCTTGTAAGGACAGTATAATAGGGTTTATGATTGACATATTAGTGTTAATTAGCTTTGTCATTGTTATTAGATTTGCTTCTAGCTCGCCTTAAAAAAAAAAAGAGTTCCTTCTATGTCTCCAATCTGTTTTAGGAGATAGTTTGGAGTTGATGGAACTAAAGTTAAATCCACTCAGGTCTGGAAGAGCCTTAGACGCAAAGAGCGTTCGAGGTTGACATGTCTCGAATCTGTTTTAGGTGCTAGTTTCGAGTTGATGGGAGAAACCTTAAATTCACTCAGGTCTCCAAGCAGCCCTAGACCTTGTGAGGCAAAAAGGAGGGGGAAGGGCTTTAGCCTCTCATCAGTGACATGGGCTCCCTCGCATTAGGATCGTTACGAGCTTGGATTTGCAAGGGTTTGCATGGATCCTTATTGCAAAGCTGTCTGTGTATGCACAGGGTGTGTAAGGACAAAAATGCTCCTACTAAAGGGAAAGAAATTTTTTAAAGTGAAAATTATGAAAATATTAAAAGACTACAATGTTCATAGCTTTAAGAAAAGTTTGTAAAATGTCACTGCTCCTTTCTTTTTCTTGGTGAAAATCAACCTCTCCTCTCCTTATGGATGTTTTCCCTCAACTTCTTCCCACATTGAGTGATTTTAAATTGAGGTCGGAGTGGATTTTGTCGGCAATTTTTCTTTTTTTCCCATAATCCAGTTTTACTTTTTCATCCAAATAACAGCACCTTAAGGGCCCGTTTGATGGACGGTTGAAATCCATCGAGGGAAGAAAAATTTGTACGGGCAGGTGAAATTTCACCCACCCGATTAAGTTGCCGTCAAACGGGGTGGAATTCCACCCGTTTAACCCAAAAGGGAGCGGGTGCTCGGAGCTCGGACGTTCCAGCGGGTGAAATTTTCACCCATTCGACATAGCAATATCGGGCAGCTCATCCTCCCTCATGCCTCCTCACTGTCGCGCCAGATGACCTCCCATCGCAGCTCCTCCTCCCTCACGCCAGACGACCTCCCTCCGTAGCTCCTCCTCCCTCGCGCCAGACAACCTAACTCTGCCCGGTGAGTCTCTCTCGCTTCTGCGTTTGGGCGTTTTTTCTACATTTGGGTGTTTTTTTCTGCATTGGGGCGTTAAGCCAAATAGTTGTTGGGATCAATTCGTCTCGATCTGTAAGAGGGAGGGAAAGGGAGAGAGGGTGGAGAGATTTGGTGGTGATGGCCAAGGATGATGGGTCTGTGGGTAGTGAAACAGGGGTGGATGTGCTCCCCTGAAGGCCCTGCCTTTGGCTGCTCACTTTCCTTTTCCCCTTCCACCCTCTCTGCAACAGGTATGTTAAATCTCTTTTTGTGTTTTTTGTTTTTGTGGGTATTCAGTTTATGGGTTTTGTGTTTTTTCTTAGATCTAGAGTTAGTGTGGCACCCGGATTCGGAGCAGGCGAGGCAGAGGACGGGATGTGGGGAGCAGTTGGTTGGGGAAGTTGTAGAGAGAGAACAGGATGAGGAGGGGGAAGTTGTGGAGAGAAAACAGGATGAGGAGGGAGCGGGGAGTTGCTGAACGGCAGCCTCAATGGCGGGTGGGAGTTCTGAAGCGGAAACTCATGTTTGACGATGAAGTTGGACAGGTTTTATGCCGGTTGTGATGAAGTCCGAAGTGCAGAACACTTGTTTGATGAAATGCCTGAAGGGTCAGTTTGAGCAAATTAAAGTTGGTTTAGAACTGTAGACAATGGTACCAAAGGGTCAGTTTCAGCACAGCTAAATGCAAAGGGGATTTGGGGGTGTGACCTTAAAATGGCATTTCCAAGCATTTATCTAACCCATTTTCAGGCCCATCTTATAACAAAAGTAGGAGGATGATTTTGATCTTACTATGTAATATTGCAACATAGGAAGCAGTTCTGCCACACAAAGCAAAGTCAAACTTGTACTGCTTGACAGAATACCCTTGTTGTGAATTGGATTAGAAACTGCTACAAAAACGTTAGTATGCACCAATCTTCATCTGGCTATCTACAGTGCAAGAATAAGACATATTCATCATGTTTCTAGCAACTACAAGACATTCTCATGCAGTGGCATCACTTACTAACAATTAAGCATTTTAATAGAATACTTCTGGTGACTACAAGACATTCTCATGCACAAGAAGCACGAAAAGTTCTTCTTGTGTATCAAACAAGGTTAAACTTACCACGTTAAATTTTTCATGTATATCAAACAGGGTTAAATTTACCACGTTAAATTCTTCCTGTGCATCAAACAGAGCCTCAGATTGGAAGAGAGAGAAATTTCATCTTGTAAATTTTTCCAGAAAAATTTACCATGATAAATTTACCACGTTAAATTCTTCCTGTGCATCAAACGGGCCCTAAGAGAAAAAATTTCACTACGGGCGCCAACCACGCGATCAGGTCAAGCAAATAATTTGTCAGAAACTTGCTCCACATATATTCCTAAAAATTCTTGCAAAAGTTTCTCCCATTTCTATTGGAAAAAAAATAAAAAAGAGAAAGGCTTCTTGTCTTAATATACACATCGGCTTGGGTAGCTACGCTGATGAACTTGTATTGTCCAGATCTGTTTGGGACTTGCAGAGTAATTTTTCCTTCATATTTGTTCAGAGAATTCAGCCAGCATCTTCCAGATACTTTGGTTATGTCGGAGACCCTTTTTCATTGTTTAGCCTATTTCAGCAATATGTCGTTGCTTTGACGTCTTGAGACAATCTTCCCCACCAATGTACTAAATAGACCTTCATCTCACTTTATTTTTGTCATTCTCTTCTTCAGTAGTCTTTGTAAGCTTGTATCAAGTTGATGTAGTTAAGAAGAGAATAAATTAAAAGTTTCAAGCTCATAACACGAAGCTTCTATAAACAAATTAATCATTTACTTACCAGCCCTCCCTCGCAGGGTTATTGCGGCAATCATTTAACTACCACCATGCTCTGCCCGTGACCCTTTTTCTTTAAGCTCAATCGATATAATAAGGGGCTTCTAGATATTGGATAGTAATCTAAACTCCATGTTCTGTCTAAGTTAGAAATTAGAATGGTACAAGGTTGCTTCTCATATACAGTTTCCAGTATTCGTTGAAAACATGGTGCATACAAGAGCTATTTTTGCTATGGCAGTCTGGTCGATGCACATGTTTCACCTTATCCTTCTGGTTGGAGCAAAGGTTGTTGATTTGAATTGTTTGATAAAACCAAGTTCGACAAACGTAGAACATTTTTTTAATTTGTAATCAGTCCCAGATGAGCCAACTTCCTGCTTAGCTCCGAGTGTAATTGGTCGGACTGGTAGAGCGTTGAAGGGAAATTTGATTCTGGTGGGTACCACTGCCCTGAACTGCAGATGGCAGGTGCGTTGTACTTAGTTGATGACGCTTAATTGATTAGTGTTTTTCTTCCCACTTAGGTCCCAAAGCAAACCTAAACCTCGTGGGTCAAAGGAAAGAAAGAGGGGCTTCAGCTTCAGTTTTATTTACTAAAAACTCTGTGCTTAGTTGATGACGCTTAATTGATTAGTGTTTTTCTTCCCACTTAGGTCCCAAAGCAAACCTAAACCTCGTGGGTCAAAGGAAAGAAAGAGGGGCTACAGCTTCAGTTTTATTTACTAAAAACTCTGTGCTTAGTTGATGACGCTTAATTGATTAGTGTTTTTCTTCCCACTTAGGTCCCAAAGCAAACCTAAACCTCGTGGGTCAAAGGAAAGAAAGAGGGGCTTCAGCTTCAGTTTTATTTACTAAAAACTCAAACCTAATTATATGTACCACCCCACTCCAATACACGATTTTTCATGCGCTGAGGTTCACACCCCAGCTTATAAAAAAGAAAACCTTCTTATACAAGGACAAAAGGTGGAAACTGGAAATTTTGGTACTCCCAAAATGTCCATTTCTTTTAAGATGGCTAAAATGCCGAGGTGTAATCTACATGTTGTGCATGTGCATAGCCTTTTAAGGCATGCATTATAACTTTACCCTTGGCCAACTTGTATTTGGTTTTTGACCGATGTTTTTGAGTACTTAGCATGCATAGGAACCTGTGCATAATGCAAATGTGCAATGCCTGGTTCGCTAAAATGCTTCATTTTTCTTTTTGGTGCATGGTGCACACGACCCGGACTAATCATTGATGCATAAAGAGGAGGTGGATCACTTTAATTTATTTTATTTTGCTTGTACTTTTCCATGGACCAAAATTTGAAAGCTCACTTTGTAAATGGGTCAAACATGGCTAGTGCGTAAGTATCTAGATAAATATTTATATATGGGATTTCTGGAATAGGAGATGGGAGGATCCTTTCCCTGTAAAGAAGAATAAGAACAGGAAAAAAAGGAAGGGAGGCCATAATAATCTAGTTTTAATTTAGAATGATGGCCCGTGCTTTTTTATTTCTCAACATTCTCTACAGCTGACAGCACCCAACAAAGACTCCTTCTAAGCAACATCCCATGGCGCCCTTGAAGACAAGGACGGGGAAATACTGAAGTCTGATGAGAGGCTTGCTAGACGCTTCACATTGAATGGGTACACGTCCGTGGTGAGCTGAGAAGAATATGCCCTTTCACAAATCTGCTTGTACGTCGTCTCTGTAGGGTGCATGGCATCGTAGTAAGCAAAGCTACTCCTGTCTAAACATGGTTCAACTCCTTCCTCACAGGCAGCCGTTCCAATCAGCGTTGATATAACACAACAGGACTCATTGATGATCTTCAGTCCTAGAAAATTCTCCAAAAAAAAAAACTTAGCTTGGAAGCTTCTTTCCCTGACCATTTGCTCTGCAAGTTGGTAAACTTAAAAGAACAAATCATTTTATTTTGCATGTAATTTAACAAAGTTTTGTATTTTTGGGTGAGTGCGGGAGACCCACTATCTAGCAGAGAGCTGAAGTTCCTATCTATCCTTTTATCCTTTCAGGATAAAGGGCTTGCCTCGGTGCATCGAGTTGTTGTTCCTATTGTGGTTTAACTTGCATCAGTGACCACCTTTTGCAGTACAGGAGGTTGATGCACTTGCCACTAGAAATAGAAATTGGCCACCTACAAGACCATCCCAAGCCGTCCTGCCGACCCCTCTGGCACAAAAGGTCGGCATTTAATTGGAACCAAAATTTGCAAGTTTCTTGTTAACATTCAGCTTGAATAAGTTTGAATTTCATGCACAGCATTTCCAATCGAAATAGGATATGAATTTGACACATAAAAAGTGGCAAATTCTCATTCATTGAATTTGTGATGGATGATGCTCATTATTGATCGGACCACTAGAGTTCAAAGCTATTGAGTGTGTATTTGGTTTGCCATAAGCACGCAGCAATTAGTGGAGACACTAGCCAAAAGCTGCCTTCAGTGCATTATAAAAAAAGTGCAAGCTGCAAGTGTTGTAAGCTTTGGCTTTCAATATCTAAAAAGGCATGACCAACCAAGACCACTAGTTTTAGGACATCAAAGTTTGTTGTCCTCTCAACTAAGTCACATGAGTACTGGTATAGATTTGGGTAAGGGTGAAATAGATAGGGTCATTTTGAACAATTTAGATACCGAGGTATGACAGAGTGAATTTATAAATATATACATTATATATATAATAATCCACACAAACCCTCAAAATTAAAGAAAAATGAAAGAAAAATATAGAATCATGATGGAAGGATAAAGAAAAATTCATTTTGACAACAAAAAATGCCGGAGACCAAAATAACTAGTGGTGGCATGCAGGACACCGAAGTCATATATACTCACTTTCTTTTCAGGGAACAGCTAGAATAAGTCATGTTACACATACCTTCCTAAAATCACAGGTAACAGGATTATGCTAGATGTCTATGCTTGTATATATAGTGAGGATTAATTGGGTGGTTGCATGCTTCACCTTATAGCTAAGTCAAGGCCCAACCAGCAAAGTTTCTACTCATTGCCATTGAACTTTGGTTAGCATATATACCAGGCATGTGGTTCATGTTATTGGGCAACACAAATAGGTGATAATATGTATGTGATAATTAATTTAATTGAGATATGAGAAAGACATACCATAAGCTGCGGGATCATCGATCATGCTACTCATTATTCCAAACATGTTGATGTAGGAAAATGTGAAGCCTCGCATCTCTTGGCTTAGTTCTTCGAGGGCAACCCGTAGCACGTTGTTGAACAAAATTGATGCGTCGTTATAGTCCTTTATGCATGTCCCGTTGTTCAGCATTCTGGCAGAAGGCTGACAACCGCTTGGTTGGGTATTCAACACTGCAAATTTTCTTGCTCCAGATTCATACAGCCTCTACAAAAGCAACTTACGTATATTTACAAATATTGATGTAAGAATCTTTGGGGCTGGAATCGGAATCGTCTATCTGAATTTTCAACAAATCGATGGCAGTCAACATATATATATATATATATATATATATATATAAGAAAACCAGACATTCTTTATATGTGCCATTTTGAAGACACCAATATTTATAATATTTCAGTTAATGGACAAGTATCATGATCTAAAAGAAAATACAATTTCAGCTATATATTTAATGAAACAGAAGGGATATCTATGTTCAAAGTATTTCTTTGTGCACAGTTACGTTTTCTGTTTTAAAAATTGTCAATATTGAATCCCAATTTCTGCAAATTAATAAGAAAAGATAAAAATGAGTTCCAGTATGCATCAAACAATCAAATGCTATATCTACTCAGTACTGGTAGCTGTTAGATGGGCAATTGTGGATTGAACTGCACATCAATGCACAAGATCTTACAACCGATCCTCTCAAGCACCTAAGTTTGTTTACTTTTGTAATTAAATCAATGAAAATCTCTTAACTGGCCCCAAAGGGCATAGCTCAAAAGATCGGGCCGGGGTGCATCATCCTGCAGATCTCCGGTTCGACTCACAGGGGCTATGTGCCTATAGTGGGTCTTTCTTGTGAATTGAAGCACATGGAGATCTCATCGCCTGGTATCGACACCTCTGTACTTATCATCCAGCAGATCTCCGGTTCGACTGACTCACAGGGGCTATGTGCCTATAGACTATAGTGGGTCTTTCTTGTGAATTGAAGCACATGGAGATCTCATCGCCTGGTACCGACACACCTCTGTACTCGGCAAGGCGAAGGAAGGGAGATTCGGGCTCTTTCTCAGACACTGGGATTAATCATCCTACTCACCCAAAAAGCTCCAGAGTAAAGAGTCAAAATCTGATGGGGAAGTATCCTACTGGAAGTTCATCCTTCAAGCAAAACAAGTGACCAGGCGAGACATTGGCATATATTAATTTTAAGAAACTAAATATAAAAACAGATTGAAACATCAATAATGGTTCACCGTATATTTGAATGACTTTTCAACCCCACTTGAAACTCAATTCAGTATTGCATGCACCAACATCTGAGTGGCAAGGATTCACCAAACGTTCAAACACACCCAAGTTACTTTTCAACTGCGAGTCCATGAGCAAAGAGTACTAGAACCTTAGGTAGGCCGACTTTTAGGGTGGGGGTGGGGGGTGGGGGGGAGGGGGGAGAGAGAGAGAGAGAAGCGAGAGAGGAGAGAGAGTACCTTGAGTTCTTGACTGTAATTTCCTACTAGCAACTCCGTGAATTCCTCCAACTGACATTCAATCTTGCCCGACTCTAAGCAATTTGACAAGTAGTCGACGCCTCCAGAGCTCACCAAAAATATGCTTTGCGCTAAGTAGGCGGAGAGTTCCGAACTGCTGTTAAGTTGAGACTTCAGATCCGGTAAGGTTGCATTTTGAAAATTGGTGATTTGATGGCTTAAAGATATGACATTTGCCTGCAAAATAAATTCATTTTCCCCATAATATAGTGCTCCAAAATATAGGTTGTTAGTAAACATAAGAATTATAAGCAACAAACCTAAATGGTTGATCATCAACTTCATCAGATGACGGGAAAGTAAAAAATCGCTAAGTTTAAGCATTCAATGAAAGAGAAATATGAGGAAAGAGTGTGAGGGTTTTTTATTGCATTAAGATCATAGTTGACAGGATGTAATTTTGTTTTCTTGTTTGGGTGTGGATAGTTACCTTTCATAAAAATCACTTATAGATTCTTATAATAAAGACGTCTTGAAGGATTAAAAATATCTTAGTTTCATCTAACCAATTCTCTGATGTAAGTCTTGAATATTATTGTGCTGTCTTTTTGTAGTTTGGGAGGTGGGATCTACTCAAACAAATTTAAAAGAAGACGAATAATTTAAAATAATATTTGAAAACCAAACGATGGAATATATATAAAAAATTAAGCAATTA
This sequence comes from Nymphaea thermarum, assembly GCA_011799765.1. Classification (NCBI taxonomy): domain Eukaryota; kingdom Viridiplantae; phylum Streptophyta; class Magnoliopsida; order Nymphaeales; family Nymphaeaceae; genus Nymphaea; species Nymphaea thermarum. The sequence goes on along the minus strand of JAANDH010000148.1, from coordinate 178,706 downwards.
TTATAGAGAATGTCCATCACTAACCAAAAGGAAGTTTCTTCATTCAACCAATTGGCTTTCAAGTGGTATTTCATGTAAAGACCAGACCTTTCAAGTGGCATTAGCGAGCTTCGTGTAAAGCTTTCCCTTCTAACCTCTTCTCGTCTTAAGTTTACAGTAACGACCAAAATTAAAGAGGTGTGCGCTTTATATAAGATCTCAACAGTTATTGCAACAGACAAGTAGCAAGCCCTGGAAAAATAAAAGAAATAAAGGAAAAGACGAACTAAATTTGGCTACATGGATGTATCTCTACTTACATCTTCGTTAGTAGAATCAAGGATGCCGGAACCGATCGACGCGTAATTGACTCCGGCGAGAATTGAGCTCCCTTTAGTTAGAGGATCATAAAAGACAGGAAGAAATGGAGGTAGCCCCAACAGTTGCCCCAATATGTCTGCCGGATTTCTTGCATTGCTGGTCCTCCCGGTAGGACCAACTGGAAAATCAATACCGTATGGAAAGTATTTAGCACTGAGGGTTGTATTCACAACGTCATTGTTGCCGCTGTCCAGAATGGAGTCGCCGAAAACAAACATGGCCCTGACATCGCCCTCGCCGGCGAGAAGTGTGAAGTGTTTGATGAAGAATATTAAGCAGGTTAGGGAAGCAATGGAAGCAGGTCTCAGCATCGCGTGGAACTGTATGCTACATGAGTTCTCACAGATTCTCTACAATTAATCAGGTGAAGAAGATAAGGAGTGGACACATCCAGTATGCCTCACGTACAGTTGAACCAGAATGTTAGTTGAGTGATCTGATCATAAGGTAGAAGACCATAGTCCAACTCAAATTTTTTAGGTAGGTCAAACCCAAAGAAAAAATATTGCAGACATTCTGCATCAAAGCGAACCGGTTTAATGTAGTTGACGAACCAGCTTCTCTGACTCCTGAACCAGTTTGATGTGGTCGAGCCGAGCTAAGTTTAAAAGAGTCGAACTCTTACTCGAACCTAAATTATTTTTAACATTTTGAGCATGAATTTAAACCTGAAATGAGTCAAGCTCAAGTTGAGTTTCCGAGCAAGTTCCAGTCAAGCAGGAGTTGGCTCAACTTATTGTGCAGACCTACCGGAAAGGCTAAGAGATTAGAGTACACAACTAGTTTGGATATAATTAGTTACCATGTTCTACTAGTTAATTAGACATTACTTGATCAAACACATATCCAAAATGGGTTGGCAGAAACCACAAATAAAACTGTAGATGACATTTTAGATAAAGTTAAGTTTGGGCATCGGGCCGGGCCGCCGCCGTGTACCCGGTACCCAGCCCGACTCAAGCCAAGGCCCTGGTCCTGAAATAAGTGATAACGGGCTCATAATAATGGGCCTGGCCCTGCTCGGCCCGGTTATAAATGGGTCGGGCCCGGGCTTCAAACTTTGATTGTCGAGGGCCCGAGAAGCCCGGTAATTTTAAAAAATATATATATTGTTAAAATTAAGTTACATTAGGGTTTTGGTTTGGTTTCATTTCATTTTATCGTTTCATTGTTTCCCCCCATCGACCATCGTTCTCCTAGGCAACTGGAGAGAACGGTGCTGGTGATGGAGGGCATCGGTCGGGGAGGAGCCGATGGTGGTGGTAGGCGTCCATGGTAGAGGAGTCGGTGGTGATGGAGGACATCGGCGGGAGAGGAGTTGGTGGTGATGGAGGGCATCGGTTGGGGAGGAGCCGGAGGGTGGTGGAGGGTGTCAGTGGGGGAGGAGCCGCTGGTGGAGAGGGACAAGCAAATGAAGAGGATAAGCAAGAGGGCAATGAGGAGGCTGGTGCGGAGCAGCTTGGAAGAGGCAGCGATCAACTTGGGGGTGTTGATCCGCCGGAGGTAGCTGTTATAGCGCTCCAGCTTCGCCCCCTTGCTCGCCGCATAGATGACCTCATTCTGCCTTCTCTATTCCCATACTCTTCCTCTTTCTTTTCACAAACCAGTGGCCGGAGAAGGAAACCAGTCTCTTCTCAACGCTTCTCTCTCTAGAAAGAGGAGATTCAAGCAAGAAGCCCAGCCCGTCCCTCAGGCCCGTTAATAATGGGATTGGGCCGGGCCGGGCTACCGGCATAAGATCAAGCCCGAGACCCAATTAATTGTCAGTGCGGCCCGACTCGATTATTAACGGGCCGGGTATCGGGCTGGCCTGATACAATAATCGGCCTCAATTTTGGATTCTTTTATCTGGCCGGGCCAGGCTGGCCTGGCCCGATGCCCAGAATTAGATAAAATATTTGGAACCTGATGTTCCATAGAAAGGTTATTTTCTGGATTTGCTAAGAAAGACGTACGAAATTCAAATTTAATTATCAATTGTATCTTTAATTTTTTCTTATTGACAGACCAATTACAGGATTCACGTTCGTAAAAGCATTTATCTCGTTTCTCCTGGAGGGTAGGACTCCTACTTTTGTTAAAAAGAATGAGAAAAGATCCTTTTGGAACTGTGACGCTGCGGCAGTTTCCCGGAAATTTAAACAATGAACAAAAGTCAAGGCGTGCCAAAGGATTGTCATCGGCAACTTTAAAAGAGTTTAGATCCTCATATTCTGACAACCAAAAAACATCATGTTTATTTATACATACACGTCTATTATTGCTTGCTTCATATGAACTATTCATTTGTTTGTGTAGATGTAACAAAAAACTAGGATTTTTTCCTTGAAATTTTTTAATTTTATATGAACCATAGGTTTATACTTGCTTGAAAGAGGCATTTAAGCATGGAAAATATTGCAACTTGGTGGTTACTCTGGGTTCTCAACGCAGCGTCAAATTTAAGCTACAATATTGAACCAGCAGCGACAAACAAAGCAAACCCTTAACAAGCTGCAGCTATCAACAAGAGAAGAAAATTTGAGATAAAATGACCAAATGTCTTATTGTGGGATTTTTACGGGTCTGCTTCATTGTCAACCACTTAGGCCTCTAAGGTAGAAAGTGAAGTGAATGGTTGGTTGAAAATATAAATAGCTACCGTTGAGGTTGTTTGGCATCAACAGATACTAGACGCTGCAAGCGCGTCCCATGAATCTCCTCAAGAATAAGGCAGGTTCATGAAGCACTACAACTAGTTTCTCATGAATCTATCTCCAAATTGGCATATTCATAGGACACTACTCCTAGAGTCAAGGGTTGAGTCAGTGGGGCGACAGGGGTGCTGCCCCCCAACTCATTTTATTTTATTTTTTAAATGTACAAGTAAATTTTAGAAAAATTCATGTATCTTGTATACAAATTTTGAATAATGATATTTTGGCATCTGTCAAAATTTTGAAACCATAATTCATCCTTCCTCAAAAAAAAATTCATCGCTCCATCCCTGCCAAACAACCTCTTAGGTAACTTAATGAGATTCTTAGGTGGGCAGGAAGAGTACTTCTTCATACCACCTAAAGGAGCGTCGAAGCATCCACCCAACCCCATGTAACTATTCCAATGAAAATTGTAACATGCCTCATAATGGATGAGCGAGCCCTCTTGTCCATTATTGATAGTCGTTCTTACTCATGGCCACAACCCACTAAAAAGTTCTCAAGTTTAACATATTTAATATTTATCAAACTATTATAATATTATATTAAAATGTTAAAGTAAGAAAAAGCATCTGCAAAAGCACATAAAGTGCCAGATGCAAACATATTGGGAAACACAAAAATATCTGCCTGATCAACTAATATAGAAAAATATATGTAGGTGGGGAACATGCACGCCAGTTAGGGCTGTTCATGAGCGAGTTCGAGCGGACTTGAACAAGTTCGAGTGTCCTGAAAGAAACTCCAACTCAGCTTTGAGCTCAAGTAGAGTTTGATTTCATTAGCTCGAGCTTAACTTGGCTCGAACTCTTAAAATTCGAACTCGGCTCGAGCCGAGCCAAGCATTTCATTAAAAAAGTTTTTTTTTTTTTAAGAGCAAGGTGGCATATAAATTTGAAAAGAGAACCTCCCCCATACCAAACACATGCATACCCATTTAAGCAATGTACTTTTTGGAATAACTTTATGAGACGTGTTTTATATATTTTATTCTTTGAGCTTAACCGAGTTTAACCGAGCTGAGCCTACTTAGCTCGAGGTCGACTCGTTTAGGTTGTAAAGTTCATTTCTTAACTTGACAACTCGTTTAGTAAACAAGTCGAGTTCGAGTTGAGTTTATGGAGCGAGTTCGAGTAGGTTGACTCGCTGAACAACCCAAGTGTCATGTGCACAAGCCTTTTAGTCATGTGACCTTATCCTATAAACTAATTATACATGTACACAGGCTAACCATACTGTGCTTTATTTGAGTTTAATCAATACGTCCCCTCAAGAGCCATGATATCTTCGCTTCATTGAACGATATACAGATTAAGCATCACTCCATGGTTGAACATTCAAAGAAGCCCCAACATCCAGGGTGAGGTTTGCTAGAATATTGACATTGAACGGGTAGACCTCAGCGTCTAGCTTAGAGAAGAAGGCCTTCGTTGACAATTGCACGTAGACACTCTCAGTCGGGTGCACCGCATCATAGAAGAGGTAAATGCTCCGATCCGAGCACGGTGCTACTCCTTCAGCACATGCAATATCGTCACTGGCAGCGGACAGGGTACAACAAGCGTCATTGGTTACTTTCAATCCTGGAAACCAACCAATCCAATGAATAGCTGCTTAGAACCAATATATTTTAGTAAAGCTAGGCCGGGACACAGGGGGCGTGGAGATGAGATGTGAAACGGGTTATGTGCACAACCTTGTGCAGGAAAAATTGTGAACACAGGTGTGCAATGACTAAAATACTTCTATTTAAAGTTAAAAAAAAAATTAAAAGAGCAGAAGGATATTATGAGAAAGTAAAAAGTCAAAAAAACTCTAACCCACATTTCTTTTTCCCTTTGTTGTACACTTATGTATGCATGCAACTCGACTAAGATGTGTGAAAAAAGAGGGCTACTGAAGTTGCTTACCGTAAGCAGTTGGGTCATCAAGCATGCTCATAACCATGTGGAAGATATTGACGTAGACGAAGCTGAAGCCAGGCTTGTCTCGGCTCATGCCATCCAGAGCATACTTCAGCTGGTCATTGAGATACGAGTCTGCCTCGTTCAGAAAGTCCTCGGCGGAACCATTATTATTGGTTTTAGCTAAGATGTTGGACCCAGCAGGCATGAGATTAAACACCACGAACTTCCGTGCCCCAAAATTATATAACCTCTAAAGCAGGTAAAAGGAGGGGGAAAAACGTAAATGATTTTCCATGTCAACCACAAATTAATTTTTCAATTTGATAGAGTGTCATAACTTCACCCTTCACCTAAGTCACATTGATTAAGCATCCAGACTTTTTTTTTTTGGGTTTAATATGGACTTAGGGGAAACCGCCTTCTGTATAAAACCCAAGGTCATGATCTTACACTTCCAACTTCCAAGGTTATGGAGGAGTAGTCTCTAGTGAGTATCAAAACTTAAAATTTTGTTCTTCATGGTAAGCAACAGCTTATATTTAAACGGGTATAGATTTCATAGGAAAGAAACTGTGCATGTTCTTGCAAAAACAGCTTAAAAACACAAAGTTCTCATTCTAATAACTATATATGACATCATTATATCCACCTTTTAATTGTTAAGTCTAGAAACAACATCCCTAATCATACTATGCTACATGTTTGAAAGACGAAACTGGTGATTTTAGGCAATGTGTTCTAGGAACATGTGGTTTTTTCTTTTTTTCCGAATCAACTCTGCTGGGAGTGGGCTCCCTCTTTTTTATTGAAATTTAGCAAAGAATAACAAATCCAGTTCAAAAAACAAAAGGAGCGTGTGTTCTAAAGACAAAATTCCTTCTCACTGAACATCCTCAGCAAGTCATAGGTTTTGAATCATTAATGTACTAACAAACATGACAAGCATTGTTGGAGGAGTGTAGAGACAGAACCCTTCCCTGGCTGGCTCCGTGTATCATGAAAAAATTAGTGGAAGGAGTGCGTTAGTAAAATTTTGTACAAGTTGTAGGTTTTGTCACCACTTTGTGAAACATTGCTAGCACGAATATGTCAGGTACATGTAACTGGATGGGTTGATGAAACAATATCCAGCTTTAAAAAAAAAACGTTTCTTTTACAAATATATATTATGTTGCGGATGAACGAGACATTGAGGAATCATCCACATGTAAGGGTTATCATCCACCTGTAATATCATAATTACCACGTGCCTTTTTCTGTAAAGATCCAACCCACTATTGGGTTCAAACCCCTAGTTCGGCAGATTCCAACCTGCCCTTTAGCAATTTCGGCTTCAACCTCATAAAAGATAGGAACTATGACAACCATCTATTCAATAATCAACTTTATATGTCCTTGAAGATCCCTCAGAATCTTCCATACAAGATTAAATTTATGAGGTGTTAGAAGAATCTTCTGTTAAAATAGAAGTGATGTGGATTATTCAAGAATCATGTATTTGAAAGGGACACATGGCGGGTCTCTTGTAAATTGTGAGAGTTAGTGAAAAAAACTCCTGTGCAGCTCTAAGTGTAGCTCTAAATCACGGAAGTACATGTGTTCTTTGAACACATATCCTTAGAAGATTGTTGGATTGCCTCTTGTCTTTGCATGGATCATTAGGAGAAAGTTATTATTGTATGTTGTGATGTGTTTGCCTTAAACTCAGGCGAACTGAATCTTAGAAGACCTTTTGTCTTTCGAACCACATAAATCTTAGTATAGTTATGCAGTTACTTCTTTATCTTTCTATTTTCTTTTAGATCTAAAGCACGACATCCTCTCTTTTTTCTTATTTTGGTCTCATTTTTTTTTCCCAGTACAAGAAGTTTCAATTGATCAAGGCTGGACGTCTAACAAGCTGCGAGAGAAGAGAATACTAGTTCTGTACACTTTCAGAAAAAAATTGTCCTAAAACTCTCTTTGCCACCTCTTAGATTTTCTGGCTCCGCCCTTTCACTCCCAATCCTTCAACTCAAAATGATCCATTTTCAATAAGGTTGGGGAGAATCCGTCGCCGGAGTTTTCCTGAAATCCTTCTGCTCAAAATGCCCACTTAAGTTCTTAACTGGGTTGATGGATTGGTACTCGTGGTAGCCAGTTTTCATCACACAATTTGAGAAAATTAAGTTGGAAAGTTTGTACCTCAAGCTGTTGGGTGAAATTTCCTAGCAATGTATCTGCTAGGCTTAGGCATTTGGCAAAGGCAGAAACCGAGCAGTCACGAGAGAGATCGACTCCACCGGAGTTGACAAGAAATACGCTGTGTGATAGATAGGATGCGAGATCACCACTCTCGTTAAGTTGAGACGCCAATTCCGGTAGCGTATAGTTAATGAAGTTGGTCACTTGCTCCCCCAATGATGTGACGTTTGTCTGCAAAAGGAAAATAAAATGCACATTATTGACTCAATTAGGCTGTAAAAGTGGGATTAGGATTGAATCTACATTTGTGAAATCAAATTTCAGATCCGAGTTCGAGTATGAATTTTTTGGTTCTCATTGGAATCCGATTGTGTGAATCTTCAAAAAAACAAAATATAATTACAAATATGCCTAATTCAATTCAAATCTGATATGTTAGGAGACACCATACCCCTGCAGAATCGTATAACGAAAAACCAAATTATAATAAACAAAGCTCAGCATAGATAAGAGACGATGTGAAACTTAAAATTAACAGCCTACAACTTTTTGCACAGAAAAAACGATTCTTTTATATCATGAGCCTACATCCTTTAGCACATGAAAAAAAAAAATTCTTTTATATCATTTTTTAAGTAGAAATTTTCAGGATCAATGATTAGACCATGTGAAAAAATAGAAATACTTTTTCTTAGGTAAAGGAACAAATGACTCGCATTTCTGTATCGATGATGCATATCCCTTCTTTTGCGCAACAGCTCCTGGTGCAACAGCTTGACTTGTGGTTATGAAGATCACATTTAATTGTCACATCATTTTCATTGGAAATTGTTTGTAAATCTGGAGGAAAAAAATATCTATGTATTAGAGAATTAGAGTATTGTACTTGAAAAGTAAAAAAATACCCATTTCTGCCCACCAACTGCGAGCTCAAATGTTAGAATCCAAAAGCGAATAGATTCAAGGTATAGCATGAATATCTATAACTATATTTCAAAAACAAGAAACTAAATTAGAAAGCTCAAAATGATTATGAGGTCTTCAGAAAATAGCTAATAAGATGAGTATGAAAAAACTTTTCAAAACTTTGGGTGAGCAAGATGTTAACAACTCACTACCCTAAAAGAAAAAAAACTCTAAAAGCTCTTTTCATTTCCCCTGCTTTTTAGGTTTTTGGGCTATTTTAGGTGTAAAGAGTATTGTGATCCCACCATTTGTACAAGTGAGTTCCACATATGGGAATCGAAGCCACTATGCACTGCACCGTCTATATTTCTTGTCCTACCAGCTATGCTGTATCTTTTGGGGCAAAAAACAAAAAACTCATTGAGGTGCTTAAACCGGAGGGGAGATTGAGGCCAAAAAAATTTTCCAAAAGTAAATCAGGTACAGAGGGCCTAAACCAGTGAGAGAGAGAGCAGGAAATAGTCTTTGGCTTACAATTTGGCTAGTGGAAACGAGTATGCCCGAACCAGCTGTCGCGTAATTGACTCCGGAAAGAATGGCGCTTCCCTTGGTCCGAGGATCGTAGAAGACGGGAAGGAAATGGGGGAGACCCAGCAGCTGCACCAGTACGTCCGCCGGGTTTCTTCCGTTAGTGAACCTGCCGGTGGCGCCCCCCGGAAAATCCACTCCTTAAGGATAAAAGTTGGCCTTGGAAGTCGTGTCCAAGAAATCATTGTTCCCACTGTCGACGATCGAATCGCCGAAGACGAACATGGCTTTGGCGTTGCTTTCCGCCATTTTTACAGAGAAGTGGGAGAAAGGAATGAAAAGGAGGAAGAGAAAGGGCAGCATGTTGGGTGGATGAAACTAACAAAGTTGCCGAGAATTTGTTAATCTTATATCATATGTTGTTAGGTGTAATAGTCACAGTGGCACGCAATTGCTACTCATATAATTGAAGAACATAATGGAGTGTCGGTTAGGTGTACATGTAGAGTCAGGGGCAGAGCCAAAGTAAGGGCTTGATGGGCCATGGTCCCACTTCAAATAAAAAAATTAAAAAATTTACATGTAAATTTTAATAAAATTTATTTGTATTATATAAAAATTTTGAAAAATGATATTTCGTCTTGCTACTCATAAAATTAAAGAACATAATGGATTGCCTGTATTGGATATGCACTTCTTATCGAGGGGTTACGCTGGACGCATTGTTAGGTGATCCATTCTGCATGGAGGGTCTAAAATGACTAGAATATTGGGAACTTTCAGTGACAGTTTATTGAAAATTTTCCAAAATGTATTTGAGCTCCCAATTTTGTGTTTTTCATAACTACCGTTCTATGCAATACCTGTTGCACACAACTCGATCTCATTTTTTTTTTCTTTTTATGTTGGAGGATAAGGCATCTCCCGCTACTTTCCAATTTTGTGTATAAGGGAAATTTTTTTTAAGCTTCAATTTTACCCTTATAAGGGAAATGAACATGAACATTTTGCTTATTAGGAACTCGTGATACTTCAAAAGTTTAGTTCATATTGAAAATTAGGTGGTGGGATTCGCCTTCCACTCACCCAAGAAGCTAGTTGTAACCGGCAAAAGCTTCTTGAACCTATCTAACTGGATTGGTTTGAAATCTTTTACTTGAATTCAAAACCCCATGTCCAAGCAAGCCATTAGTCATTGGCATGTCAGTAAATCTGATTCAAATTGGATATAGAAGTGAACTGCTTGAAAAAAAAGATGGATGCAGAAAAAAAAAATTAGCATCTGACTAAAAAAGTGAATCAGATTGGGATCGATGAAATGACATCTGTTAAGGTTTGGATTTAATGAAAAATGTAATCGGATTGGTTTCTGATTATTAGATTTAACTAAATATCCTATATCTGATATCCACATAATTTCAAAGACGATTCTTAAATCTTAATGTATCATAATGTCATTTGCAATTTAGTTTTAAAGTTTAGTCAAGATTGCTGAATGATTAGAAGCGATCTATTTTAACTGACAGTGTGCTGAATGATTCAAGAACAGAGAAAGTTAGCTGGGAGTGGGCATCCTTATGTTCCTAAACAATGAAGAATACAAATAAGAGAATCCTTGTAGTTGTAGGTAGGGGTGAAAGGCCAAGAAGATCATACATGGCTGATTCCTGAAACCAATTTCAGCAAATCTAGCATCAAGGCAGCTAATTACTCGCATATATCAAAAGACGTAAACACAATCTTTTTCATTCAAAGATCTCATACGGTAAGATGCAAAGACAGTCATTTCCACTTAAAATCTCAACCAGCATTGTCATCCATAATTGCATGACTCTACTGCACCTAGGCGTCACCCCATGGCTGTGCAAGCGAAGAAGTTGCAGCAAGGCCTGCTAAGACTTTAACATTGAAGGGGTAGACCTCTGTGTCGAGCTCGGAGGAGTAGGCCTTCGTCGACAGTTGCAGGTACACATGCTCCGTTGGATGCACAGCGTCGAAGTAGAGGTAGGTGCTCCGATCTGAGCAGGGCGCAACTCCTTCAGAACAGAGAAACCCGGCACTGGCGCTGGACACCGTGCAACATGATTCATTGGTTACTGCTATCCCTGATAAGATGAAGCCAACGAAATCAACTATAATATTAGTTAATTGCTTAGGAACACGCTAGTTTGTTTACTCTCATCATGTTTTCTTGGAAATCGAGTTCCGTGCACAGGCAACAAATATATACTCATCAACAAGAAAGAATGGGGTTGGAGTATTTTATAAATTATTTATAAAAGATATACATTTTAAAGTGTTCACATCTTCATAATCTCATTCATTTTAGAGGGTTTCTCATTGAGAATGTGACGGGGACGATCTGATTTAACATACCGTATGCTGCTGTAACCATGCGGGTGATGTTGACATAGACGAAGGCCATCCCGCCCTTCACTTTGCTCACTCCATCCAAAGCGAACTTCAGCTTGTGGTTGAAATACAAGTCAGCCTCGTTCAAGTACTCCGCGCAGGTCCCGTTGTTTATGCTTTTAGCGTAAATGTCGCAACCGCTCGGCATGAGATTGAACACCACAAATTTCCGCGCCCCATAATCATACAGCCTCTGTCATTCAAAAGTGAGAACTATGAATTTATATTTGGGGATTAATTTCAAGGCCCCCGGAACAAGAAGCAATTTCATGTAATTTTGCAATAGTATATACAAAATTACGTGTGATAAACAAACGCATCAATTCCAATTGAATCTTGGATTCAAATTCAGATTCAAAATTTAGTAAACTAAATCATATGTAGAGCCCAAGTTTGTTAGTAACAACTAAATGGGTTCCCTTTCAGGCCAGTAATTTGCATGGCCTTGACCCCACCTCGTAAATTAAAAAAAAATCATTTGTTTTATATAAAAATTTTAAAAAAATGATATTTGGGCTCTAATCAAAATTTTGAAACTTTAATTTGTCTTTCCTCATAAAAAAATTTCTGACCCTCCTCTTCACAATTTCCAACTATATTTTTGTGGTACTGAAAAACCGGTTAGGTATACACCCTTTTACATACACAAGGGTAAAATGTACACCATTTTTTACATGCACAAGTTTGTGTAATGACCATAAAGTAAAATAAAGAGATTTTTAATTAAAAAAATAAAAAAATGTTAAATATCTAAATTAAAAAAGATGTTTAGTACCTCGAGCTGCTGCGTGAAATTTCCCACGAGCTCCTCTGCAAGGGTGAAGCACTCCGCCAGGGCGGACGCCGAGCACTGCACAGAGAGGTCGTCTCCGCCGGAGTTGAAAAGGAAGATGCTCTGCGATAGGTAGGATGAGAGCCCGGCGCTCCCGTTCAGTTGAGACTCCAAATCCGGCAGCGTCGAATTGATGAAGTTGGTAACCTGCTGCCCCAGTGACGTGACGTTCGCCTGTTTGCAGAAAAAATTAGCGTCGACCCATCGGAAAAAAGGGAATGTCGGAAAATTTCAAGGGAAGGGTTTCGCTTACAGTTTCGCTAGTGGAAACGAGTATGCCGGAACCGCCGGTGGCGTAATTGACGCCGGATAGAATGGCGCTTCCCTTGGTCAGAGGATCGTCGAAGACGGGAAGCAAGTGAGGGAGGCCCAGCAACTGCGCTAGTATGTCCGCGGGGTTTCTTCCGTTTGTGAACCTGCCGGTGGCACCCCCCGGAAAATCTACTCCGTATGGATAGTAGTTGCCCTTGGAAGTGGTGTCCAAGAAGTCATTGTTCCCGCTGTCGACGATCGAATCGCCGAAGACGAACATGGCTGTGACGTTGCTCTCCGCCATTGCTACAGACAAGTGGGAGAAAGGAAAGGAGAACAGGAAGAAAATGGGCAGCATGTTGGCTGGAAGGGGTTGGCCGTGCAGCTGCATGAAGCGTCTCTGCTCAACTAGATGTGGCCGTCCAAGTGAGTTACCATAGTTGCTTCTTAAATAGCTGCTGCAATCAATGTCGGCGTTCTTTTTGCTCCGTCTTCCAATTAATAGCTTTTTGGCCTTGTTCGATTACCGCGGATCTGATCCCGATTTTGACTGTAATGTATGGCGTGGACTGATGTCTGATCCAACAGCATTACACTATTGTAGTCTCTTGGCCAGAGAATCAAGCGATCCCAAACATTCAGCTGAGCTGAGGCGAGAGGCATAGTGCTGGTATATCGTTGGGATTGAAACGGTCTAGTCCAATTCAGTAGCAGGGTTAAAATTCTTTGGAGAGACACTTTTTTTTAAAATACTCAAATTTCATAGCATACTTTTTTATATATATATATATATATATATATATATATATATATATATATATATATATATATATATATATATATATATATATATATATATATTAACTTTTAAAAAACTTGTGTGGGCGACTGCCCACACCAGTCACAGTATGGATCTACTAGGGGGGGGTTAACTGCATGCGGTACCAATGACTGTACTTCATGCCCCTTAGCTTGGAAGGATCCAAGATTCAAAAGTACCCATGTAAAACTTCTAATTTACATGAATGGGATTGACCGGTGAGCGGCACGTTACACTTGCCCCTTGATTGACGGGGGGTTGGCACAGAGAGCTGGCGAATGAATAACTCCACCTGCACTATCCGCCCCACTCCCCTCGTTGTTTGCGGTGAGGGGGTCATTTTCGTCTTTTTAAAAAGACTAATATTTTAACCACTATGTTTTTGGGAGTCACGTTCTTTGTTGCGTTCATATGGGCGCCCACACTTTTGACTTCAATGCCAGGGACCAAGCATTTAATGCTCAGCACCCAGCCATTAAATTCAATTATCCGACGTTAAAACGAAAAAAATATCGGCGCCTCTCCAAGATTTGGAATGATAAAGATATAACTGTTCTTTCATTATATTTCAGCATTTCGAGATGAGTTCTTAGCACCTTGACTAGGTTAATACTTCCAGCATACATTTGAATTCGAGCTCAACTTGTTTATACATGAGTTTAGGAGCTTCAACTTGACTCAGTTAATACTTCCAGCATACATTTGAACTCGAGCTCAACTTGTTTATACATGAGTTTAGGAACTTCAACTTGACTCAGTTAATACTTCCAGCATACATTTGAACTTGAGCTCAACTTGTTTATACATGAGTTTAGGAGCTTTGACACGTGTTTGCGTCGACGTTCGACGCATTGTGTAACCTTATTTCCATCGAGTTGATAATATACTTGAAAACTCTACTCAGGCCTAGCAAATGCCTTCTATGGTTGCATACAGGTACTTTTGCATAACTTCTTTTTAAGTCTACATAGATATTGGTACAAATACAGGTATGGGTGCACACAGTCATTTTGGAAAATATGGGTGCAAAGACACCACAATATGTAACGTATAATATATACAAAAATTTGCTCAGTTTGTTAAAAAAGAAAAAAGATTTAGTGCACTTTGAATAAATTCTAATATCTATGTGCAAAATCTTTTAAAGAAAAAGTATTCATTTATTTAAAAAGAAGAAGGATCTAATGCATTTTGGATGGGGTCTGACCCAAAGCTAATGCAAAACGTGTCCACAGTCCATTTCTCCGTTTCGACTGAATTGCTAGTGAGTTACGCCAAAATTTTCTAAAAATATGTTTTAAAAAAGTAAAATAAAAGTTTGTGTAGAGAAAAGTAAATAAAGTTGGTTAATTTTTTTTTAAAAAAAGCACTTTAAAGATTTTTGGAACGTGGCACTCTATTTTAATTTGGATGATTCAAATTTCAAGCGCATTTAGTCCCATCTTAAATTTTAATTCCCAAGTGAAAATCATGGCCGCATCCACAAGCCCACACCCAAGGAAGGACCACATCCGTGTTTGCCGATGGTCAGCCGGCCTGCTACAACGTGTTTTAAAGAATGTCGTTTTTGCCCGATATTGATTGGTAAGGCTGACAAATTTTATAAACAAATAGTTCATTTCTTTAAGCAATATCCTAAAAATTAGAAAATAAAAAATAACTAAATAAAATGATAAAACCAATGTTTTAGTAGTGATAGAAATGAAAATAAATCATTTAACTTGAGTTTTAAAGTTTAAAAAAGCAAAAACACGAAAAAAACCCGAAAATTTTTCATTCAGTTGTTTTTTCAAAGAAACGCTAAAAATGCATTTTTTTCATGGTTTTAATCGTGTGAAAAGGAAAAAACTAGTAGGATGATTGGCAGTAGAGTACTCCACGTGACCTCAGGCCAGCCACTTACCGGCGGTGGGTACTCATGGCTACCTACCACCGCCACCACCTTGCCTTGCCGTTTGGCAAGGCAAGGGGACAACCACCGGACCATGCATGATGCAACCACCGGACCACGTGGCCGAACTCCTTTTCGACTTCCGAACCATTTAGAAGTTTTTGCATGTGGACTTGAAATATTTATTATTTATGTAGCTGCTTCCTTAGTTTCTCCACATTCACTTAGTTTATTCACATGAATTCACCACTGCTATTTCCTTAATCCCTCCTTTTTTTTTTTTTTTTCTCTTAGTACTAGCTAACTAGGGGGTTCAAGATCTAAAAGCCTTACTCACTTTCACTGTTATCTTTATCGCATGATACGGCCCATATCATAAAGATTTGAAAAACCTATATGATACTGTTATCTTTATCGCATGATACGGCCCATATCATAGAGATTTGAAAAACCTATATGATACGCCTACGATATACGATATGCTTGTGCATAGTAAGCGTATTGTCTATACCATACCATAGAGCTGATACACCTCTATACCGTACAATATGGTCATAAAATGAGCTTTCATTGTTTTTTTTTTTGGAGAACCACTTCCTCTCTCTTTTTACACATGTCCAAGAGTTATGGGAGAAGGAGGTTTTGCTAGTTTTCTAGAAAAATCAATCATTTGAATCATAAATCATCGATTTAGGAATGAACTCGCTAGTGGATGAGAAAGTTTGCTTAGGGCCCTGTGGGGATGGTCGGACTTTGATTGATGATAATCACGACATATTATATTTTTGGAGCTTGTATTGTAAATTAATCTAAAACACTTTAAAGTGATAATGGATGTTTATTATGTTATTATAAACTTTTGATTTCTCATTTATAAATGTGTTGTTAACATGACCATGGCCTATGAACGATGTGATGAGTTTTTATATGGAATATTTTTTCCTCTTTTTTTCTGAAATTTTCATTATTTTTCCTAATTTTATCATTTTTATCCTTTTTCAAACTTTTTGATTTTTTAAAAACTTTAATGAATTAAAAAACGAAACACTACATTAACGATACATTACAATACAACGTGTAGGTCGGCCTAACTGATACTTGTTACGATATACCTTTCACAACATTGCTCCTTTAGTACCTTGCCAATACATGTAAAAAGGGTGAAAAAGAAGAATTGGCAGACTGTGTGCTTCCTTATATATTCCTTAATAGCAAACACAACTTCGTGCATAATTGCATAATTTGTTGACAACCTAAACGTTTTCACGTAGATCTACAAGACTTAGTTAAAAGTTCTCTCAATTAGTAATAGGCAGCAAATATATTTGAATTGAGATTAATCCTAATCCAAATGAGTTTGTTTTGTAGATGGGGAAGACAAAATACAAGGCAGAAATCTTTTCAATTCAGGGGTTTTTGTAGATGGGGAAGACAAAATACAAGGCAGAAATCTTTTCAGTTCAGGGGCGGGGATATATGCTCCACAGAGCCCAATCTGAAACCTTAAATTCATAGGTTGAACTTGGGTGGACCCGAGTCCAATTATATGAGGCAGTTTTAGGAGACTCGGGTCATTGTCCGAAGGCCAATTGAAAATTTGTTAATTATATATTTAGTGCCCCAAAGAAAAACAACTTGGCTCCGCTCCAATTCCAATCTAAATGGATTTGTCTAGTAGAATCTGGGGTTCCAAATCCATGCAGACCTCTTGCAGAATCTGGGTTTGTTTTTTAATTATCTAGGTTTGGACTCGAATTTAAAGTTCAATAATTTTCAGAATACGCCAATTCCTACCAAGGTAGTTGGGCTTGGATCTGGTTAGAACAAATTTCCTTGCTACCCTTGGCACAAATGAGTTGGATCTGGTTATAGACTTTCATTCATCAGTGAAATATGATATACCTCCATTATTTTTTCTTGTGTTTCATTTCGAGAAAATGAAGTGGTTGGTATTAAAGATATAATTCAACGGTGGAGATTGTAGTATTGAAGATAATATTTATTATCAAAAGGGATTTGCTTGCTACTACCAAGTTTCATCAAAATCATGTAATGTCTTTGTCCACTTTCTTGGTTAAGCAGAAAGCGATTTGGATCCTGAACTGAATCCAAATTTCTGATTTCACCCCCACATTGAGTTTGAATGTTTTTCATCCTAGACCATTTGTTTAGCTTACATCAATCGGTGCAGCTACTTCACTTCCAGATCGTATCAAGTCTGAATATGTTTGAATTCGTTTAATAGGAAGAAATAAAACGGAAGCGCCACCATGAAGTCCAGCTTCTGAAGTTCAGCTTCGGCGCCACCAAAGCTGAAGAAAAAATGCTTCGCGACAGGTAGAAACAGAATTGAGGACCTTCCGTGAGCTGAGATTTCAGATCCGGCAGCGTTTCATCTTGGAAGTTCGTAATTTGATTGCTTAAATATGTCATATTATTCTGCAAGTCTCCCACATATGTGTCAGTTCAAGAGGTTTACACCTTCACCGGTAACTACTATCTTTCTTTGGTTTTTGCTGGTTGTTCTCTTCGGTTGTACACGAACACAGCCTTACCGGTTCACACAAGAAAAATGAGTACACGAGCGTAGTTTACCATTCTATGGAGGTGACTGTTATGAGGCAGGTCTTCAATTCGACTTATATTGGCAGTTGAAGGTGTCGATAAATTATAGTTCCAAAGATGCCACATGCGCTGGTGCAGGAAGGACAAGAGGGGAAGAAAGTTGACCATAAACCAGATATGCTTACAGCTTGACTAGTAGAATTCGGGATCCCTGCAAAGACAGAGACATAATTGACTCCAGAAAGAATGGAGCTCCCTTTGGTTTTTGGATAGAAGACCATAGAAAGCCGGGAGGAAATTACGGAGGCCGAAGAGCAGTCCTAGCACATCAACTGGGGTTCTTTGATTGGTGAATCTCGGTAGGGATGTTAACATATATGATTTGAATTGGATATCCAATCAAATTGATGTGAAAAAGATATGAATGAAACTTTGGTAGAAACATCAACATATCTGATTTGAATTGGATATCCGGTCAAAGTGATTCGAAAATATTAGATATGAAAAAAAAAATTGTATGCAGAGCAGATTCAGATTTAAGAAATGACATTTGATTATATTTGGATTTGATATACATAAATATATGATCGGATTCAGAATCTGATTGGATTTATTTTTAGACAAATATTCTATGTCTAATTCTCCTACATTTTGAAACTTGACAAAACTTTGTTCAAATTTTGGATTTGGATCGGATTCTGATTGTAAAATCAGATTTCAGATTCAGGTATGACTTTTTCTTATTCATAGTCAAATCTGAATTCTAATATAAATATGTGAATATCTGAAAAGGTGAATATGGTGAAAGGCATATTCGATCTATGACATCCCAACCTCGAGGCGTAATCCACCGGAAAATCCACTCCAAACGGAAAATAGTTGGCTCTAGCACTCGTGTTTAGAAAATTGTTGTTCCCACTGTCGACTATGGAGTCTCCAAACACGAACACGGCTTTCAAGCTCTCTCTTGCAAATCTCATCAACAGGGAACTAGAGAAGAAAACGAGGATCAGTGAGCAACATCTCGTGTAAATAGTAAGCGGGAGAGAGTTTGCTTGTTCAACCAAGTGAAGCAAGCCAATGGGAATCTCTCTCCCTCTCTTGTTTGCTTCTAGGAGGCTACTGGAGAGAGTTCTGGCTATCACAATATGACCAAAGCTGGTTATACAACGATCGTGCATCGGGGGTGTAATGACAACAATGCTCTTGTCAATAAAAAGAGGAGCTCCTATAATTAATGATAAAAAAAAATGGTAGTGAAAAATTTAAAAAGCCCCAAAAAAACATTTTTTTCTTTTGAAAAATCCTTAAAATACATCAACTCCCCTTTTCCATTTTCTGTTCTGGTGCAAATGTGTTGCATGCAGTCTTCAAAAAGAGAGAAAAAATGTATTTCATGGTTAGGTCCTAGAATAGGTGCGATGGAGGACTACAAACTACACTACAAAGCACTTACAATGAAAAGCTTGCTGAATTCTATATCAACAGCAGTAAAGTCGTTGTCATATAGGATAGATACTTCAACTGCAATTAGTTTTAGTAGCTAAAAATTGCAGCACTTTTTTAATATAAAATATATTTGTTAGTAATAAATAGATATTATTAAAATTAAAAAAATTAAAAAATATATTTTTTAATCCTTAACGGGTCTGACCCGGGCCATGTTTTTCCCAGCCCGGATCCAGGCCCGAACCGGGGCGGGGTCCAGCCCTATTTTGCATTGCTTTAAAATAACAAATGAATTCCTTTTTTGAACGGTTGTTTTTCAAAATTCAAACCATGGATTAGTATAATTTATAATCGGCACCAGGGTCGAAATTTAATTTCAGAAAAATAAAATCAATTTGGGCATTGTTGTTAATTAACTTCCTATTGGCAAGCACATAAACTTCTTCTACCTATATGCATGCAAATATGTACGTCACCTTTTTCCCAATTTAAACAGATATAAAATAAAAGTATGTCACCTTAAGGGGCGGAGCTAGCCCCTTAAAAAAAAGAATTAAAATTCACATGTAAAATTTTTCAGGATTGTATTTATGCTTTACAAAAATTTTAATTTGACCCATGTTAAAATTTTAAAACTATAATTTGGCCCCCTCAACTCTGCCGCCTGTTCACCTTAAAGCTGATATCTGAGTTTTCAAGAACGGTTCATGGGTTGGTAAAATAGGCAGGTGGTAAAGGATAGATTGCCAAATACGACCAATGTTCAAAAATTAATTGGAAAGGTTCAAAGAAATGTCAATTTTTAGAAAATTTTGCTTTCACAACAACTTTACAGACATTTTTCGGTTGGAAACAATTTGGACATCTTTAGGCGATAAGTTGGTAAGTATGTGGACATATCACTGACATTTTGCCCGGCCTTACCGTTTCTACTGTCGGAAACTCCAACCTAACGTCCCGAGAAAACCATCAATAAAAAAACTGCAAAACAAGGAATTAAAAATTGAAAGGCATGAAACAAAAGGCTAAATGCAACACTTATGTAGTTGTCTCCATCATATGCTTAAGAGTAAAGAAGGCGCAAGGTTTTACTATAGAGACAACACAGATCCTCGCTTCAGTCAAGACCTAAGAGACTAAGCACAAATATGGCAGTTAGAATAACATGCATGAATGAATAGATTTAAGTTGACAAGAAAAGATGAACTCATGATCACAGCAAGAACCTTTCACGTGGTTTGGTATTAAAAACTAGATTCGTGATATGCTTTATGTAATTTTCTCAAATCACCATAGGGAGGGGGTTTCTTTAAATATATAACGTTGATTTACAAACAGCTCTCAACTTTGCAGTTACTGTAACGTTCCAAAAGTTTAGTTATGTATCTAAAATTATGAAGAATTTTGCGGGACTTAAAAAAGAGATCGGTAAATGACTGTAGGATCTCCTGGTTGGTAGCCGAGCAAGGTGCGGGAGTGGGTCGAGTCATTACTGTTGTATCATAATAAGAAAACATTAATTGAGGAAATGAATCTTTCCTTTTTTATTAGGTTCTCCATTAGGCGATATCTGATGAGGATCTTGAGTAGAATATCGCCACGTCCCAGCCCTTATGATCTTGATCTTTCAAGGGACAGGATATTTGGTGCCAGTAGTCAGCTCCCAAAGAAATTGCCTTCATTCAGTCTTTTTCATGACAAGCAATATTGTTTACCAGGAACAAGGGTAGTAGTATGATTACCATATATCTAAATTTTATATGTCGACGATCAACTCGCTATAGCAGGAACCAACGAACAAGGTATCACTTGTTAATAATTATTGCATACTCTCTTCTCAATCAAATATCTGCTTTGATGCCACGTGAATATGCGGGAACAGTACTGGAAAAGTAGAATTGCATCCCACAATGTCTTTTGTTTTACAAGCCTCTTCCTTATATACAACAATAATGTAGGATAACTTTTCCAATTCCGAAAATATTTCACACGATTCTTCACTATCCATTTTTTAATATCAAACAGGAAATATCCACCAAATCGTGCAAGATTGAATGGTGTTCTGAAAATGCAAACGTGTTACATAAGTAAGACATGAGGTTCTCAATCGGTTGGCTAACAAAGTGCATTTCCAATCCAAACAAATCTGTTTGGAAGAACAGAAGGACAAAAGATATAAGCTAAATTGTTCCAATCTAATGAGTTTGTTACAAAGAGGAGAATAACCACAAAGTGAGACAAGAATCACATTGACAACAATTAGATTAGATTTTTCAGATTCTTCTTATCCATTGCTAGTTGAAGGTGCCTCGGGTTCCGAACCTCTCAGCGTTCATGAACATGTAACGGTGAAACCTCTCTAAGCATCACTGAGGTGTTAAGGTTGGCAAGCACTTCAACGTTGAAGGGATAGGCTTCACTTTGCAGCTCAGATGAATATGCTTTTGTTGCCAGGTGCATGTAAAGCTTTTCTGTGGGGTGGAAGCCATCGTAATAGGCGTAGATGCTCCTATCCGGGCATGGTTCAGTTCCTTCAGCACAGAGTCTCCCTTCAGATGATTCCGATAAGAAGCAGCAGCTTGCATTGAGCTCCTTTAATCCTAGCAGAAATAGGAAAATTTTTGGTTAAGGCATAAAGTAGTTGAGCAATATATTCTTTATATTTATCTGGAACAAAGCATACCATAAGTGGTTGGATGGTTGATTATCTCACTGATGATTCCGGAGGCGTTAATATAGACAAAAGCGAATCCAGGCAAGTCCTCACTTAGACTTTTTAGTGCAGCACCAAGTTTGCTGTTGAACAAAGCCGATGCCTCGTTTAATACATGCACACATGACCCATTGTTGTGATTTTCAAAGTATGGATTACAACCATTCTGCAGGATATTAAATACCACAAATTTCCGGGCCCCAAAGTCATATGCTCTCTGCAGAACAGGAAAGAAAAAGCAAGCTAACAACAGAGACAAGGAAACCGGCAATAGAAATGGTCAGTGCTTATTAAGGCAGTTCTGATAGAAAATCCAGTTTTAGTTTTTTCCTTTTGGCTCATAGTGACTAGCACGATAAACAAATTCATGTTGATGGTTAATCAAAACCTTTGCTGGCAATTGTGCAGTAGAGAATAAACAATGATTTCATGAACTTGTCTAACCTGCCTCAAGCTTCATTTGTGAGAGAGAGAGAGAGAGTACCATGAGTTCGTTGGTGTAATTTCGAATGAGCACTTCTGTTAGTCTCTGCAAGTCACAATCTACAGGCACGCCTGATAGGGTGCAGCTCACCATGTAATCAACCCCGCCAATGCAGAATGAGAATATACTCTGTGAGAGGTAGGAAGACAGCGCAAGGCTCCCATTCAATTGAGTTTTCAGATCCGGCAACGTTGTTTCGCCGAAGTTTGCAATTTGGTGGCTCAAAGATGTGACGTTTGCCTGAAAGGACTTTCAAATTTTGTTAATGTACGAATCCTGCATTATTATATATATATATACCCGTCTTTAAACGTGACAGGCGATAGCTAGGATAGTACTTCCTCGTATACACTTAAGTTGGCAGCGGACTCATAGTTTCAATATTAGATATCGGAACTCCATCAAAAAAGCGAGGATTTGATCTTCTCGTGGCCTCCAACAGCCATTCGACCAGTAACATAAAAATTTCATTTTGAAATTTTTTTTTAACATGGGCGAACCCCAACGTTTCAAATTTTTACAAGTGCTAAACAAAATCTTAGAAGCCCCCTATTGGCCCTCCTTCCATCCGCCTCCTGAAAGCTGCTAGAAAAAAGACCAGATTTTCTTACAGTTTGATCAGTAGAGTCAAGGATGCCTGCACCAACTGAGGCGTAGTTTACTCCAGCGAGAATGGAGCTCCCTTTGGTGTGAGGGTCGTAGAAAACCGGCAGTAAATGAGGCAGGCCTATCAACTGCCCCAGTATGTCCGCCGAGGTTCTTCCATTTGTGCACCTACCCGTAGAGCCCGAGGAGAAATCCACCCCATATGGAAAATAGTTGCATTTGGCTGTTGTCTCCAAAAAATCATTGTTCCCAGCATCAACCAGCGAATCCCCAAAAATGAACATAGCTTTGACAGTGTTCTCAGTAATGGCTGCGGAGAATCGGGAGAAAAGAATGAAGAAGGAGAAGAGAATGAACATGCTTGCTGTAGCTGTTGAAATGGGGACAGAGAAAGCGGTGAAAGAGAGGCTGTGGCAGTTGCTTGGAGTTTCTCTGCAAGCAGGTTGCACGAGGCAGATCTTGTCTTTCTGATCTTAATAAGCCTTTTAATGAAGCGCAAGCTGAGGAGGCGTAGGGCTTCTGCCAAACCGTCTCGTCTGTTGAACACGCAACAAGTAGTTGGAAATTAATTAAGTGAGATCTTGGGCCACTATTAAGTGGCAGCATTACCTTTCATTTTGACAAAATAATGTATTTTTACGCAATAAATATACACTCAATGAAAAAAGGAAAAAAAAAAGTTGAGGTATTTTAAAAATTTGTATAAAAAAATAAACAATTTAGTAACTTCCTTTTTATCCTTTTAAACTTGTCTTTTTTAGTTTTTCAAATATTTGATCGGTGCACAATTTTTTGGTGGAACGTCCACATAACTCGATCGACTGACTTTTTAAAGCGTGTTTGAACGACACCCTCTGAGGCCTTCCCTAGTAGTCAGTTCTAAAAACTGATTAAAAAAAAAATCAAGTTTTAGTAAAACTTAATCTCCCGAAACGAGTCTTGCCAAATCATTTAAAGTTTATGTCAGTAAATCTATTTTAATTTAGAAAACTCACTTTCTTTTAATCAAATAGGTCGCCACAAACTTACGACCACATGTAAGGGGTGGCGTCTTGCTAAGAGGAGCATCGTCAGGTTTTGAGGTGAAAACATGGATCAATTACAAGCCCTCCCATTTTACAGCCCTAATCTTTTTCCTAATCATGTAACTTTACTTTGTGTTATAATATTATGAAGCCTTGTCATTTTTTTAAGGGAAAATTAATTCCGTTTCTTAAGTTTTTGTTTTTTTTTCTTATAATTAACAAAAAACTCTCTTTTCATTAAGGAATCTCTGTTAAAAAAAAAAAAAAAAAGGTTAAGCAGGTACTAGTTTGTTCAGCATCAACCTCTATCATTAACTTTAAGTATCAAGGAGCCTGCATAATTAGTTGGGCTGGCAGGTCAGCGAGGGCAAGTCCTTAGTTCCATTCACGCAGCACCGCCGTGTTATTGCCCATGTTCAGGGAAAAAGGGGAAATGCGCATTTCTAGTTTTGCTTCAATTTTGCCTTAGTTTGGAAAGGGAAAATTTTATATTTTTTTAGCCATGCTTTTCTGCGTAACGTTAGAGTGTTGATTTCGAGCCTTGTTCAGCAATCCTTGTAAGTAGTGTAGCTTAAATATTAAGAATTAAATTTAAAATAGTTGGAACAAGAGAGAGTTACAAAGAGTGAAACTTCCTAAAAGAATCAATTACATTTCTCATCATCTCTTCTATCAATTTGTCCCTTTATAAACTCTTACTGTCAGGTCAACGTTAGTGTAACCATAATAATAGATTTAAGATGACAAGAAAAGATGAACTGATGATATTAAAAACTAGATTCGTGATATGCTTTATGTAATTTTCCGATATGATTCTTTAAATAAATAATGTTGATTTACAAATAGTTTCAACTTTGTAGTTACTATAACACTTCAAAAGTTTAGTTATGCATCTTAAAATTGTTAAGCATTATTCAGAACTTAAAAAGGAGACCCAAAAATATGAGCAAGGCAAAATAAATTTCATTTCTTCATTTATTTCAAAAAATATGTTTGTTATGTTGCTTTATTCATTGTTCATGCTTGAGATGATGTCCATGTGTGATAGATTAATTTTCCTAAATTAATGAGCAAATGCACGATGGGAATGAGGGTTTGGTTTGAAGATTTTTTTTCATTATTATGTTGATTTTGAGGTTGGGATTTGTCCAACCTGGAAAAGCCCTTCACGAATATATACATATTAAAATACATATTCATATCATTTTCATATTTAGTTTCTTTCTTAATCACTCGGTTAGAGAGCTCAATGAGTGCTTTATTACGGTGCTTGATTTTCTTTCATACCTAACTATTCTCTTGTAACAAATGAAATAATAATGTTTTTATGTTCACATATAAAAATCTTTGGAATCATGTTTTTCGAAAGATTTTCAAAAATAACAACCATTTTTAATGAGACCTTGGAGACTTAGCCTAATCTCTTGCATGAGTCAAAGTTTCTCTCTGGCCTACATAGAAAAATTGAAGTCAGATTTTTTCACGTCATTTTTTTATTTTAACTCTCATTAAGACATACACGTATATACATGTTATATACATATACGTGTACATGACTGTCTTTCTTTGTCATTCTCTTTTATAATTTAACACATTCTTTTACAAGTTCTCATACACATACATATGAATATATATATGTATCTCTCTCTCTCTCTCTCTCTCTCTAGTGTCTCCTTTTCTCTAAAAACCTCTTTTCTAATAAAATCTCTTTCTTTATCTCTTTTTCTAAAATCTTGTTTTTCCTCTCCATTCGATATAATACTTCCTTTTCATAAAGCTTTCATATCTATAACATATATGTATATGTGTGTCTATATATATATATATATATATATATATATATATATATATATATATATATATATATATATATATATATATATATATATATATATATATATATATATATATATATATATATATATATATATATATATATATCAAATGCTTTTTGTGATTTTCAAAATCACTCTTTCTTTCTTTCTTTTCATTCTTCTTAGATTAATCTTTTCTCTTTTTTATTCTTTTGAATAATTTTCTTTCAAGATCTTTTTATTTGCTGACTTCACCAAGACCAAAATTCAAGTAATAACCCAATATTGGAATTATGTTCAATGGTCTACAGCTCATTTCCATCTTCAAAATTTTTTTTTTTACACTAAAAATATTTGTGACAATTATAAAATGACAAACATAGATGAATGTTATGGTATGAATAGATGATTTGCTTATAATTATGTATGGTCAATGCATTCATATATCCACATTCACTTAACATCACAAATGATCACAAACACATCTCGAAAAAAATTTAAGCAAGATGAGATAGAACATTAATTAGGTAGTAACCAAATTAGAGCAAAATCTCAAACCTACTTATTGACTTCAAAAAGTGATCTCCAAAGGTTTCCAAATGATATTTGTAAAGACTTCTCAATTCAAAATTGTTCAAATCAAAATGTTTTACAATTTCAAATTATTCTTCAAAACTTTCTTAAAATCTTGAAACATCAAATCTTCAACATTTTCTCAAACGTTACACACCGTATTTAAAATGAAAAAGATGTTTAAGCAAAAACAAAATGTATAAAAAATAAACATAGCCCTTGTATTGGTTACCAAGAATGGTCAATCCTCGTATCAACGGATGAGTTTCTTTCTCTCTCATTTCAAAATAAAATCTCATTTTTCTGAAGAACTCCAAAAACAAAAAATCAACATAGCTTTTTGAGAATGCAAACAATTGGCAAGTGGCGGCAGGTTGTCGTGATTCTTAGTAAAGGTAGGTGTGGGATTTTCAGAGTGGGTCGAGTCATTACTATTACATCATAAGATGACAACATGAATTGAGGAAATGACCCTTTCCATTTCGATTGGGTTCACATGTAGTCAGCTCCCAAAGAAATTGCCTTCGTTCAGTCTTTTACATGACATGCAATATTGTCTACCAGACACATGGGTAGTAATATGATTACCACATATTTAATTTATGTTCATCGACGATCAACTCATCATAGCAGGAACCAACGAACAACGTATCACTTGTTAATCATTATAGCACATTCCTTTCTCAATCAAAGATCTGCATTGATGCCACGTGAATATGCGGGATCAGTACTCAAAAAGTAGAGTTGTATCCCACAATGTCTTTTGTTTTGCAAGTCTCTTCCTTATATACAACAATCACGTGGAATAAGTGTTCCATTTCACAAAATATTTCACACGATCCTTCCCTATCCATTTTTAATATCAAACAGGAAATATTCACAAAATCATTCAGGATTGAATGGCGTTTTGGAAATGCAAACGTGTTAAATAAGTAAGACATGAGGCTCTCAATCAGTTGGCTGAAAACGTATCCAAACAAAGTGCATTTCCAATGCAAATAACTCTGTTTGGAAGAAAAGGAGGACAAAAGATGTAAGCTAAATTATTCCACCCTAAAGAGTTTGTTACAAAGAGCAGAATAACCACAAAGTGATGCAAGAATCACATTGACGACAATTAGAATAGATCTTCCACTTTGCTTTGTTCTTTTCCATTGCTAGTTGAAGGCGCTTCCCCTTTCTAAACCTCAGTGTTCGTGAACAGGTAACGATGAAACCTCTCTAAGCATCACTGAGGTGTTAAGGTTGGTAAGCACTTCAACGTTGAAGGGATAAGCTTCACTTTGCAGCTCAGATGAATATGCTTTTGTTGCCAGCTGCATGTCAAGCTTTTCTGTGGGGTGGAAGCCATCGTAATAGGCGTAGATGCTCCTATCTGGACAAGGTTCAGTTCCTTCAGCACAGAGTCTCCCTTCAGATGATTCAGATAAGAAGCAGCAACTTGCATTGAGCTCCTTCAGCACAGAGGCGTTAATATAGGCAAAAGCGAATCCAGGCATGTCCTCACTTAGATTTTTTAGTGCAGTTCCAAGTTTGCTGTTGAACAAAGCCGATGCCTCGTTAAATACATGCACACATGACCCATTGTTGTGATTTTCAAAGTATGGATTACAACCTGTCTGCAGGATATTAAATACCACAAATTTCCGGGCACCAAAGTCATATGCTCTCTGCAGAACAGGAAAGAAAAAGCAAGCTAACAACAAATACAAGGAAACCGGCAATAGAAATGATCAGTGCTTATTAAGGCAGTTCTGATAGAAAATTTTGTTCTAGTTTTTTCCTTTTGGCACATAGTGACTAGCAAGATAATCAAATTCATGCTGATGTTTAATCAAAACCTTTGCTGGCAATTGTGCAGATAGTTAACAATAAACAATGTTTTCAAGAACTTGTCTAGCCTGCCTCAAGATTCTTTTGTGTGTGTGAGAGAGAGAGAGAGAGAGAAAGAGTACAGTGAGTTGGTTGGTGTAATTTCGAGTGAAAACTTCTGTTAACCTTTGCAAGTCACACTCTACAGGCACGCCTGATAGGGTGCAGCTCTCCATGTAATCAACCCCACCAATGCAGAATAAGAATATACTCTTTGAGAGTTAGGAAGACAGCGCACGGCTCCCATTCAATTGAGTTTTCAGATCCGGCAATGTTGTCTCTTCGAAGTTTGCAATTTGGTGGCTCAAAGATGTGACATTTTCCTGCAAAGGATTTTCAAATTTTGTTAATGTTCGAATCTTGCAATATATATATATATATATATAATAGTCCAACTTGTTTAAACGAGACAGGAGAGAGCTAAGATAGTACTTCCTCGTATATACTTAAGTTGGCACTGGACTCATAGTTTCAATATTAGATATTGAACTCCATCAATAAAGCGAGGATTTCATCTTCACGTGGCCTCCAACAGCCATTCGACCAGTAACATTAACAATTTAATTTGAAAATTTTTTAACATGGGCGAACCCCAACTTTTCAAATTTTTACAGGTGCTAAACAAAATCTTTTAAAAGCCAAAACTGGGGGCCATAGCTCCCTACTGGCCCTCCTTCCATCCGCCCCTAGCATCAGCCCCGAAAAACTGCTAGAAACAAGACTAGATTTTCTTACACTTTGATCAGTAGAGTCAAGGATGCCTGCACCAACTGAGGTGTAGTTTACTCTGGCGAGAATGGAGCTCTCTCTTGTGTGAGGGTCATAGAAAACCGGCAGTAAATGAGGCAGTCCTAACAACTGCCCCAGTATGTCCGCGGAGGTTCTTCCATTTGTGCACCTACCCGTAGAGCCCGAGCAGAAATCCACCCCATATGGAAAATAGTTGCATTTGGCTGTTGTCTCCAAAACGTCTTTGTTCCCAGCATCAACCAGCGAATCCCCAAAAATGAACATAGCTTTGACATTGTTTTCAGTAATGGCTGCTGAGAATCGGGAGAAAAGGATGAAGAAGGAGAAGAGAATGAACATGCTTGCTGTAGCTGTTGGAATGGGGACAGAGAAAGCGGTGAAGTAAAGGGCAGTTGGTTGGAGTTTCTCTGCAACCAGGGTGCATGAGGCAGACCTTGCCTTTCTGATCTTAAGCCTTTTATTGAAGCGCAAGCTGGGGAGGCGTACGCCTTCTGCCAAACCGTCTCTTCTGCCGCAAGAAGGTTCCTTGGAAATTAATTAAGCGGTTTTCGGCCACAATGAACTATGAAGTGGCAGCAGTACCGTTCCTTTTGACAAAATAATCGAGTTGCATGTACAGCTCGATGAAAAAAGGAAAAAAAATAGTTGAGGTATTTTAAAAATTTTTTACAAAAAAAAAAATACAATTTAGTAACTTCTTTTTTTTTTTTTTTTTTCAAATAGCGTAGATGCAGCGTCCACATAACTCGATCGACTAACTTTTTAAAACGTGCTTGAATGGTACCCTCCGAGGCCTTCCCTCAGTTCTAAAAACTGATTAAAAAAAAAAAATCAAGTTTTAGTAAAACCTAATCTCTCTTGAAACGAGTCTTGCCAAATCATTTAAAGTTTGTGTTAGTATATCTATTTTAATTTAGAAAACTCACTTTCTTTTAATCCAACAGGTCGCCACAAACTTACTACCACATGTAAGGGGCGGCGTCTTCCTAAGAGGAGAATCGTGAGGGGTTTTGAGGTGAAAACATGGATCAAATACAAGCCCTGCTATTTTACAGCCCTATTCTTTTTCCTAATCATGTAACTTTACTTCGTGTTATAATATTTTGAAGCCTTGTCAACTTTTTAAGGGAAAATTAGTTTCGTTTTTCAAGTTTTTTTTTTTTTTGCTTATAATTCAAAAAATCTCTCTTTTCATTAAGGAATCTCTGTTAACTAACAAAAACAAAAAAAGTTAGGCACGTACTAGTTTGTTCAGCATCAACCTCTATCATTAACTTTAAGCATCAAGGATGCCTAGCATAACTAGTTGGGCTGGCAGCTCAGTGAGGGCTAATCCTTAGTTCGATTCACACAGCGCCGCCGTGTTACTGCTGATCAGGGAAAAAAGGGGAATGTGCATTTCTACGCTTGCTTTAATTTTGCCTTAGTTTGGAAAGGGAAAATTTCATATATTTTTAGTTGTGCTTTTCTGTGCAACGTTAGTGTGTTAATTTCGAGCCTTGTTCAGCAATCCTTGTAACTAATGTAGCTTAAGTATTAAGAATTATAGTTAAAATAGTCAGAACAAGAGACAGTTACAAAGAGTGAAACTTCCTAAAAGAACAATTACATTTGAACCCTTCACGTGGTTTGGTATTAAAAACTAGATTCATGATATGCTTTATGTCATTTTCTGAAATCATTCTTTAAATATATATTGTTGATTTACAAACAGCTTTCAACTTTGCGGTTACTGTAACACTTCAAAAGTTTAGTCATGTATCTAAAATTGTGAAGCATTTTTCAGGACTTAAAAAGGAGATGCGGAAGTATGAGCAAGGCAAAATAAATTTTATTTTTTCATTTATTTTAAAAAAGATGTTTGTTATGTTGTTTTATTCATCGTTTATGCTTGAGATGATGTCCATATGTGATGGATTAATTTTCTTTAATTAATGAGCAAATGCATGGCGAGAATGAGGGTTTGGTTTGGGGATTTTTTTTTCATTATTATGTTGATTTTGTGGTTGGGATTTGTGTAACCTGGAAAAGTCCTTCACAAGTATGTACATGTTAAAATACATCTTCATGTCATTCTCACGTTTAGTTTTTTTCTTAATCACCTGATTAGGGACTCCAATGAGTACTTTATTACGTTGCTTGATTTTCTTTTATACCCAACAGTGAAAGAAATATAACAAATGAAATAATAATGTTTATACTTTCACACATAAAAAAATTTGGAATCATGTTTTCCAAAAGATTTTTAAAAGCAAGAACCCTCTTTAATGGGACATTGAAGACTTAGCCTAGGTTCTTGGATGAGCTTATGTTCCTCATCATACATAAAAAAATTGAAGTCGGATATTTTCAAGTCATTTCTTGATTTTAACTCTCATGAAAACATATACATATATACATACTATATATGTATGCATGCACCTGACTATCTCTCTTTGTCTTTCTCTTTTTACGATTTAACACATTCTTTTACAAATCCTCACACACGTGCATATGAAATATATATACATGTTTCTCTCTCTCTCTCTCTCTCTCTCTCTCTCTCTCTCTCTCTTGCATCTCCTTTGGTCTAAAAATCTCTTTTCCTCTAAAATCTCCTTCTTTCTCACTTTTTCTAAAATCTTCTTCCCCCTCTTCATTGGATTTGATACTTCTTTTTCATAAAGCTTTCATATATGTATATATATACATATATATGTACATATAAGTATGTATATATATACGTATCTCTCTTTCTCTTAAATCTTTTGTTTTTGTGATTTTCAAAATCACTTTTTCTCTCTCTCTTTCTCTATTCCTCTTGCATTAAAATTTTTTCTCTTTTCCATTTTTTTGAATATTTTTCTCCCAAGATTTTTTCATTTACCGACTTCATCAAAACCAAAATTTAAGTAATGTTCCTTTATTGGAATCATACTTGATGGTCTAGAACTCCAATGTACTTTCAAAAACATTTTTCTTTTCAATAAAAATATTTATGATAATTATAAAATAATAAACTTAAATGAATGCTATGGTAGGAATGAATTATTCGCTTCTAATTATGTAAAGTCAATGCATTCATACATCCACATTTACTTAACATCACAAATTATCACAATTACATCTCTAAAAGAACTTAAGCAAGTTGATATGGAGTTCTAGTTAGGTAGTAACTCACTCATAGCAAAACCTTAAACCTATTTAAATTATTAAGAGAACACTAAATTGACTTCAAAAAGTGATCTCCAAATATTTGTAAAGGCTTCTCAATTCAAAATTTCTCAAATCAAAATGTTTTACAATTTCAAATGATTCTTCAAAACTTTCTCAAAATATTGAAAAATCAAATCTTCAATATTTTCTCAAACATTACACCGCATTTAGAAGGAAAAAAATGTTTAAGCAAAAACGAAATGCATAAAAAATAATCATAGTCATTAGATTGGTTACCCCCGGTAAAGGCGTCGGAAACAGTCAATCCTCATATCAACGGGCAAGACCTTTCTCTCTCATTTCAAAATGAAACCTCATTTTTCTAAAGCACTCCAAAAACCAAAACCAAAATAAATTTCTGAGGATACAAACAATCGGTAAGTGGCTGCAGGATGTCCTCGTTCTTAGCTGAGCTAGGTGTGGGAGTGGGTCGAGTAGTTACTATTATATCTTAAGAAGACAACGTGAATTGAGGAAATGAACCTTTCCTTTTTGATTGGGTTCTCCATTAGGCGACATCTGATCTGGATCTTGAATAAAATATCACCCCGCTCCTTACACCCTGATGTCCCAGCCCATATGATCTTGATCTTTCAATGGACTGGATATTTGGTGCTACTAGTCAGCTCCCAAAGAAACTGCCTTCTTTCAGTCTTTTACATGACATGCAATATTGTTTACGAGACACAAGGGTAGTAATATGACTACCATATATTTAATTTATATAGTCGACGATCAACTCACCATAGCAGGAACCAACGAACAAGGTATTACTTGTTAATAATTATTGCACACTCCCTTCTCAATCAAAGAACTGCTTTGATGCCACGTGAATATGCGGGAACAGTACTCAAAAAGTAGAATGGTAACCCACAACATCTTTTGTTTTACAAGCCTCTTCCTTATATACAACAATCATGTGGGATAAGTTTTCAAATTCACAAAATATTTCACACGCTTCTCTATCCATTTTCAAATATCAAACAGGAAATATCCACTAAATCGTGCAGGATTGAATGGCGTTTTGGAAATGCAAACGTGTTACATAAGTAAGACATGAGGCTCTCAATCAGTTGGCTGAAAACATATCCAAACAAAGTGCATTTCCAATGCAAATAAGTCTGTTTGGAAGAGAAGGACAAAAGATGTAAGCTAAATTATTCCATTCTAATGAGTTTGTCACAAAGAGCAGAATAACCACAAAGTGATGCAAGAAACACATTGACAGCAATTAGAATAGATCTTCCACATTCTTATTATCCATTGCTAGTTGAAGGCGCCTCCGATTCTGAACCTCAGTGTTCATGAACACGTGA
Source organism: Nymphaea thermarum (assembly GCA_011799765.1). NCBI lineage: Eukaryota > Viridiplantae > Streptophyta > Magnoliopsida > Nymphaeales > Nymphaeaceae > Nymphaea > Nymphaea thermarum. The sequence continues at coordinate 145,553 of JAANDH010000148.1, read as the reverse complement.
CTATGAAACCTCTCTAAGCATCACTGAGGAGTTAAGGTTGGCAAGAGCTTCAACGTTGAAGGGATAGGCTTCACTTTGCAGCTCAGATGAATATGCTTTTGTTGCCAGCTGCATGTAAAGTTTTTCTGTGGGGTGTAAGCCATCGTAATAGGCGTAGATGCTCCTATCTGGGCAAGGTTCAGTTCCTTCAGCACAGAATGCCCTTTCAGATGATTCCGATACGAAGCAGCAACTTGCATTGAGCTCCTTTAATCCTAGCAGAAATAGGAAATTTTTTGTTTAGACATAATGTAAATGAGTAATATATTTTTTATATTGATGTGGAACAAAGCATACCATAAGTAGTTGGATGGTTGATCATCTCACTGATGATTCCAGAGGCGTTAATATAGACAAAAGCGAATCCAGGCAAGTCCTCACTTAGATTTTTTAGTGCAGGCCCAAGTTTGTTGTTGAACAAAGCCGATGCCTCGTTTAATACATGCACACACGACCCATTGTTGTGATTTTCAAAGTATGGATTACAACCATTCTGCAGGAGATTAAATACCACAAATTTCCGGGCCCCAAAGTCATATGCTCTCTGCAGAACAGGAAATAAAAAGCAAGCTAACAACAAGGACAAGGAAACGGCGAAAGAAATGAGCAGTGGTTATTAAGGCAGTTCTGATAGAAAATCCAATTTTAGTATTTTCCTTTTGGCTCATAGTGACTAGCAAGATAAACAAATTCATGCTGACGTTTAATCAAAACCTTTGCTGCAATTATGCAGATAGTTAAGAATAAACAATGATTTCATGGACTTGTCTAGCCTGCCTCAAGCTTCATTTGAGAGAGAGAGAGAGTGTGTGTGTATACCATGAGCTGGTTGGTGTAATTTCGAATGAGCACTTCTGTTACTCATTGCAAGTCACACTCTATAGGTACGCCAAATAACGTGCAGCTCAACATATAATCATCCCCACCAATGCAGAATAAGAATATACTTTGTGAGAGGTAGGAAGACAGCGCAAGGCTCCCATTCAATTGAATTTTCAGATCCGCCAATGTTGTTTCACCGAAGTTTGCAATTTGGTTGCTCAAAGATGTGACATTTGCCTGCAAAGGATTTTCAAATTTTGTTAATGTACGAATCCTGCAACATATATATATATATATATATATATATATATATATATATATATATATATATATATATATATATATATATATCTCTTCCTGGTCTTTTCCCCTCCTGGTCTTGTTTAAACGTGACAGGCGACAGCTAGTTTAGTACTTCCTCGTATACACTTACGTTGGCAGTGGAGTCATAGTTTCAATATTAGATGTTAAACTCCATCAAAAAAGCTTCATCTGGCCTCCAACAGCCTTTTGACCAGCAAAATAAAAATTTAATTTGAAGATTTTTTAACATGGGCGAACCCCCAACGTTTCAAATTCTTACAAGTGCTAAACAAAATCTTTTAAAATCCCAAACTTGAAGGGGGGCCATAGCCCCCTACTGCCCCTCCTTCCATCCACCCCTACCATCAGCCCGTTGAAAACTGCTAGAAACAAGGCTTACCCTTTGACAAGTAGAATCAAGGATGCCGGCACCAGCTGAGGCATAGTTTACTCCGGCGAGAATGGAGCTCCCTCTGGCGTGAGGGTCGTAGAAAACCGGCAGTAAATGAGGCAGTCCTAACAACTGCCCCAGTATGTCCGTAGAGCCGGAGCAGAAATCCACTCCATATGGAAAATAGTTGCTTTTGACTGTTGTCTTCAAAAAGTCATTGTTCCCGGCATCAACCAGCGAATCCCCAAAAATGAACATAGCTTTAACATTGTTTTCAGTAATGGCTGCCGAGAATCGGGAGAAAAGGATGAAGAAGGAGAAGAGAATCAACATGGTAGCTGTAGCTGTTGGATTGGGGGCCGGGAGAGTGGTCAAGTAAAGGGCAGTTGGTTGGAGTTTCTCTGCAAGCAGGGTGCATGAGGGAGATCTTGGCTTTCTGATCTTAATGAAGCGCAAGCTGAGGAGGCGTAGTGCTTCTGCCAAACCATCTCATCTGTTGAACACGCAAGAAGGTTAGTTGGAAAGTAATGAAGTGGTTTTGGGCCACTATTTGGTGGCAGCATCACCTTTCATTTTGACAAAATAATCGAGCTGCATGCAATAATAAATATACAGTCAATCCAAAAAGAAAAAAAAAAAGTTGGGGTATTTTAAACATTTTTATAAAAAAATATACATTTTAGTAACTTCCTTTTTATCCTTTTAAAAATCTCTTTTTTTATTTTTTCAAATATTTTGATCGGTGTACAATTTTTTGGCGCAACGCCCACATAACTCGATCGACCTTACTTTTTAAGCGTGTTTGAATGCGCATCTCTAGGTTTGCTTTAATTTTATATATATATTAGCTATGCTTTTCTGCGCAATGATAGTGTTCGAGCCTTGTTCCGCAATCCTTGTAAGTAGTGTCGCTTAAATATTGAGAATTAAAGTTAAAGTACAAAGAGTGAATCTTCCTAATAATAATAGAGGAGGTAGGTGTGGTCATTACCCACACCAATTCACATAAATTGCCTTATTTAAATTTATTTACAGATACTTTTATAAACTTCATTTATTTATACTCAATTATTACATCATTTCTTATGTAGGATGACATTCAAAGCCTCATTTGTGCATCACAGTGGGAGAAGAAAAGATATAGATAGTAGAAAACCGGCAGTGAGCCCCAATGACTGTCCCAATAGGTCATCAGCCGACGTTCTTTCATTGGTGCACATACCTGTAGCTCCCGAAAACCTACTAGGGATGTCAATATATCCGATTTGAATCGAATATGGATAAAAATTTAATATCCGATTAAGAAATCGGATCGGATTCGGATTTAATAAATGGCATCCGATTGGATTCAGATATACATAAATATCCAATCGGATTCGGATACAGATTCTCATCGGATTCATTTTTAGACAAATATCTTGTATCTAATGCTTAAAAATTAGCAAAATCGGTTCAAATTTGGATTTGGATATTAATATAAAAATCAGATTCGGATTGTAAAATCAGATTTCAGATTCGGATTCGACTTTGCTTTATTCGAATTTGAATCCGAATTCAAATATCCGAAAAAATGGATATGATTAAAGATGTATCTGATCGGTTGACATCCCTAAAACCTACCCATATGGAAAGTAGTTGGATTTGTATGCTAATTGAAATATGATGCAAACAATAGATAAATATTGCAATTTTTTGTTTTAAGTTACGACATAGTAAATTAAGGGGGAATGAGGCAGATCTTGGCTTTCTGATTTTAAGCCTTTTAGTGAACCGCAAGCTGAGGAGGCAAACCGTCTCGTCTGTTGAACATGCAAAAAAGTCAGTTGGGAAGGCTTTGGGCCACTATGAAGTGGCAGCATTACCTTTCATTTTGACAAAATACTCGAGTTTCATGTATTAAATATATACTCAATGAAGAAAGGGTAAAAAAAAAGTTGAGGTTTTTATAAAAATTGTTAAAAAAAATATGTACATTTTAGTAACTTCCTTTTTATCCTTTTAAAAATCTCCTTTTTTTTTTATTTTTTCAAATATTTGGTCAGTGTACAATTTTTTAGAGAAACTTCCACTTAACTCGATCAAAAGCCTGTCTGAATGACACCTGGGAGGCCCTCCCTCAGATCTAAAAACTGATTAAAAAAAAAAAATCAAGTTTTAGTAAAGCCTAATCTCCTTATAAATTCTTACTGACAGTACCAGAGATCATCAATAACATAACCTTTATTATTGTCATTCAGAGAACTTGACAGGCCCAGTAACAGTCCCAGTAGGTCAGCTGACCTTCTTCCATTAGTGCACCAACCAATGGGAAATCTATCCATATAGAAAGTAGTTGTCTCCAAAAGATCGTTGTTCCCAGCATCAACGAGCGAATCCCCGACAATGAACATAGCTTTGACGTTGCTTTCGGTAATGGCTACTGACAATCTTGGCTTTCTGAGAATGAAGAAGGAGAAGAGAATGAACAATGCTGTTGGAATGGGAGCAAGGAGAGCGGTGAAGTAGAGGGCAGTTGCCAGTTGGTTGGAGTTTCTCTGCAACCAGGGTGCATGAGGCAGATCTTGGCTTTCTGATCTTCAGTTCTTTTAAAGAAGCAGATCTGTTTTTCTTGATTAATAATTTGGGTTTTTTCTTTTCTTTTTTAATTAACCAAATGCAAAAATGACCAACTTTTTTGTTTTATTATTATTATTATTTTTTTTCAAATGTTTCCCTCCATTCAAACAGGGAGTTGGTATAAACTCCTATGATGTTATATATTTTGCTATTCGTTGAAAGGACCACCAGTGGTTTGAGCCAAATACAAGTAGGTCCACAAGCTTCAAACTACCAGCCAGGGGCGAAGGGGCGTCGACTGTCCGTCGACCCTCTTCAACCGGCGAAGGTCTGGACGCCGTCGCCGCTACCGGAAATTCATATTTGCTTTGTCATCGGTGCTGGAGCAGTGATCTCAAAGCAAAAGTGTCAAATTATTCTGTCGGTTTTGATTCATTTTGTGCTCGAAGAGTCTTACGATTGATCTTAAGATTTTTAGAACAAGCTTTAATTAAAAATGGTTGAGAAGTCGACTGGATTTTCATCAAAATCACTGCCATCTGTGATGGACATGTACTTCCGTTTTTTTTTTCTTTTTCGGTAATTCATGAATCTTGATGCAAAGTGCGGGTTTCAAGTTCGATTGGATTGGCGCTTTTTCTTGAAAATATTTTAGGGGCATGTTCAGAATGAATTTGAATCCAGAGTCAAAAGAAAAAACAACAGTCGACCAGATTTTGGGACAAAGCTCAACAATCTTACAGCCGGTTGATTTTTTCTGAAAATACTTACAATACTCGAAATCTTCAGCAACAAATCGGTCAATTTTGCATCGCTTAGATATCTTCAGGGCGCATTAGATAGCCGTGGATCTCAGATCTAACCCCGGATCTACCTTAGAGATCCACAGTGTTAACAAGCGCTGATTTTAGCATCCATGAAGAGCCTGAAATCCACGGATTTCAGGACGGAAGGGAGGGTCCGACCTCTGCCAGCGATCTCACCTCCGTGAGAGCGGTCCTGGGGGGAAGATGCCCTCCCTCTGCTTTCGTCTCTCTGTCTCTATCTCTCTATCTCTCTTACTCTCTTTTGTGTTTTCCGGCGAAAGGCTTGCCAGAAAAATGAAAAGAAAGAAACTCTTGGCAATGGCCGAGGGGGCCAAATCGATTGAATGGTTAATTGAGTGGAACAATACAGATGAGAGCGCAGCAACATGGGAAGAGGCAGAGGACATCACTCTACCCTTTCCAGATTTTACACCTTGAGGACAAGGTGTTCTTGAAGGGGGGAAACTGTTAGGTGCAAAGTTCTTTCATAGCGTGTTATTCCTATTCTTTTCTGTTTCTGTTATTCTTTGTCTGCGTTTTCAGTTTAGTCTTTCCTTTTGTAATGGGTCGGGTCCAGGCTTTTATTAACCCAACCCATCACCTTATGAACTTAAGCACGATTAAAGGGGGATTAAACCCTAATGAAGAATTGCATTTTTTGAGAGAAGCTGGACTTCGTGTGGTTTGAGAAGGGTTTAGCAGAGGACAGCGCTGGATTGACTGTTAGTCCTGGAGTGGCTAACAATGGCTTTCTCTATATTAACCACCAAACATATACTTGAATACTTATTAACAGTTGGGGACATATTTTCTCAAGTAACTGGTTTTGCATAAAGAGTTTCTCCATCATGAGTCAACTATGTTGGATATCATGCTTAGTCATGAGTTGTGACCAATATAAAATGGTCCATATTATTAGGTGCAGAATGTTTTGCTATAGGGATAAAGATTTAGGAAGACTTTTGTCCTCATGTATCCTCTCTAGCAAGGTTGCAAAGCAGTTACTTAATTCAGAGGGAGAAAACTCTCAAAAAATGCTTGGTGGCATGCATGTTGAGGAAAGTAGAAGTTTAATGCACATTATTAATGTTAAAAAACAAGGAATAGACAAGGAGAACAACACAAATTACGTGGTTCAGCACTGAGGCCTACATCCACGGAGGAAGAAGACGACACTTTCTTTTATTTCTCTGCTCTGCTTTACATACAAGAGAAGTAGGGAATTTATACACTTTCAATGGCAAGAAAGAAGAGAACGGTCATTTCTTCTTTCCAAAAAACGAGAGAAGATTTCTTTCCCTATTTTGTTCAATCATATTCTTATCGTAATAGCAAGATATTTCTGATATGCTTGCCGATCTGAATGTCAATCATCTTCCACAAATCTTGCAACAATCTCCCCCTCAAGTTGGAGGACAAATATCAATTTGTCCCAACTTGTTTACAATGTCTTGGTGTTTCTCACGTGCCAAGCTTTTTGTGAAAATATCAGCCAATTGATTTTCACTTTTGACATGACAGGTTTCAATAGTTCCATCTTGAATCTTTTCTCTAATGAAGTGACAATCAATTTCAATATGTTTGGTCCTTTCGTGAAAAACTGGATTTGCCCCGATATAAATTGCAGCCATATTGTCACATATAAGCTTTATGGGTTCTTGCACATCAATATTCATATCCTTCAAAAGTGCTTTGATTCATACAAGTTCACATGTGCACCCGGCCATAGCTCTATATTCTGCTTCTGCACTTGATCTAGCAACCACCGTTTGTTTTTTGCTTCTCCAAGTCACAAGATTTCCTCCAACGAAGGTGCAAAAGCCAGAGGTAGATCTTCTGTCGTTTGGATTCCCTGCCCAATCTGCATCAGCATAACCCACAACATCTAGTGGCAGATCACGTTTCATCAAAATTCCTTTTCCAGGACATCTTTTCAAATATCTTAAAATTCTATGAGCAGCTTCAACATGAGATGTTCTAGGAGAGTGAATGAACTTACTAATAAGACTTACAACATAAGATACGTCTGGTCTTGAAACAGTCAAATATATGAGCCTACCAACGAGTTTCTGAAAGCTTTGAACATTTTCGACAGGTTCACCTTCATCTTTCTTTAGTTTGCAGTTGACTTCTAGAGGAGTCTCTGCAGGTTTGGTACCCAAGCATCCGGTTTCTTTCAACAAATCTAGTGTATATTTCCTTTGACAAAGAAAAACTCCTTTATTTGAGTGAGCAACTTCAATTCCTAAGAAGAATCTTAGTATGCCCAAATCCTTGATTTCAAAAAGCTCATTGAGATAATCTTTCACGCGTGGCATAAAGTCAATATCATCACCTGTCATTATTATGTCGTCCACATAAACAAGGAGAATACAGATTTTAGAATTTTTCAAGGACGTGAACATAGTATGGTCAACACTGCTTCTTTTGAAACTCATTCTAATAAGAGCATCACTGAGACGAGAGAACCAAGCTCGTGGTGACTGTTTCAACCCGTATAAAGTCTTTTTTAACTTACAGATATACCTGTGCTTATTTTTTATACCTTTTGGAGTCTCCATATAAACTTCTTCGTTGAGTTCTCCATGAAGAAAAGCATTTTTCACATCAAGCTGAGTCAGAGGCCATCTCTTGTTTGTTGCAACTGAAATCAAAGTTCGAACAGAACTCATCTTTGCAACAGGAGCAAAAGTTTCAGTATAGTCAATACCTTCGGTTTGGGTGAAGCCTTTGGCAACTAGGCGAGCTTTGTATCGCTCTACAGTCTCATCGCTGTTATATTTTATTCAATAAACCCACTTGCATCCAACCAACTTCTTTCCATCAGGTAAAGGAACTAGATCCCAAGTCTGATTTTTTGTCAGTGCTGCAAGCTCCTCTTTCATTGCATTTCGCCATTCTGGATTGGAATTAGCCTCCTCATAGGTTTTTGGTTCATGTTGGGAATATGTATTTAGGATATAGGATTTATAGTGAATAGGTAAGTTTTCAGGACATGTATTAGTCTATGGAGTAATTTTTGTTTTCTGTAAGATAAGTGTAATAATCACTAAATTTGGTTGGTGGTCTAGTAGGGCGAGTGGACTGTCTATTGAAGTTTTCTTGAGAGGTTTGGCTTGAGTTGCTGATGTTGGAATTTGGTTCAGCGGAAGGATTGAGAGGATTGGTGTTGGTATCAGGTTGTTGGATTTCTTGAGGTAGAGGCAAGAGCACATCATTTGAAGCACTTTGATGAGGCTGTATTGCGTGAGAAATTTCATCGTTAATTTCAACTAATGGCAATACAGACTTCTCGCTTGCATAAGGAACTTTATTGTTGATTTCAACCTTTGGCAGTGTGGGCTGCTTGATGTTCATCTCCCCCTTTCTTTGATCATCAAAGAAGGACTCCTGTTCAAAAAACTTCACATCACGAGATATAAGCAATTTTTTTGTTATTGGATCATAACACTTATACCCCTTTTTTATATTGGATTAGCCGAGGAAGATACATTTGACAGCACGCTTTTCAAATTTGTTCCTAAATTTTTCTTGTATATGAGCATAACACTTGCATCTAAATATTTTAAGATGCTTGATAGATACTTTTCTATTGAGAAGAAGTTCGATGGGAACTTGATTTTCAATACTAGAACTTGGTGCCCGGTTGACAAGATAACATGTTGTAGCTATAGCGTCATTCCAAAAACGAAGCGGAACATGCATATGTATCATAAGTGATCGAGCAACATTCAATAGTTGTCTATTCTTTTGTTCAGCAACTCCATTTTGTTGTGGGGTACCTGCACAGGAGTACTGAGGTTGTATTCCTTCTCCTTTTAGGAAGTTTTCAAGAGCATCATTCACATATTCTCCTCCATTGTCAGAGCGAAGTTTTTTAATTTTTACTCCATATTGAGTATGTACCATCTTAAAAAATTCTTTGAAAGCACTAAAAACTTCACTCTTATACTTGAGAAAAAACAACCAAGTCATGCGAGTCTTATCATCAATAAAGGAAACATAGTATCTAAATCCAGAATATGACGCTTCTGGGGCTGATCCCCAAACATTTGAGTGAACTAAATCAAAAATTTCCTTAGATTTTTCAATAGAAGGCTGAAAAGGCAGTCTCGTGGATTTAGAGAATTCACAAGCATCACAAGAATTATTTTCAACTATAAGATTGGGAATAAGACGAGCTAAACTTTGATCAGAGATGTGACCAAGTCTGGCGTGCCAGGTCCAATAATGAGAGCCTCTTTCTTGCTGATTATTCACCATGAAGCTGCAACAATTTTCATCCATCACGTATAGTTCATTTTGTTCGTGCCTTCTACCAATCTCCCGTCTCGTCACACAATCCTGAAATATCACATCCTTTGAGGAAAAAACAGCCACACAGTTATGAGACTTGGTTAATTTGCTTACTGACATAAGATTGACAGATAGTCTAGGAATATATAAAACTTGAGAGTTCTGCCCTTTTTCGAAGAACCTAGTTTCACCATATCCTTCAGTAGTAATGGTCGATCCATCAGCAGTAAAGACGGGTCGTTTCTTTGTTTTGTCAAAATTGATCAATTTAGTTAAGTCTCTAGACATATGATCAGTAGCCCCTGTATCGATGACCCAAGTAGAATGATTTAAGGTAGCAGTCAAGGCAAAGTTGTTACCTTCAGAATTGCTGACAGGTTGAGATGAAATCAGATTGGTCTTGGCGAACTTTTGAAAAAATTTCTCAAGGTCATCCTTGGTGACGAAGTTGGCTGCGTCAGAGTTGGTGGAAGTCGTGGTTTTGTCTCTGGTGGGTTTTCCAACCAGCTCCCAGCATTTTTCACGGGTATGCCCTGATCGCTTGCAGTGGGTGCATCTGAATTTGGTTCTCCCCTTTTGATAGTTGAATTTGGCGTTTGGGGGCTTCTGATCTCCTTTGACATAATCGGCTTGAGCAACATATGCCATTCTTTCATTGCTTTCTTGAGGAATTTCAGTTTTGGTATTGGGATTCATAACTTGTCTTCGTGCAGCCTCCCTTTGTATCGTTTGACAGACGTTATTGAAGTTGGAAAGAGGAGTGGTATTAAGAATTTGACTCCTAATACTCTCATATTCAGCTCATAATCCTGCCAGCAACTTAAATATTTTATCATCCTCAAATCGACTTTTGTATGTATCAGGATCAGTTGTGGCAGGCCTGTATTGCATAAGTTCATCGAATCGGCTTTTGAGTTCTCCTATGTAAAGATTGAGCGGCTTGTCGCCCTTCATAAGATTGGCGATCTCGACTTGGATTTGATAAACCCATGCAAGATTATTCTGTTCAGAGAATAGTTGCTTTAACTCATCCCAGATCTCCTTTGCAGTTTCTTGATACATAAACAGATTTGAAATAGAGAGCTCCATAGAATTAATAAGCCACGACATAACCATATCATTTTCTGATTGCCATTCATCGAATTTAGGATCCGAAGTGTCTGAAGGACTGATTTTTCCATTTATGTAGCCGATTTTGGATCGTCCACTTAAAAATAACCGAGCTGCCTTGGCCCAACTTAAATAGTTAGTACCATTTAAGATAACATTGGTAATTTTGAAAGGTTGACGCCTTGCTCGTTGTTATTGAGTCGTCTTGACGTGTCTGAATTCTCTTGTCTTTGATGTTCACTTGCCATCAGGTTAAAAAAACCACAAATGTTGATATAGAAAAGTAGGAAAGTTACCACCGACCTTGGCGTAATAGAGAAAACAGAGGACAGAAAAAAACGTCGGTTGCTGTAGACTCCTCACAGAAAAAGACCAGTCGGAGAAAAAATTAACGCTCCTCCTTCACGGCTTGATAAATCCCAAAATTGTGCAGGAATGAACTGCAAGTATTTGGCAATCTGCTAGACTCCTGCTCGACAGCAGAAGGTGCTGAAAAAAGAGTGTCGTGGCCCTCGTGGGTTTGAATCTCAGGAACAGAGGTTGGGGTTTCCTCTGTTCTATGGTTTATCACCGGCAGGGTCTCTCGATTCACGAGTTTCTTGCAAAGTTTTGGCGTTGATTCAACGATTTTCAGGATCAATCAATCGAACAGAGAAAAAAATGCCCATGAATCGCGCTAATGAGTTACCGTTAGAGAAAGAAGATCGGCGGTGTTCCTGCGATCTGAAGCTGAAATGTAGCACCAGAGATAGGCGGCTGGAAATAACCACGGTTCTGTCGGTGTAGACGCCAATCCTGGTTGAGCACCGGACTGTTGAAGCAGCAACAGGTTAGAGATGCTTCCTCTGCAATCTTTGGACGAGAGATAACTTGGTCAGAAAAACGCCCAATTTGGGTGTCGGTTCTGCAGGTTGGCTTGCACTTTGACAGCCAGGAGGAGGCGAGGGCAGAGAGCCTCCCAATCTGCGAAAAAAACTTCTGCGGAAGACAGTGCTGCTATTCCTTTTTAACACGAGAAACACCGTTCTGGCTTCCTCTTGAAAACAAAGGGTCGTTGCATAAGAAGAAGGCAGCAGTCACAGACATACGGCACCAGGGAATCCATGCGAGAAAACACAGCAGCGATACATAACCCGCTCTGATACCATGTTAAAAAACAAGGAATAGACAAGGAGAACAACACAAATTACGTGGTTCAGCACTGAGGCCTACATCCACGGAGGAAGAAGACGACATTTCTTTTAATTCTCTGCTCTGCTTTACATACAAGAGAAGTAGGGAATTTATACAATCGTAATAGCAAGATATTTCTGATATGCTTGCCGATCTGAATGTCAATCCTCTTCCACAAATCTTGCAACAATTAAATGCTGGTTTCATTCATAACTATAGGTTTAGAGTCTTTCAAAAATTGAGAGTTTAGAGAAACAACAATATTTTAAGGACAAACATCTCTCTTCTCAAACAATTTTTATTTGTGTCGATTCTGTGTATGAATATCTTCTGCAAGTGCCTAAAATCACAATCATTCAATCATTAGCAATATTGCTTCAAATTGAAGCATGAAATGGCCAAAATCAACTGTGTTGTTGAACTAACAAGTATTCATCGGTTAGGTGAAGTTCATCCTAGGTCTAGTTGATATCTAGATTACAGAAGATATGAACAGTTGCAGTTTTATGAAGAAACATTCATTTCCCATCATGGAAGAACCGGAATGCACTGCCAAGCACTTACAGAGTCCTGGAAATGTGCTGGCCTTCAATAAAACACAGGAAAAGGGGAAAAGAAAAAGGACATTCAGGTTTTGTTAATGTACACGTTGGTCATTTTTACTAAAGTCCAGGAGATGTAAGATCAGATTGGCTTCTATGACCTATAGTTACATGCCAAAAATTGCTAATGAAATTGGCTGCTATTCTAGGGGAGAAATTTTGGATAGATAAACCCCCCAGCTTGGAACATCTGGTCCAGAATGACAATTACTTTCATGTGCAAATGAATTGGTAGGTCTTTGCCGAGCTCCAGCTTCAAACAGATTAAAGTATTCTGTTGTTAATTTAACCTTATCCCTGAAAAGAGTCATAGATATTCTAATGTTGAGCAGGGACAGAAAACGCACATAGATGAAAAACAATAAAACAAATTGGATGGTAGATCATCCACAAGTAAAAGATGGCATGTATAGTAACCTAAGTCTGGAGACTTCAAAATATATGCTGTAGCAGCAGGTATGGCATGAAAGGAGAAAGAATCAGCTAGCAGGTATCTGACAAGTTACCCGATAAAACATATGCAAAGTAAAAAGTTTCTTCCTGAATAACAATAAACATATTGTATTGAGACACACTTCAAAGACTTGAAGCATACGAATTGAAGAGCAGGAAGACCATGCAAGGAGAAAGAATGGAGGCATTATTCACCTTGCCTTCTTCGTGTTTGGGATTGTACGTACAAAATAAAAAAATGGATAAGATATTATTTAAAGCACAAATTTCAAGCACATAACATTCTTCTTATCCTTTGCTAGTTGAAGGCGCGTCCGATTCTGAACATCAGTGTTCATGAAGGTGTAACGACGAAACCTTTCTAAGCATCACTGAGGTGTTAAGGTTGGCAAGAGCTTCAACGTTGAAGGGATAGGCTTCACTTTGCAGCTCAGATGAATATGCTTTTGTTGCCAGGTGCATGTAAAGCTTTTCTGTGAGGTGGAAGCCATCGTAATAGGCGTAGATGCTCCTATCTGGGCATGGTTCAGTTCCTTCGGCACAAAATGCCCTTTCAGATGATTCCGATAGGAAGCAGCAACTTGCATTGAGCTCCTTCAATCCTAGCAGAAATAGGAAAATTTTTTGTTTAGACATAATGTAAATGAGTAAATATATTCTTTATATTTATGTGGAACAAAGCATACCGTAACTAGTTGGATGGTTGATCATCTCACTGATGATTCCGGACGCGTTAATATAAGCAAAAGCGAATCCAGGCAAGTCCTCACTTAGATTTTTTAGTGCAGTTCCAAGTTTGCTGTTGAACAAAGCCGATGCCTCGTTTAATACATGCACACATGACCCATTGTTGTGATTTTCAAAGTATGGATTACAACCAGTCTGCAGGATATTGAATACCACAAATTTCCGGGCCCCAAAGTCATATGCTCTCTGCAGAACAGGAAAGAAAAAACAAGCTAACAACAAAGACAAGGAAACCGGCAATAGAAATGATCAGTGCTTATTAAGGCAGTTCTGATAGAAAATCCAGTTTTAGTTTTTTCTTTTTCGCTCATAGTGACTAACAAGATAAAAAAATTCATGCTGATGTTCAATCAAAACCTTTGCTGGCAACTGTGCAGATAGTTAAGAATAAACAATGATTTCATGAACTTGTCTAGCATGCCTCAAGCTTCATTTGAGAGAGAGAGAGAGAGAGTGCACCATGAGTTGGTTGGTGTAATTTCGGATGAGCACTTCTGTTAGTCTCTGCAAGTCACATTCTACAGGCACGCCTGAGAGGGTGCAGCTCACCATGTAATCAACCCCGCCAATGCAGAATGAGAATATACTCTGTGAGAGGTAGGAAGACAGCGCAAGGCTCCCATTCAATTGAGTTTTCAGATCCGGCAACGTTGTTTCGCCGAAGTTTGCAATTTGGTTGCTCAAAGATGTGACGTTTGCCTGAAAGGACATTCAAATTTTGTTAATGTACGAATCCTGCATTATTATATATATATATACCCGTCTTTAAACGTGACAGGCGATAGCTAGGATAGTACTTCCTCGTATACACTTAAGTTGGCAGCGGACTCATAGTTTCAATATTAGATATTGAACTCCATCCAAAAAGCGAGGGTTTCATCTTCACGTGGCCTCCAACAGCCATTCGACCAGTAACATATAAATTTAGTTTGAAATTTTTTTTAACATGGGCGAACCCCAGCGTTTCAAATTTTTACAAGTGCTAAATAAAATCTTTGAAAAGCCAAAACTTGAACGGGGGCCATAGCAAAAAATACCAGATTGTCTTACAGTTTGATAAGTAGAGTCAAGGATGCCTGCACCAACTGAGGCGTAGTTTACTCCAGCGAGAATGGAGCTCCCCCTGGTGTGAGGGTCGTAGAAAACCGGCAGTAAATGAGGCAGGCCTAACAACTGCCCCAGTATGTCCGCCGAGGTTCTTCCATTTGTGCACCTACCTGTAGAGCCCGAGAAATCCACCCCATATGGAAAATAGTTGCATTTGGCTGTTGTCTCCAAAAAATCATTGTTCCCAGCATCAACCAGCGAATCCCCAAAAATGAACATAGCTTTGACATTGTTTTCAGTAATGGCTGCCGAGAATCGGGAGAAAAGTATGAAGAAGGAGAAGAGAATGAACATGCTAGCTGTAGCTGTTGGAATGGGGAAAGGGAAAGCGGTGAAGTAAAAGGCAGTTGGTTGGAGTTTCTATGCTAGCAGGGTCCCTGATGCTGATCTTGGCTTTCTGATCTTAAGCCTTCTAATGAAGTGCAAGCTGAGGAGGAGTAGTGCTGCTTCTGCCATACCATCTCGTCTGTTGAACACGCAAGAAGGTTAGTTGGAAATCATTAAAGTGGTTTTGGGCCATTATGAAGTGGCAGCATTACCTTTCATTTTGACAAAATAATCCAGTTGCATGTAATAAATATACACTCAATCAAAAAAGAAAGAAAAAGTTGAGGGATTTTAAAAATCATTAAAGTGGTTTTTCTACAGAGAAAGAGAGAGGTTGGACCTCCCCTCCGGACCTGAAATTCATTGTTTTTAGCCCTTTCGTGGATCTGAAATCAAGGAATTTCAGTTGGTTAATGCCATGGGTCTTCTGAGGTCGGATCTGAAATCCACAGCCATCAAACGCAACCTTAGTTAGCAGTGGACTCGTATATAGTTTCCATATTAAAGATCAAGCTCCGTCAGCTAGTGGTGGAGGGAGGATTTTATGTCCACGAGAGCTGAACGGGCATGCGACCAGTAAATAAAAAATTTGAATGTTTTTTTAAAGGGGCCAACTCCTATGTTTTCAAAATTTTTGTAAGTGCTGAACAAAAATTTTCATAAACCAAAGCTTGAAGGAGGCCATGGCCCCTACCACCTCACCCCCCACCCCCCCACTTTCCATCTGCCCTTGCTATCAGCCCCCAGACAATATATTGCTAGAAACAAGACCAGTTTTCTTACGCTTTGATCAGTAGAGTCAAGGATGCCTCCACCAATGGAGGTGTAGTTTACTCCGGCGACAATGGAGGTCCCTCTGGTTTAGGGTCCCGGCAGTAAATGAGGCAGGCCCAGTAACAGTCCCAGTAGGTCAGCTGCCGTTCTTCCATTAGTGCACCTACCTCTAGCACCCGATGGGAAATCTGCCTCGTATGGAAAGTAGTTGCATTTGTATGTTTATTAAAATACGATGCAAACAATTTTAGTAAATGTATAGAATAAATATTACAGTTTTTTGTTTTAATATCGTAAAATTATGGTATAGTAAAATTAAGGGTTAAATGTCAAGAGTTATGGGGTGGTTTTTTATTTTTAATGTCTTTTATTATCATGATTGTAATGGCCATTAGTATAAAGGTTTATGAGTCATAAGTTCAGTGTCTTGAGGTTACCTATAAATAGGTGCATTGGTTTGTGTCATTTATATCAAGTTTAACACGTGGCAAGGTGGCCTTGCTCTCTTTTTATAATTCAGAAGTTGTTTTCTAAAGTTCATTGTGTGCAACATAAGATATGTGTTTCATTTTTGTTTATTACCAACATTGTGGTATCAGAACCATAGCTCGATCAAGCTGGGCATATTTGTCGGAGCAAATTAGTATGTTGAGAAGATTGTTTTGAAGCTGATTTTTCAAAGCTGTCAATAGAGTTAAGGATGCCTGCACCGACTAAGGTGTGGTTTACTCCCTGCGATTGGAGGTCCCTCTAGTTTAAGGGCGGTAGAAAACCGGCAAAAAATGAGGCAAGCCAGTAACAGTCCCAGTAGGTCAGCTGCTCTTTCGTTGGTGCACCAACCTGTAGCTCCCAGTGGGAAATCTACCCATATGAAAAGTAGTTGCATTTGTATGTTTATTAAAATATGATGCAAACAATTTTAGTAAATGTGTAGAATAAATATTGCAGTTTTTTGTTTTATGTTATAGAGTTATGGCATAGTAAATTAAGGGTTTAATGTGAAGAGTTATAAGGATGTTTTTTTATTTTTAATGTCTTTTATTATCATGGTTGTAATGGTCATTAGTGTGGAGGTTTATGAGTCATAAGTTGAGTGTCTTGAGGTAGCCTATAAATAGGTGCCTTGGTGTTCGCACCCCACCCCTTTTGCAAAGGAGGTTGAAATGCGAGTCAGCAAAAATTCTTTTAAAATTGAGGTTTTGAGGAAAATTTTCAAGAGAAAGGGATCCGCCCGTCGGTACGAGGTCCAACCGTTCCTGCCGCCTTTAACAGGGGTAATTAGACCAAGGACTAAGGATCATTTGGATCGTGTACGAGTTATTGAT